>JABTXL010009180.1:346789-384668 GCA_025134845.1 Neodon shergylaensis
AATAAGAAATTAATAATTTTGATGGCTCTGTGCTCCACTTTTTCATAACAATTTATCTTTTTAAAAAGGCTGACTTGACTTGCTATCTTAGTCTTATTTGAATTTTCTTCCAAGGGTAGCAACAGAAATTATTTCTTAGGCAGCAGATGTGTTTTCTAGAGCAAAGGAAACAGTAATGATAGTTTCTAAGTAAAAGAGTGGCTGTACTTTGCCATCTACTCTAATTATTTAGACACCTCTGTAATCAGTGACAGTGAACAGTAGGTGATTGCTGTGCTTCAAAGCTAATGTAACATCTTTCATCTTCTTGGGTTGAAACCGGGCAATTTGCCATTAAGCCAGACACTCTACTGCGAGGTTAGCTTCAGTTTAGCCTTTCCGTGCCATCTAAGCGCCCATGTAGGAGCACTCCCATTTGTCTTTGGGAAGAACATTAAAGAGAGGCTGGCTTAAACTGAAAGCATTCTCTGTTGTTGAAGCAGCAGAGACACAAATCTTTTTTTTCAGTTTTGTTTTTTTTTAATTGATTTTATTGAACTATATATTTTTCTCTGCTCCCCTATTTTCCTCTCCCCTCCCCTTCAACCTTCTCCCATGGTCTCCATGATCCCAGTTTACTCAGGAGATCTTATATTTTTCTGGTTCCCATGTAGATTATTAGATCCACGTATAAGACACAGATCTTAGATGATGAAAATATGGAAGTTCAAACTAGAATATCTTTAATAATTTACTTCCACTTGTGGCATAATGTGCTCATATCCTTAAATATCCCTAGCCCTGCCCCCTGTTAATAGTTGGACACTTAAGTGCCCTGCCCCAGGTCTTTGGTGAATAACTTAAATTATGATGGGACATGCCTAGCCAGGTTTGAATTGGTGAAGAGTAGATATTGTAAAGTTTTAAATGTGTTTCATCTCTAGCTTTTCAAAAGTACACTGTATTTCATGACACAATAGAAGTAGAATGAGAAACAGAGGCTAGGAGAAAGGTTGATTAGAATAAAAAATAATTAAAAATTACATTTATGATTGTGTTAAAGAATCATTTTTGAATGAAGGATACAGATATTCACAAGAAAAATTGTATACCATTAAAAATATGGAGGAAAAACAAAAGAGAGCTGGAAAGAATCCATTGTGTCCAACACAGTCCTGAACAATTCCCTCATACCAATATGGAAGAAAGCAAAGGACAAATAATCTAATGAGCCAGAATAACAAGCAAAAAATTTACAGGCATTAGAAATCATCTCTCAGCAACCTAAATTATCTCAGCTCATCAATTGATGTAGATCAGTCAATAGGATTAAAAAAGCAGTTCTAGGTTGAAAAGTGTCCATTGGGGAAAAAAGGACCTGAGTTTGGCTCCCAGAACCATATGAAAAGCTGGATGTGAATGTTCAGACAATAACTCCCATGTTTATGTATGCTCTCGCAAGCTAACTTAGTTAATCTGAGCAAGTTACAAAAAAAAAAGTATTGAAGTAGAAGCGGGGAGGATGTCAAGAAGAAGAATGTTTTTGGAGGGAAGGGGTGTGGTTATGAGAAAGTGAGTAGGAAGGCAAAAATGCTCCAAAGTTCATTATATGAATATATTAAATTGTCAATAACAATAATTATAATAATAAGCTTTGTGTAAGGGCACATCTTCAACCACAGCACTGACAGAGGGAAATAACATTAAAAGGCAGATCCTAAAAAATTGCTATAGACAACAGCCTAGCTCCTACTGTGAGCACCAGATTTAATATTAGGGTTTTTATCTCAAAGAATATGGTGGAACTCTAGAGGAAGAATCTCAATGTAAACCTCTGGTCTCCACAAAAAGACAAAGGCAAGGGCACTAGCATACGTGCATGGACACAGTGAGGAAGGAGAGGTGTAGGGTGGGAGGAAGGGAGGGAAGAAGGGAAGGAAAAAGGAAAGATCTAACTGTATGGTGGTTCTCTCAAAACACAGCACTTGAAAACTTACATTTCCACCCTCTGATCCCAGAGGGTTAAACAAAGGTTAAACAAGAGAGCCTTCCTTTGTACTTTACAACTAAATATATATTTGTGTTTCCAGAAGCTAAGTTAAGAGGGTCTGTTAAAGGATGGATCACTGTTATTAGACATAGGTTGCTGTGTTCTGAGCATCCCTGCAAAAGAATCCTTAACTTCATTTAAGAGGTTCTTACCATGCTAAGCACTAAGCCTACATTTCTGACCATCAGAAATGGTGAGATAGTCAATATATGTTAAGCAGCTACAGTCTTGGTGTGTGTTTTTATATCAGAAGATAATATATCAGAATGTGATAATATGTAAAACTGCTAATTCTTCGAAGCTTCAAGAAAAGGCTTAGTAAAAGCTATCATTGATATCTCAAGCCTGACGCATGGGTTAGTGAGAATGATGACACTTCTGAAGTCATTTGCAAGAATATTAGTGGTGCCTGGGCTGGCCTGAAATAGGAAACTGTTAATGGCTAATCCACAACACAGGTGACAGGAAGAGAAGCTCTGACTGGGGTCAAAACAGATCTATGTCAGTATTTTCTCCATTTAAGGACAGCTTCATATTTACAACATAAGATTGAAAAAGCATATATTATTTTACTTATGATACAATGTATTTACATAGAAATACATGTCTAATTCAAAGTAATATTTTATAACCACATAAATATCATTTTCTAGAGATGGGATTCATTTTATTGCCAATGAATCTCAGTAATTTCTGTAATATTAATTAATTATATGAAAAGATCTAAGTGTGACAAACACATTTCAAGTAACAAACCAATGTTTCACATTTGATAGAAATTTAGTTTGTTTATGAAGCATTCTTCTTTTTTTTGAGATAGCGTTTCTCTGTGTACCCTAGGTGTCCTGCAACTAGCTCTGTAGACCAAGCTGGCCTAAAACTCACAGAGATCGGCTGCCTCTGCCTTCTGAGTGCTAGGATTAAAGGTGTGCGCCACCACTGTGCAACTTAGGAAGCATTCTTATCATATAACCAGAGTAAGTGAAAATATGTGCTGATAATTATGGATGGAATAATGTGAGTGAAGAATGAATATTCTGGCAGAAGAACCAACCCAAAATTGAAAGGCAGAAGCTGGTTTCCCAGAACAGATGGAATAAAGAAATCTGGTGACATATTTGCTTTGAAGGAGGCAGCCTTTCTGAATGCCATTCACGTCAGTTACATTCTAGAGAAGACTGACCCACAAGGAAATGACTCTGCAGCAAATGGAGAAACCCAACATTCTGCTCAAGAACTTGGATGCATTTCCTGTCAATCTGAATATGTGTCTGCATAAATCATGACCCATATGTCTAATCTACAGTCCAGTTCCTTGAAAATTAGTCAATTAACATTTACTCAAAAACGGTAACAAGATATGATTTCTTCCTCTCTGATATGACTACTGTGATCTATGTGTGTTGGTGACTTCAAACATCACATTTGAGGTTACTGCAAGTCAGGTCTGGGATATCACCTCTCCCTGTACTTAGGCTTCAGTTTCAATCTCTATAACTTATTTTTACAAAAAAATTACATGTATTATTTTTCCACATTTATGCCAGCTAAGGCTACCAACAAACAAGGATTATTTTGGTTAACTTTCCTATGAATATATTCATATAAATTTAACTGCAAAGCTAGACTTTATTTCTTTCATTTTGTTCAAATCATAAAAACACATGACAGAACAATCAACCAATGCAAGATACAAATCTCACATAAATCCCCGGCCACACTAATCTGATAATTATTGATTCGTGATGCTGTAAGTAATCTAGTTATACCTTTTATAATACAGAATAGAGAATTCACAAATGGGTGTCTTTATGTACAAAAATTAGAAAAGGATGGTAGTTGAATTATAGATATTCCGATATGATGTTCTGGACACAAAAGAAACCTGAAATATGTGAGTCCTTGAAGGAAATTTTCAGAAATATTTGGCCAAATTCCATTTATGGGTTTACTAGAAACCCAAAATAACACTAGCTTGACAGTGGAAATATGAAAGGCTTGTTATCTTTGCTGTATGGACTAGAAGTTCAAGATCAATGGAGATAAAGGCTATCAAATAGAATCTAGCCCATTAGTTTTTTTGTTTTGTTTTGTTTTGTTTTTTTAGTTTCTGGTGTTTAGACAAACCTCAGCATCCTAGCTTTGTGTACCTTCTTCAGATGGACATAGCATGCTCATGAGTATGTGTGAGTGGGTGTGCATCTATACTTTATATTCTTTTTGTGTTTTTTTCAAGACAGGGTTTATCTGTGTAGCTTTGGAGAGTAAGACACAAGTACTGTCTGAATAAATCATATATACATGATCTCACCCTAACAAATTGCATCTGCCATAGTAATGTTTCAAATGAAGCCATATTCTGAGGACTAGGAATTAGATATCAAAATATAATTAACAAGGGTAAAGAAACAATTCAATCCATAGCATTTCTGAGAACAACCTAATTGACAGTCTGAACAGGACTGATGGATATCCACATTTTAAAGATCTGTTATAAATTTCAAAGAAAAGTGGTCCAGAAATTTAAATTTTAGTCACGAAGAGGTGCCTTGTAAAAGTATACATAGGAATTTGGAGATGTTCAGGTGTAGGATCCAGTCAGATTATCCAGAATACATGTACTGGATTGGATAAAACCAAGAAGAGAAATTAGCCTTTGGAAAGAAATGTATGTATTAAGAGTATAGAGATTAGACTGTGCGTGGTGGTTCCTCTGGAAGTTGGCAACAGATCTACTTGAAGACCCAGCATTACTCAAAGGAAACTTCATCCTACTACAGAGACATTTGCCAACCATGTTCATTGCTGCTCTATGCATAATAGTCAGAAATTGGAAACAACTTAAATGTTTCTAAATAAATGGATGGATAAAGAAAATGTGATACATTTACACAAAGAAATATTACTCAGCTATTATAATAGCTTCTCAAGTAGAAGGAAGGATCTGGAAAAAAATAATCCTGAGTGAGAAAATCCACACCCAGCAGACAAATATGGCATGTATTCACTTATATGTGGATATTAGTTGCTAAGACTTTGGTGAGAAGGTTCTAGTGCCTATAATCACAGTGGTTAGGTGGAGAGGAAGGAGTTAACAGAGGAATAGATTTTCCTAGGATGGGAAAATAGAGTAGATAGTTACGGATGTGTGAGGCAGGGATGGGAGGCTGGAATCAAACAGGGAGGGGAGAGAAGAGGGCATGAGGAAGGGAATACAGGGGGGATGGCTAAAATTAAGGGCCATTTGATATGTCGTATGGAAAAGTCATACAGTAGAAGTTTCCTAAAACATACACACACACACACACACACACACACACAAAGGTGACTCTTTCAGTCTTTCTGCTTTCTTTTCTATGGTACTCTCTCATCCTTGTGAAGGAGTCAATGTGATGTAGATCTCCCAGTTAGGGCTCAGCAATGCACAGTCCCTTATTCTCTACATTTGGAACAATTTTGAGTTTCTATATTAACCACATCTATTGCATCACGCCTTTAATCCCAGCACTGGGGAGGCAGAGGCAGGCGGATCTCTGTGAGTTCGAGACCAGCCTGGTCTACAGAGCTAGTTCCAGGACAGGCTCCAAAGCCACAGAGAAACCCTGTCTCAAAAAAAAAAAAGAATCTTCTCTGATGATGAATAAGAGTTGTTCTAGTTAATGGTTATAAGGCTATTTGAAGCAGACTTCAATGAAAAAAAACTGCACACTTTATATAGAGAGCAGTTTGCTACTGGATCCATTTAGAAAAATAATAGTACTGGGGTTTATAACCCGCCCCCCCCACACACACACACATACCCATGGATTCTTGGCCAGGTTTATAGTACTAGAAAAATATTCCCTCCTATGGCAGTGGATTTGTGTATGAGGTGGTCCTGGATGACAAAACAATGGGAGATATGATCTAAATATATTATATTCATGAATTACATTTACCACAGTAAATAAATTTTTAAAAGGTAATAATTATGCCTAGGCATGTCTTGGTGATTCTAGACACCAAAATTCAGACCACTTCCTCTGTTTCAGATCTCTATTTGCACATCAATATTTCAAACATAAAAGTCCACATCAACAGAAAGGAAATTATAAGATCAACAAAGATCATGACTTTATACATGAAATCTATGTAATAACCATCCACTTCCATTTTAAAAGAATCTATATAAGTGTCCAAAAGAAAGATGAAGATTTTCTTCTTGGAATATTTGTTGATGTTTTGTAAGTTAAAGGCAAATGACAAATTTAAATTTCCCTACCATGTTAATCCAGGTGGGGCCTGAGGCTTAACTGGTTGATTTAGACATGAGATTATTATCATAAACAAATATCAACAATAAGAGTTGGAGAATTTGGGTTCAGCAAGTCTTACTATTCTGTCTTCCAATATGATAATTTTCAAATATGCATTTAATCTTGATAATGAGACTATTGGAAATACACTTCAATGAGAAAATTTGCACATTTTCCAGGGATTAGGCAAAGATTGCAAATCCACTTAGTCCACGAGACAGAAAAGAATAAAACTCCTGAGAATTTTGAAATTTCATATCACATGTATGGTAAAATTTTATATTGTTAAAGTGATTTAACTCAACACGAGGAATGGCTGGAAAATGTATGCACAGATTAAATGTAGAAGTTTTCAAACTTCCCAAGGAAATTGATGGTCAGTGTCACAAGGTAACACAAGGTAAGACAGAACAAACACACACAGAAAATAGTTTCCAAAAGGGTTTTGGAGCAGGTGAACAGATGAAAAAGTAGTTAGGAGAACCATCGCTGAAAATGGCTAATGCTGCATTGGGTATAAGTTCTACCATTAAATGAGTAAAGCTTTGGTCTTTATAAAGTATGATTTAGATTATAGTAAATGTTTACATACATAGAAAACATTACACCTAGCTACACATTGCTCCATTAACATGCTCGAAGCTCCAATTCTCCCTGGGTAAAAGTAAGACTAAGGAACATCATTCTGGCTCTTACAATGACAGTTATTTTAAACATCAGCAGACTGGATTTGGTTAAGTTTCTCAACCCATTTATTTTCTTGTTTGTTTGTTTGGTTGGTTTAGGGCAGGGTCCCATATATCCCAGATCAGTATCAATTAACTAAAAATGGCCTGGAACACCTAATCTTCTTGTCTTTACTAGCTAAGTGCTGGAATACAGGTACACACAACCTGTCTGGCAAGTGTGGGTGTGTCTGTCTGAGTGTGTGTTTCTTTGTGTGTGTGTGCATGTGTATGTGTCTGTGTGTAGGGGTGTGTGTGTGTGTATCTGTGTCTTGTATCTGTGTGTATTTTCTCTGTGTGTGTTTGTCTCTCCCCCCATTTGTGTGCGTGAACGTGTCACTGTTTATGTATTTGTCTATCTGTGTCTATCTCTATGTATGCCTCCCTCTGTGTGTGTGTATTTGTGTCTATGTGTCTGTGTGTATGTATTTGTCTGTGTGTGTGAATCTTTCCCCCTTTGTGTGTGTGAATGTGTCACTGTGTATGTATTTGTCTATCTGTGTGTCTGTGTGTGTGTTGCACTAGAAGTGTATATAGTTCTTAGAATTGAAACTAGAGCCTCCTGCACAGTAGGCCAACACTCTAATGCTAAGTTTTACATCCCAATTGTGCAATCTACTTTATTTTAGGAACATTTTCCAAAGAAAGCCATTTCACAGCTTCATGTTAGTGAACAGAAGAAAACTTGCTAAGTTTCAGCAGAAGCATATTCATCTTTAAAATCCAAAACAGCATCTCTATGCAATTAAAACTGATTGGCCTCCCAAGTGTCAAGGCATAAAATAATCACCAATTATGAGTGTAGAGAAATATTAAAAGGTTGCTACTGTTTGTCAACTACTCAAATTTTCTTCTGTAATCACACCTTGTCTTTTCTTACACAATTATTGTAGCTGAAAATCAGAAATTTGATTTGGGAAACCAAACTGTAACAAGTTCCTGAGTTTTATGCGGAGAAAGTTGTGATCCCTCCCCGGCATCACCATTTAAGAGATGTCAGTAAAGGCAATCATACACTATACTTCCTGACATATTTAGCTGCAATTAAATATTCTGCAAAATGAAAACACTTATTTTAGGTTAACTACTGCATTTAAATACACTGCAAACATATCAATGAAATCTTTGTTGTGTTTGTCAATGCATTGATTCAGTAATATGGAAGAGACACACCACAATTTGTCCCAGCTGAACAGTGTCTGTCTCTTTAGACACTGGAAAGCACTGGAAACATCCACAACTAACCATTAGGCAGATCAGATCACCCCAATGTAATCCTTTGGTGCTGCTTTAACAAAACACCTGAGTGTAAGTAATTTATAAAGAAGAGAAATGCATTTATAGCAGTTCTGACAATGGAAATCCCACAGGTAAGCTCAGCATATTCACCAAGGTAGGGAAGACGGTTCTCTTTCCAAGTTGATACCTTTATACAGCAATCTTCAGGAGAAAGGATGCTGTGTCTTCACAGGCTAGGAAAGACAGAAGGATGAAAGCAAGGCAATTCCTTCTGTCAAGTCATTTTTATGCGGACCCTTAATCTATGAGGACTCTGTTCCCATTATTTAATTTCCTGCCCAAATTGTTACACTGATGATTCAATTATGATATGAAGGTTGAATAGGGAATTCTATTTAAACTACAGTGGCTTACATAATGGCACATATGTTAAGAAAATCCTGAACCAAAGGTTTCAAGCTGAAAAATGTACATACATCCTCTCTTTATAATTATTTTTGCTTGGATCACAGCAGCTTCAGAGCTGTAAGATTTCACAGGTAGAGAACAGGACACCCAAGTAAGCATAATTCAACAAAAAAGATGGATGCCTTATTCTATTTTCTGAACATTTGTAAGGGGCTCAGTGTCTTTCCACAGTTCTGTAAATTTTAGACAGCCAGTGGTCCACCCAGAGGCAAGAGATGATTTACTACTTCCAGGCTCTCTCCATACCAAACCCGGGTTGGAGAACAGAGATAATGCATGTGCTAGAACCATTATTTGCTTATTCTGACCCAAATCTAATATTTTCTCTTTTCCTTTATTATGTGTTCTTTACTTAAGAAAACCGGCAAAACTCTGTGTCTTGGCAAATCTCTGTAATCTGTAATCCTAACTACTCAGAAGGCTGAAGGAGAATGGTCTAAAGTACAAGGCATGCTTAGACTGCATAGAAAATCTACAGTGTAGTGCTCCAAAGCTTTCCTGACTGCATGATAAAGAACTGACTTCCCTGTGTGAGTTTGTGTGTTTTGTTACTAGGGCAGTGGTAAAAATCAACAGTTTAGTCTTGAAATCCGACCCACTGGATTTCTGTACAGTTCTGTAGGATCAGTTATATCTCCCGTTTCCAGTACTGGCCATGACTATGCTTACACCACAGCACAGTTGTACACTTCTACAAAGAATAAAGCTTCTAGAATTTGTTATATGAATCTCTACTTTGGGATAAAATAAAGACTTAGACACTCAAGGGTGCCCTTTTTTATAACACCAACAGAGGTTTTGACATGAGAGGAAGTGTCTAGAAAATGTCAAATGTTTTCTTATCATTTCCGTTCACTTTTATTTATGAAATGGAATTATAATTCTTAGAAAGTTCTTTCATACTGACTGAAGTATTTAAATATAACTTACCAATAGTTTGAGTTACAGAGGAATTCCAGAGGAAAAAAATAAAAAGATATTGTATATCTTATGCTAATCAAGGATTCAAATCTTCCTAATCAAATACAGCTGAGACCTGAAGTATTTGATTTAAAACAAATCCTTCATTTACTTTTGTTTACTCTCTGTCATGGGAAATATTAAAGTGTTCATCTGAATGATATGGAAGAGACTAAGTCTATTCTGAAAATTAGTTTTAATCTCTTTGTTTCAGACTTTATTTTTGTGATCCAACTACCTTCACCATTTTCTCCACTTTATTTTGGAAAAACTGTAAGCATTTGTAAAACTACAGTGATTTATTGTTATGGATAATATAGTTTATTTTTTAACTCTTCCCCATTTAATTATGCTGGAAGTGTATTTAAAAACTTGCTTTAGCGCTTTCTGGTGCATACGGTGTGCTATTATTTTTAACAGTCATATAATTTCTTTGCATAAAAGAAAACTCACATAGTCCAGGAGTACCAAATTCATAGCTGAGGCAAGCTGTAATTCATGCTGTGTCATCTGGAAGGAATTCCTGGACATTATTTTCCTTAGGTGGATATCATTTGATAGGAATAATGTCATATATGTGGTTTATTACAAATTATTCTTCCTTCCCTGTAAGATGAGGAAAATCTTAAATGTAATATTAAGTATGTACAGAAATCTTTTTGTGGCAGATGAGACCTCTTTGGGTTGTTTAAATACGTTTTGAAACAAGGCAATTTTGATATAAACAATCTAAACTTATATTAAGCAAAAATTACAAAAGTAAGGAAATCTGAATGTCATCTGTGAATTGAATGTTAGAATGTAGTTGATAGCCTTAGAATGTTTTCAAAACATTATCTATTAGAGTGTATTAGGACAAATTTAGAATGCTTGGAAGAAAACCTATTTGACAAAAAGTGAAGTTTAAGAATATTTGTTACAACATGAAGCCCTGTGTCCTTTCAGGATGTTGGGTCATGTTGAGGTTAGAATGGGGATTAAAAAAAGAGAACAAAGGTGTGAATTCCTGCATCTGGTCCCCATCACCCCTCATGAAAATAGGTGTAGTAACTATATCTAAAACACCAGCACTCAGGGTGTGGAGATTAAAGGATCAGGGTGTCATTGGTTCCATAGGAAATCTAAGGTCTGCCTCATATACAGAAGATTGTGATGTAGAAAAGGATAAACATGCCTACATTATAGCTTAAGTTTATCACTACACCAAAACTATTGCAGCTTTCTGAACAAATTTAGTTGTACATAAATAATGTTCTTGAAGTACGACACATCTTATTGTTTCTGGTCACTGTTATTGGGCTTATTTTAGTGTTAGGAATCTTAGTTATAAATAGCAGTATCTAGTGTAGATAGTTTAATCACAAGAGGATTTCCTAAAAACATTTTTAAAAAGGATTTCCTAAGAACTATGGGGTACAATCTACATAAAAACCATTGCAAGGGAACCTTCATCCAAGACTCAATTGTTTCTATCTTATTATTGTTATTCTCCTCTCTCTCTCTCTCTCTCTCTCTCTCTCTCTCTCTCTCTCTCTCATTCTCTCTCTCTCTCTCTCTCTCTCTCTCTCTCTCCATGTGAAGGAGCACCCTTCTTCTATAGACTTCCTGGAGAGAAAATCAAGGAATCAAAAAAGTTACTCTTAAGCATTAAGAATAAATTTTTTTCAGGTCTTAAAATTTCTGTCATTTTTCCTAATTCTCCCTTTTATGCATGGTTGTCCATACCTCACTGTTGTATTCAGAATAAATTATATCATGTTTTGAGCATATTTGGGTTACGAGATATTCAGATGAGATTTAGACTTGTATCTCGAAATGGATATTGAATGTATTAAGAAGGAATGAGGTTAGGGGCAGTTTGGGATGCTATGGTATAAATATTAATTTTCTCTCCATAGTAATATGGTGAATTTTTTTTACTTTGTATTGATGACACTAGGATTCTCATATTTCTCTATGTGATTTGATTGTAAAAATAAAACTATCCTGAATAAAACTAGCATCCTTACAAATGGGTTGCAAAAAGATCCCTGCTACTTTCTCAAATTAAGTTAGAGTAAGATGAAGACTTTCTAGGAAAAGGGACCTATACATTAAGGTTTAGATGATGTAGAAACCCAAGACAGTATTCACCCATGCCTTGTTCCTATATCTCATGACAATATTTCTGATTGTTTACAAATGAATCTCATTTTCAATAAGTGCTTCTAGGACATGACTGGATGAATACCCGTACACCAAATGCTTTTATAATTTTTTCTGGAATCCAGGCGTGCTGTTATATTCATATTGTGTGTGTGTGTGTGTGTGCGTGTGTGTGTGTAAGAGAGAAAGACAGAGACAGGGATAGACAGACAGAGACAGAGTGTGTGCAATTCTGTAGTTATGGGGGACAGTGGACAGTGTTTACTTCAATATGAAATCACGTTGCAATGGTAATAACAGCTGTACATGGAATACTAAAGCAAAGTACATTCTTTACTTTGCTTGAGAGTTGGGTGATCTGTCACATTGCTTCATATAGGCAAACAGAAATATGTTGAATATATGTATATATTTATGTGTGTGTTTATAATTTATATATTGAAAATATTGTTTCTTTGTAAATGTTATGAGAATATTACTAAATTTTAAACAAATGAAGGGGTCTGAAGAAATAGCTTAATGTTCAGAAGCACTGGCTGTTCTTCCAGAGACCAAGGTCCAAATCTCAGCACCATCCACACACAGACACAAACACACACAAACACAGATACACAGACAGACACAATACACATGCATGAAGATTCACAACCATCTGTAACTTTAGTTCTAGGAGTTCAGAACCTTCTTCTGGTCTCTTGAGTGCCAATTAATGCACATGTGTACAGGTAAGCTATGCATCCATACACATAATTCTGTGGGAACTCCTTCAGCCAGTAGCCTTTAAGATACAAACCCACTTGAACGTGGCCTTTTATACTATAAATGTAGTTGAAAAGCTTGTTCATGCTCTCTCTCCTGGCTTCTGGATTTGGTTCCTGTTCCCCAACAGTGCAGAGGGCTGTGATCTGTGAGTCTACTTCTAAATAAATAATCCTTTATTATACTCAATTCTGAGCTAGTGTTGAATTATTTTATAGTGTCTATCACCATACATACAATATTTTAAAACTGAATATTAAACACCAACAGCTTTGTTCAGATATTGCAATATTTGATTTATTATTTAATTTTTTAATCCAAAATTTTTCTTAAATAAAATTACAATATTGAAACACCATTTTATTATATAGTGGCCTACCTCTGACAGAAGTCACCCACTCCACCAGAGGCCTGGCCAGAAACCTGAACCCTAGGTAAGACTGCCCCCACCCCTGCCTGTGCTCATTCAGCGGAACTCCAACTGTTTCTCCTCTACTAGTCACCATATCCAGACCAACAACTCTGGCAGAAGCCTCCTCTTCTACCAGCCACCACCTTACCAGTCTGAACCTCTGGTAAGACTTTTGCCCACATGGCCTGCACTGCCCCTCCTGTCTTCATCATCATAACCTGGTCCACACTTCTGGAGGAAACCTTCTACCACATCAGAAGCAAGGACAGAAATCCTCCCTCAGGTCCCCAAACCTGGAGCAGAGAGTGTTCTATGCTATGAATCATCAGCCCAGCCTTTGGTTTTCAAACAGAATGAGGGAGCCAGTGCAGGTATGGCAGTGACATGGTCTAAAATTATGATGTGGGATGCCCTTCTGTATGCTGTGAACATGTTTTATTACCATTGGTTAATAAAGAAGCTGATTTGGCCAATAACCAGGCAGAATATTGTCAGGCAGGAAATCCAAGCAGAGATACAAGGAGAAAGAAAATGGTGTTGAGAAGTCACCAACAGCCACCAAAAGAGGAAAATGACAGAACATTACTAGTAAACCATGGTGCAAGTGGCAATATACAGATTGATAGAAATGAGTTAATTTTAGTTGTGAGAGCTGGTTAATAATAATCTTGAGCTGATACGGCAAACAGTTTGTAATTAATATTAAGCCTCGGGAACTGGTAGAGTGGAAAGAAACCTCCAGTTACAAGTTATGTCAAGCTGATCCATGTGAATGAGCATTTCCTAACTTTCCTAAGTAAATCCACTTTTTCTTCTCACAACACGCAGGCTGTATACACACCCTCATAAACTGTCATGGGCTGAGATTCAAGATTCCAAGCCTGTGGATACTTCTGACCATTTGTTGCTCCAGGTTTTTACTTCATCATTCTCTCTGCTGTCACTTTAATCCCTGGAAATTCTTTTCTGTAATATTTCAATCTTGTGATTTATATTTTTAACATTCAATATAAAATATTAATGTGTACAGAAAAAGATAAAATCCTATAAAAATATGTTCAATTCCTCCTTAAGAAATCCATACATCTTGCTTCTGTCTCAATTTTGTAATTTCTAGATCTATCGTATTTTCATATGAAATTTCAACTCCATCTCTCTAAGTATATATAGGTTAAAAATATTCAGGAATTCAAGGCTAATAATTTAGTATTTGTGATAGTTTGAACAAGTGTGATTCTCACAGACTCATATATTTTTATTCCAGTCCCGAGTTGATGAATGGTTTGGAAAAGATTAGGAGGTATCTCCTTGTTGGAGTAGGTGTGTCACTGGCTTTGAGGTTTCAAAAATTCATGCCAGGTCAATTCTTTCTTTATTTCTATGTATGTATGTATGTATGTATGTATGTATGTATGTATGTATGTATGTGTCTATCTATCTATCTATCTATCTATCTATCTATCTATCTATCTATCTATCTATCTATCCCTACTTGCTTCCTGTAAACCATGATATTAAGTTCTCAGCTACTGTCCCAGCATCATGACTGTCTACTTCCTGCCTTGATTATAAACTAACCCTCTGAAAGTATAGGCAAGTCCCCAAAAGAATGCTTGTCTTAGAAGTTATCTTGGCCATGGTGTCTCTTCACAACAATAGAATATTAACTAAGAGAGTACTGAATAACCACTTAGAGAGATCATCCCCAGAGAGGATTATTTCTCTCTTTAATCATTATTTACTTGCCTGTAATCATGTTTGAGTCCCAGGAGATATCCCACTTTTATTGTTAGCATGCCGTTTGTATATTACTTCTCTGGGTCATAGTGTTTCAGTCTGAAATGTTATAGACAAAAAAAAACTGAACAGACTAAGCAAATTTTATTTATGTATACTGTAAAAAAAAAGCAATTAAAGAAAAAGGTCATATATTTGAGAGAGAGGAAGAGGGGATTGTACAATCAAGGGGTGGAGGAATGGAAAGAAAGAAAAATGTGACTGTATTTTAATTATGAATAAATAAATAGAAATATTCAAGAAACCCTTTATTTATACCAATCTTGTGCAAATTTTCTTTGGCATTTTTTTTTTGATTTTTCGAGACAGAGTTTCTCCGTAGCTTTTTGGTCCTGGAACTAGCTCTTGTAGACCGGCATTATTTTTAAAATATAGCACTATCATTAAATATTATATTATTATTAGTCAATACAATATTATTAAGCAATACAAAAACTATTTTATGACTATATTTTAAACTAATTATAACTATTCATATAGCGTATATTTTATGTAAATAACATGTAATTTCATATAAGCAGGTTTGGGTATCTGAGAAAAATTCTGGAAGCAATTCAGTTGTCCAAATATTCATATTATTTCTCTCTCCTTCTCCTTTCTCTTTCTCCTTTGTGTTTTTGTGTTTATCAATCATCTATTTTGGGGTTTATTTTGGACAGGGAACTTCAGCTATTTTAGTTCACTTTTCTTAAATTTCCTATTGTCTCTTCAATTATATCCTAGAAGATTGGATATTCAATGCTTTCTTCATTTCCTCTATCCAAATAGTCTTCTGTTAATATCCATATTTTAATACTAACATTACACTTTTAAAAACACAATGAGGCATCAATTCTAGCTTTATTGTTTTTTTCTATGTACAAGATTATAACAAATAAGATACCTTAACTGTTTTTGTATTTGTAGTTATTGAGTTAAATTGTGAGTGTGAGCAATTGTGGGTATATATGTGTGTGAGTGAGTATGTGTGCTCATGAACAATGTACCATGCATATGAAAGTCTTGTGACCAATCCTTCCTCTTTAATTTGAAATTCCAGAAACACACACATGGGCATGTGCATGCTGAGTTACAGAAGGCCACAGAGGTGGTGTTGGTGGTGAGAGTAAGGAGACTGACTCTTGGCATTTTCTTCTCATGGGTTTTCTCTTACCTTTTTAAGCATCAAAGCAAAACACAAACATGGGATCAAGGATCTGAGGAACTGCAGACCATGCATCTTATTTTTCTCTCTTTCCACAGTTGTGAGTTTCAGTCATGGTACTCTCACGGTAAACCAAATAGCAACTATCATTTTATGGTTTTTTTTTGGCAGAATGCAAAGTGTAGCAAATTTAATATCTTTGTTATACTTCATACCTGTCTTTATCAACCGTGTACTAATATCTTTCTGTCAAAATAACTTATTATCACTTAAATTATTCTTTTTTAGAAATGCAATCTCTATTTTTTATTTTATGTGCATGGGTGTTTTACCTGCCTGTATGTCTTTGTATGTCATGCGTGTGCATGCAGTGTTTAAGAAGCACAAGAAGGCACCGGATTGCCCAGGTTATTGGTACAGACGGTTGAGCACTGTCACATGGGGCTGGGTATTGAACCCCAGTCCTCTGGAAAAGCACAGTACGTTTAACTTCTAAGTCATCTCTCCAGCCTCCTGCTTATTTTTTTTTAAGATAAATACAAGATCAAGTAAATTTAAAAAAAATTATGTGCTCTGGGTTCCCACTGTGTTACATTATTAAATGTTAATATATCAAATGAATAAAAATGTAGAACATCATTTTATAAATGTCAATCACATTGGTCTTTTGTAGCTTTACAGTGTCTCCTTTACAATTATTAACAGTGACTATGATACTTTTAACTCCCTTCATTTCCTAAACAGAATCTTAAATCACAACTGTGGAGCAAAGCACCCACAAAAGTTTCTCTTATTGTTTTCTAATTTTATTCGCTTTTCTGCTCGGAGATCTCACACTATAAAACTTAAAATAATGCAGTGAGATCCTTTGGTACCTCAGGCTTCCTGCCATCCTGCCCATAAGAAAGAAAAACATTCCCTGTATGTGGTGAGAGGTAGGTACTGCCATCATCTGTATTCACTTATCTAATCCAATGTTGTCCATCAAATGACATCTGTAGTAAATGGTTAATAATAATCAGGCAGTCAGACAGCATGAAGAGCAGCTGAATATGAGAGTCCCTGGCCTGTGCATTCAGCCATGCTTCAAACACACAATAAATAGATCTCCATGACTCTATCCATGGAGAAGGTTTAGGCATGAGTAGCAGAAACAATGCCTGTAGACTTGAGGAGGAAGTTGAAGCTCCTTAGTTCTTTCTTTTTTTATTTTTTATTTTTTAAATTTATTTATTTATTTATTAAAGATTTCTGCCTCCTCCCTGCCACCACCTCCCATTTCCCTTCCCCCTCCCCCAATCAAGTCTCCCTCCCTCGTCAGCCCGAAGAGCATTAGAGTACTACTCAGCAGTAAAAAACAATGACTTCTTGAACTTTGCATGCAAATGGATGGAAATAGAAAACACTATCCTGAGTGAGGTAAGCCAGACCCAAAAAGAGGAACATGGGATGTACTCACTCATATTTGGTTTCTAACCATAAATAAAGGACATTGAGCCTATAATTCGTGATCCTAGAGAAGCTAAATAAGGTGAACACAAAGAAAAACATATAGGCATCCTCCTAGATATTAACCTTCATCAGGCGATGAAAGGAGACAGAGACAGAGACCCACATTGGAGCACCGGACTGAAATCTCAAGGTCCAAATCAGGAGCAGAAGGAGAGAGAGCACGAGCAAGGAACTCAGGACCGCGAGGGGTGCACCCACACACTGAGACAATGGGGATGTTCTATCCTTAGTTCTTTCTAAGCTGATAAATCTAACCTAATTACTTCTGTGTATTGAATCCCACTGTCCCATTTGGGCTATTTAAGCTTCAGAGCCCAACTAAAGCACAACAGTTTCAAACTTGATCAGACCCATTAGTGTAGAAGCATGATGGTTTTACCGTGCATTGTGATTTGTTGTGCATCTTGCCCCTTCCATTTTTCTGAGTGATTTTTTAATGATCTGCTGCTACATATTTATTGATACTTTCTTTTATTTTTGGAATCCTTAAAACTTCATAGCACTTACTATTCCCAAAGGAATTTATCTTTTGTTTATTCTAAACATGCCTTTTATTCCACTAAGCTAGTTTTCAGATTTTGCTTTGTCATCGTTTACATAGGAAATCATAAATCTTTTCAGTTCCAAGGTTTTTTAACTATTTTTAAATTTCAGATGAGTCTTGCATAATTAGCTGGATTTGACTTCTTTTAAACAAGCTTTGAATGCTAACACTAACAAATTAACAATTGGTACTGCTAGGAGTAAGTTTGCTTGCAGTTACTTACATTGCTGCTGTAAACTCTTAAATGAAGAGAAAGATCAAATCCCCCATATAATGTCTGTATGAGAAGCTTTTCTGGTTAGACACAAACCACACATGTCTACTTAACCCAAATAAGGAACCCATAACAGAACAACATAAAGATTCTATGGAAGTCGTACTTCGTGAATCAATGAGTTGTTATTGGGATATAGTAGTAGGGAGAGACAACTCAAGCTGCATTATTAAAACCTCATCATAGCATGAGTGAAGACTCACAAAAGGTGCATCTCTGGTGTTTTCTGCACTGCTTGCAGCAGCTCTGCAGCCAGAATCTCGTCTCTGTACCTGACTGGTCTTGCTTCCATAACCTTGGGGAGCAGCTTTTGAAAACGTGTGAGTTTATGCTTTCCTAGACATATTAATCTTATTTAATTTCTGCATTTCATGAGCCTTCTCCCTCATTATTGAAGGGAAGGTTTCAATTAAGAGGAAATGCTGTACCTCTCAATGTTAGGAAGTAGTTACTAATTCTACATAGCCTATTAGGTGAGACAAGTTTATCTCCAGAACTGCAAGTTAATAACTGCATTTCTTTGGACATTTCTCTTTCTCCATGTGTATATGATAGAGAGTAAGAAAAGACATGCAGACAAATATTGATCCCATGCTATCCTAGAAGATTTAATTTATTGAAACACATTTAACTATGCACTATATCATAGACAAGGTTTTTGATTCTTTTAAATGACATTAATGCATGAGAATATTAGGTCTGAAAAGTGAGCATAATATATTAAGAAGTTTACAGAGTTTTGATTGGACGCCAATTCTCTTACATATATTACACATGCTGCAGCATTTGGAGAAGACAGAAAATATCAGAATTTACTTTCATTTTAAACTGCTAAAGAATTTCCATATATTCAACCTACTTAGCTTAATCCACCATGTTCCTTAATCTTAATGGTTACATGCTCTGCAGTAGTATAATTTAGTATTGCATCTGCATATACACATTACATACATATAGATAGATAGAATGTTGAGGCTGAAGCTGGCTCCAATATTTTGTTCATTACTTTTGAAACAAATATAGCTATTTGCTTGGTTGGTTCTCACTCCTATGCTAAATGCAGTAGACATAACATGAATTTGAACAAATATTTACTAACAACCTTTGTGACAGAGAATACACTGTTTGTTTATGTATTCATGGATATACAAATGTGCACACATGTATACTGAATAGAAGTTGAAATACCTACTATGTACTAAAGATTCTAGAAAGGAAAGATGCAGAAAAAACAATTAAATACTGACAATCCACTAAATACTATCCACCAATTTATAAAGGAAAAGAAAACAGTCAATAGAGACAAAATGGTGTAGTTAACCACAGGCTCACACATAAATTCTCAAGCCATAAAGGCCATGATTTTTGTTTTACTGCTGTGGAAGTCCTGAATAATGCAATAGGGTGTATATACATGCATGGTGGATCAATTCAGGTGAAGTTCATGTTTTTCCTTAACAATTTAAAGTATAATCATTTGTCAAGCATGTTAGTCTAACAAAACTTTAGCTTGATGTGCTTAATAACACAAATACTTTTTCTATTTTCACATATGTGGATACTTGTTCATTCTTTTTTTTTTTTTTTGGTTTTCCGAGACAGGGTTTTATTCTTTTATGTACTTTCTACCGTGTGTGAGAGCAATGGGACAAAGAGACCTAAATATACTGCATTTTTCAGTTATGTGGTATATTTGCATAAGGTTTCTAGCAACCTTAGACGATAATAACTGTAACTCATTTCAGGATCATACCAAGTTTTCTTTTGTTTGTACTAACAGTGTGGAAAAACTCAATAGACTTTTCATTGGTTACTACTGGAGAAAGTATTCTCATGAAACTAATTTTGACTTCAATATCCTAATAGAATGAAAAATAAAAGAACTTAAGAGTTTAAAATAGTTATATCAATATGCATTTTCCTGAAGTTTAAGGTTGCAGTTGACAACATTGCTTGAGGTCATTGAATCCTGAGAAGCGTGAAGAATGTACCAGAAAGCTACGATTTAGGTCAAAGTCTGCACTAGCATAGCAAAAATTTCATCTCTACAATTACACTAGTCAGAACTTATGTTTTTTTATTTATAAACACATGAGAAAATTCCCTTGGGAGAGCTGATGCTTTCACAGAGACTCTGAAGCCAAAGCATTATATTTCAATTAGAATACACTAAGTATGCATGGGATTACATCAAAAAGAAGAAAGCTATGAATAGCGATACCCTAAGTCACATCAGCCAGAAGAAGACTTCCAGTAAGTTTAGCCTTGTTCTCAGAAGCTGAAGTCAACTGTCTGATGTTCCTGGAGATATGCCACACACATCTAAATCAACAGGCATTTTAAACTGCATGAAATATATATCTAGTGATTGACAGTCATCTGTCCTCAATAGAATATGATCACCAGCCAACCTTCTATATTGGTTTTTATTTTGCAAATAACTCATTTGCCTACTTACTTAGAATATGAGGTGATGCTCTAAAAAAATCTACAGATGGAAAACTCTATGAGTTTACCAAACTAATGCAACATCTGTACATTATTTATCTTGCACTGTGGAGATGCACTGCCTACCAAATATCTCAAGGCCCTCTTTTTAATTGATGTGGTTACAGACATGAAAAACAACTCCTCTGCCTCAGATACTCTTTAGCTACATTTTGTACAAGCCTAATTTATAAAAGGATTTTTATATAATCAAAATAGCATGGTCTTTTAATAGATTAAACTCACCAATAGTAGAAAATGACTAATTTAAATAAATTTTAATTAAAACTTTTATACATTCAGAAAATGATATGACAAACATACTTGTGCTCAATTCTCATATTAAACAAGTTCTTACAAAATATTTGAAGGTGGGGCTAAAGAGATAGCACAAGTGTTAAGAGCACTGATGACTTTTCCAGTGGATGCAAATTTGACTTTTATTACAACATTGCAATTCATAATTGTTACAGACAGCCTTGTCTGGGCTCCTCAGGTACTAAACACATGATAAATGTACCATAAGACAAAAAACCCATACACATTTTCTTAAAAAAGAAAATCTTAGAAAAAAGTCAAACATGGACATAAAAACTTGTGTGTATTCTTTTCAAACCATTGGCAAGAGTACTCTACTGAATAGAAGTGGCATATAGCTTTTACATTGACTGTTTTCATTGTGTATTGAAATTGTATGTGTTCATATACAGCAATTGCTGTTACACTGTAAGTCATTAAATTAGTTGTATTTCTACTATCTATCACTCTGAATTTTGCTTATTCATTCCAGCATGGAGTCTTGAATATTTTTGATTTAGTTGAGTTGCTCTGTTATTTTTTTCTGTAAGAATATATCACCATATAAAATAGGTCTTTGTTTTAGGCTATTTGATCACACCATATGAAGATGTGTCTCAGTCCTTTGTCACCTGCCTAAGGTACCTTCTGATTTGCTTATAAAACACTGAATGGTCAATAGCTAACATGGAGAGGATAGGAGGGAATTACAGACAAACAAAGGAACTCTGGGAAGAAACTGAGGTGGGAAGATTTGACAGCAAGACATGGAGGAAGTCTGATGTACAATACTGTAAAAAAGTAACAAGACAAGTAGCAAAGCATAGATTAGTATAAATGGGTTGATTTCAGCTTTAAGAGCTAGTTGGACACAACCCAAGGCTAAGTTGAAACTTTCATAATTAATAAATAAGTCTGCATGTCATTAGTTGAGAGCTGATAGTCTAAAGACAGACCCACTATATTTGACAACAGATGTGGGGCACATATATACAAGCATAGGATCTGATAATAGCTGATACTCTGATTAGTGCCAGGAGAGTAGATAGAAATACCTGCTGCAGTATAGATCCTGCAGCTTTCCAGAGCTAGGGGAGGTAGATGCAGCTCCCTGGGAGTGCTCACAAGTATGAGGCTTACCTCTCACAGAAAATCAAGCAACAACCTTAGGCCAGAAACAATGGGGAAACTACTGGACCATCCTGATGGGGGACAGAGTCAGGGGCCAGCACTATGAGCAACAGAGCTGCAAATGGAGCCTACAGACAAATTGTGTCCTGGCCTTTGAAGACTTGACTCACACTGCAGGCATGCAGAAAGCAAGTTCCAGACTGAGAAAACCTCTGAATGGGTACAGTCTTTTGAAAATGTGTTTATATGCTAAAGAAAGAAAAGGAAATAGGTATAGAAAGTCGTAGAAAAAAAATAATTTTCAAGTAATACAGTGAAATTGTTAAAGAGAGTTAAGTAATATAAAAAGGACAAACAGTGTAAGGATGGAAAATACCACAACGCAAGGCATCTGGATCATGTATGGTGCCTTATTAACTTTAGATTAATTAGATTGTCGAAAAAGATGCTGAATTAAGCCACTCTATATATTTTAGGGATGCCTTAACTTCTGAATAGAAGTCGAGAAAGACATTGCATTGGGGGAGAGGTTATACTTTTGTTTTCACAGGAAACAAAAAAGCAATGATTTTCTTCAAAATTAATAAAAATCAGATATTACCAGGGGAGAACTTCTGAAAATTTTGGCTATAGACATAAATATTTTTTTTTACTGTAGCCAAAAAAAATTACAAGATAGGTAACATATTAGATGTTCTTTCTACTTTTGGAACAGTGCTGAGACTGAATGAGACATGTTAAATCCTAATGACCATAACATGTAATTCTTTCATATGACATGAATAAAGATTTATATTATAGTTTGTTTGTGCAGTTCAAATGGACTCACACAGTTGATAAATGTCTTTTACCTGTTCAAATATAGAGCAGAGAATTATCTTTAGTGGATTTGTGCACACCACACATTCTTTATTTGTGTTAATGCAAATATGTATGTTTGAAAAAAATCACATTTAACAAAGGGGAGGCAAGATCACAAGTCTGAAGACAAGTAACCCAGGTAATCTAACCTCTCAGAAGGCTTTTTTTTTTTTTGCACTTTCCTCAAAAATATACGTCTGTATTCAGAACAACTTCAAAGCTGCTATCTGAATGGGTCCATCCTTATAGACTATTCTACCCAGACTTCAGGTAAGCCCTACACTTTCCTGTCACATAGAGAATGGACAGCAAATGATAGAACTAGCCCTCACAGGACTTGACCATAATTCCAATTTTCTTAGGGTTCCCTAAAGATGCCATCATCCCCAGACAACAAGAAGTAATTTTAAAAATACGACTTCCGTATATATGCAAGTGGTGGGTTGGGTGGTTATTTGGATGGTTCCATGGTTTATGGATGTTTGTTAATGCAATGTAAATTGCTTTAAATTACTTGTAAGTCATTATTGGTCATGATCAGGGAGGAAACTAAACAAAGGATGTTAGATTAACTAATTTCTTTATTTTCCTTTCCTTTACCCTTCTTTCTTTCTTACCTTAAAAAAACAGGGAGGGATATTAGAATGATAGGATAAACTGGAATAATAATGAATCTATTTTTAAACTAAGAAGCAACTAATAGTATGAAACATTTTAAAATACTATGGATTTTTGTGCATTAATACAAATTTAAGGTTATTTTTACTACAACATACTGTACAATATTGTAACAATACAACTCACTTAAAATTGTAATGTAAACTTCTAGTTCTTGAAAGCTACTATTACAAACTGTTTAGAATAATTAAGATAACAATCAAATTTATAGTAAGATTTTAGATGTTGATACAAATAAGCTTTACTTGGCCTCATGTATTTTAAATAGGTGGTTTTCAAGCACTTCAGAGACCTATAGAACATGGCATTTAAGATGTTTTAATAGCATAAGGCTTTTTATGACACTGAGAAGCATTTGTTTCTGGTAGCACCAACCAATCTGCTTAAGAGAAAATGTTGGGCATCAAAGAACCTCTATATGGAGTTTGCTTTGATTGTGGCAAAGCTAGTCACTGAGCAAAATATCTTCCCTTGCTTCGACTGCTGACAGTATCCACATTGAACAAGCAGGATAAAAGGATGTCAACTACCAAACTTTGACAAGACAAAGTAGGCCAGTCCTTCAAAATTCCTTCTTCACAGAAAAGTCTATCAGATATTCTAGGCTTGTAGGCCAAAGATAGATAGATGCCCTAATATTGCAGAGGAAACTTGGGTGACCATCCAAATAGTCAGCTATTTCTGACATTTCTATAGATTATAGTTTGACTTCCTCTTTGCTCAGGGAATATTTTATCCTTCTCAAATCTCTGATGGTACTGAAGACTAGATGGTTATAGCTTTACCATCTTCTTTGTTACCAAATTCGAAAAGAGAAACACAAAAGAAATGAAAAGATTATAAAGGTTGAGAGACATAAAAACTTAAGTTGCTAATCTAAGAAGATATTTTAAGTTCTAAAAATATATTTTTAGATTGGCAATACAAATTATAATAGATCGTGGTTTAGATACAAAGCTTTGGATTCACCAAGATAGGAAAGATAATAAAGTGCTTTCTTCAAAGTTGTCAAATACAAGTGGACTGGACATTGTGTATGTAATTCTTACCCGATAATTATTCTTATTGTACATAGTTTTACTGTGTCGTTAAAGCCTTTCATTTTTATTTAGAAAAAGGGGGGAAATGTTACAGGATATATGACTACACCGTGTAAAGATTTTTTTTGTCACCTACCTAAGGCACCTTCTGATTTATTTAATAAAGAGATGAATATGCAATAACAAGGCAGGAGAGGATAGGAAGCACTTCCAGGCAGATATAGGAACTCTGAAAAATCCATCTGAAGTGGGAGGATATGCCAGCCAGACACAGAAAAAGTCAAACATACTGTATGGAGGAGAGATAATGAGCCACACAACAGAGCATAGATTAATATAAAGGAATAATTTTTAACTTTCAGAGTTCTTTGGGAACAAGAATAAATTAAGGTCAAGCTTTCATGATTAATGAGAAGTATCCATGCTATTGATAGGTGACACTCCAAAAAAAGACCTGCTATAGATCCTTCTGCTGAAAAACATTTCTCTTGAATGCTAGTTCAGTATAGTAAGTTGTTTAGCATTTACAGTGTAGTTTCTATTTATGTAAACATGTTTATATGTGAATTTCTAAGGTATGTCAGATTGACTTCTTATAGTTTTCAAATTAACTGTGCAGTTTAAACTATTAATGCCAATATAATTTCCATTTCCACAAACCCCTGTTGAATTTTGTAAGAATTGTCCATTTATGCTGTTATTTTTAGAATCAGAGTACTGAAATTGCTGGTAGGGCTTGGAATGATCTGGCACTGGATGTTTAAAGTTACTTTTGGTGAAATTACATCATTGTATTGTTGATATGCTGTACATAAGTGTCAGAACTGTTTGGATATTCTTCAGCTCCCTTTAATAGAACGTTGCTTATTATCCATACTGCTATTGCATATTTCCCTTCTCTCCCACTAGAATTATAAAATTATGTAGACGAAATTTCAGTTTGAAATTGTATTATGTTTTGCTTATAGAAAATGTCCTACCTCTATTACTGGATTCTATCTAGAATCATAATTGTCTGACTCTGTATTATCAAAGAGTCCCTGTAAAAGCAATCCTAATAAATTATGTTACAATATTTTTAATTATTGTAGTAAGTTATTTCTTTTTTTCTGCAATAAGAGAATCTCAAGTTGCATGGAGTGGCATTACTTATGTACATTTGTTTCTTCTCTTTTAAGGTGGTACACATCTAGTAAATTATTACTTAATTTCTTTTTCATTGATATCTAGTTACTTTTAAATGGTTTTTAAACTCATTATTAAATTAAACCTTTTAGTATTCTTATTTTTATTTTTATTTATTTATTTATTTATTTATTTATTTATTTATTTATTTTGGTTTTTGGAGACGGGTTTCTCTGTGGTTTTGGACCTGTCCTGGAACTAGCTCTTGTAGACCAGGCTGGTCTCGAACTCACAGAGATCCGCCTACCTCTGCCTCCCGAGTGCTGGGATTAAAGGCGTACGCCACCACCGCCCGGCACCTTTTAGTATTCTTATTGTGTTCAGAATCTTAAGACTATTATTGCTTTCTCCAACTAATTAAGGGTTTAATTCATTGTTAATACATGTTATATTTCAGATAATGAGTTTTGAATGTTATTAAGTAGTATTTTTCTCCATCAAATTATTTTTATCCATTACTCTGTGTATAGAATTTAATTACATTACATGACTTATTAAGTTTTTCTTAACATTTGTAGATTCTGGAATAAAGTCCATACATTATATATCTATTCTTAAAATAAAGTACAAATTTAGCTTGCAAATAATTTTTTTAGATATTTATTCTTTACGTACTTGTATGTCTTATGGAATTTGGTTTGACTATATGCAGTTTTGAAGACTTTCTAACCTCAAACAATGAATTAGATTATTTTCCCTTTGTTTTATTCTGTTGTCATTTGTATCAATAAATAGTATATGCTCTGAAAATTTGTAAAAATATTATGGCTGTTTCTTAGCTCTGTTATTTGTTTTCTGATTACTGCTCATTTTCCTTCCCCTTTGTTTTGTCTGATTCTCCTGGAACATTCATGATATGTTGAGCTCCCAGATACAGATAATTTTATAGCAGTTTATTTATTCTACCTATGACATAAGGTCTTGCTAAGTACTTCATCCTGATCTGGGATTCATTCTTGTGTAGTTCGGACAAATGGGCAAGTTAGAACCATGCTACCCCACCCTCTCAAGGTCTAGGATGACAGGTATATGACACCAAACTTCTCCTTAGTATTTTTCCTTCCACTATAAATACTTTTATTCTTTTTAACATTTTTTCATTTTAGATAAATATTAATTTTTGGAAACATCTTGCATTCTTTCATTAAGGAAACATATTTTATACCTATTATTAAAAATCATTTTGAGATATTCTACTCTATGGTGTATTTTCTTTAATTCAAGGCGATTGTTACTATAAAATTCATGCTAATGCCTACTATACATGTCAAAAACATTATTAAAATGGCTAAAATATCTAGCAAATTGTTTTTTCTTTCATTTCTTTCTTCTTTCCTTTTAGTTCTTTGTGTAACAATAAGCATATTTTTTTTTAGAAAGAAAACATTCATGGTGGCTGTTTTCTAACTGACAAACCAGAGTTTAGAGTGTACAGTGAGATAAACTTGGCCTTTTCCTTAGAGAACAGCAATGTCTACGCTATATAACCATTTTCAAAGAGCCACTTTGGGGCCTATAACTGTCTTACTGACTTTGCTAGACCGTGGTTTGGTGATGGTCAGAAGATTCCTAGTGACTATACTGTAAACTGGTGACATTTGACTTTCAATATTCTACACAGGGAAGTACTTGCCTGAACATATGTTCAGGAAAATAGCATTATTAATCTAAAAGGCACTGCTGATATTTGAAAAAGTTTCACATCTTATTTAACAACACATGTAAATAAAATATCACTATCTCTAGTTCTGTGCTATAAGTAAAGCTACACAATGAACTAATACAAATAATTTCCTATTGGCAAGATGCTTAACTATTATTAATCATTGCCTATAAGTAAGAGCTTGTAATTTTAATTGAAATAAATATTTCTTAATGCCCAGTCCATGTAGGAGAAAAATATAATGAATAACTGAATCATAATGAAATACATATGGAACATATGGACTGTATGGCTTCTGCAAAAAAGTTTTCTGTAATATAATAAATGACTAACAAATAGTAAAATCCCTAAGAAACATATGGACTCCAAAGTCTCTGCAGCAGAATCTATTGTAATATAATAACATATAATAAATGATTGACAGTTGAATATATAGGAAGCATATGGACTGTGTAATCTCTGTAGAAGAGAATTTGCAATCCAATAAAATATAATAGATGATTGAAAGACTGTGAAATATATAAGAAACATATGGACTATGTATTCTCTGAGGGAGAGTCTTTTTCAATATACTAAAATAAATAATTGACAGGTAGTGAGATATAGTAGAAGCGTATATATGAGCTGGACTGTATCGTCAACAGACCCTAATTTAGCTTTGACACTCCCTTTTTGAGATTGTAGGCTCCTGGACTGTACAAATGAACTAGAGAGAGTAATTTTTGCAGTCTGAATAACCTGGCTTTATTCCATCTCCTTCGTTTTCCAACCTTCCCATGCCAACTCATAGGTGTGTCACAATGGTAACTCAGCAGTGATGTGCTAAAATACCATAGTAAATTTTAGAATCTATTTCTGAGTTGGTGCATTGAAATTTTAAGAGGGAAAAACTTTTATATTTTCTATTTCAATGAGTGTCAATTCAAAAATGTTGCTTCTGTAAGTAATACATGGTATCGATTGAAAATATAAAAAATAAAGAGATATTCAAGAAAAATTGTAACCCCATATCAACAAGATTTAACCACTAATAAGGGGCTTATTTTCATTAAGAACAATAACCTTGAAGACACTATATAAATGAAAAGAAATATTTTATTTAACAAGTGCTTAATAAACTCAAATTCTAGTTCAGGAACTATTGCAGTTATTGTTGACATAGTGATAAAAATAATAAAACATACTCTGATTACCCACATCTAATTTTATTTATAATAAGATAAACAGAAAAATAACATAAGAATGATAATGCATTGCTATTCTAGAAGTAAGGACCCAGTGGAGAAGAGAAATAAAAAGAAAGAAGGAAATAGAGGCAAACAGATTCACCTAGAATTGTCATTAGCCTTAATGAGAATATCAATGTGGGTTCATAGCAAATATATCTTTTAAAATAAATAAAATAATTAGTTTGAAGTTCTTGATGATATCTCCCTGTTATGGAAAGCATCATCTTTTACTTTCAGTGGTTATAGTATAGGGACATACTGTCTTTTTTTTAGAACCAGATCTCAACCTATCAGCAGCTGTGGTTGTTTGTATGAACAAAACTCCGTCATTGAGCGACTGTCATTTGTCTTCAAACACTCATGTCGCTATAAGGACATACATTAAAATGGATAATTTATAAACAATAAAAATTTATTGCTTATGGTTCTGGAGCCTTGGAAGACCATCCACAAGTGCCCAGTAGCTGTAGTGTATAGTTAAGGATTCATAGGTCGTGCCTCAATTGTTCCACCATTATGTGGTAGAGGGTGCACATAAGCATACTTAAATGCCAAAAGCAGCAACCTAATTCAAGAGGAATACAATTGTTGATATTATTTAACATGCTCAGTAGGGAGTGGATGCAACAGAACTCATTCCTACCATTGCTTCCTTTTTGAGAGGTTTCCACCAAATTTCTGGAAAAGTTCAAAAAGTTCATCTATTCATTTCATCTTCTATTCCTCTGCCACAACTCTTCTCTGGAAAATACTCAAATGAAAACACCAGTAATGAATGTCAGGCTCAGTATTCTGAATACCCCTTTTTGGTTGTAGACCTATGCATACTAAGTACCCATGTGGCTCTCTGATCCTATTAATCAGTTAGTTTTCACCCCCTTTGTGTGTGTATGTGTGTGTCTTGTGTATGTGTGCATATTCACATGTGCTTTCTCCACACGTGTCTGTGATTGTGCATACCATGGGTATAACATAAATACTGAGACCAAGGTTGGTATCAGGAATGATTCTTCATTACATTTCTACCTTATATTTTTTCTTTTTTAAGGAAAAAAGAAAACAAACTATCTTTTTTCATTAACAAACCAATCCAAGTTCCCACTCCCTTCCCTCTTCCCATTCCCTACAAATACTCCCCCACCCCCATACACTCTTCAGAGTTGGTTAGGCACATTGCTTTGGGGAAGGTCCAAGGCCCTCCCTACTAGGCTGAGCAAGGTAGCCATCTGAAGAGAATAGGTTCCCAGAAAACAGTACAAGCAGTAGGGATAAATCCTGGTGCCACTTGCCCCACAGTCTGCCCCAGACATGCAATTATCAACCACATTTAGAGGGACTAGTTTGGACCTAAGCTGTTCCTTCCTAGTCCGGCTGTTGGTGAGCTCCCATTAGCTCAGGTAGACTGTTTCAGTGGGTGTACCTATCATGGTCTTGACCTTTTTTTGTTTTTCGAGACAGGGTTTCTCTGTGGTTTTGGAGCCTGTCCTGGAACTAGCTCTTGTAGTCTCGAACTCACAGAGATCCTCCTGCCTCTGCCTCCCTAGTGCTGGGATTAAAGGCATGCGGCACCACTGCCTGGCTGGTCTTGACCTTTTTGCTCATATTCTCACTCCTCTCACTCTTCAACTGGACTTTGGAAGCTCAGTCCAGTGCTCCAATATGGGTCTCTGCCTCTGTTTCCAACAGTTTCTAGATGAAGGTTCTATGTGATATTTAAGATATTCATCAGTCTGACTACAGGGCAAGGCCAGTTCAGGCACCCTCTCCTCTGTTGCTTAGGGTCTTAGTTGGGGGTCATCCTTTTAGATTCCTGGGAATTTCTCTAGAGCCGTTTTTTTTTTCTAACCCCATAATGACTCCCTCAATCAAGATATCTCCTTCCTTGCTCTCATCTCTGTTTTCCCTCCAGCTTGACTATCCCGTTCCCTCTAGTTCCCCTTGCCCCTCCCCTTTTCTCCTCCTCTTTCCCTTCCATCCACCCTTCTCTCCCCACCCCTATGCTTCTGATTTTGTCAGTCAATCTTGTCTATTTTGATTTTCCATGTGGATAAAAAATGTTTTCCTTAGGGTTCACCTTGTTACTTAGCTTCCCTAGCATCGTGAACTATAGGCTCAATGTCCTTTCTTATTAACTAGTATCCACTTATGAGTAAGTACATACCATATTTATCTTTTTGGGTCTGGATTACCTCACTCAGGATGGTGTTTTTTCTATTTCCATCCATTTGCATGCAAATTTTAACATGCTCAGTAGTACTCTAATGTGTAAATTGCCACATTTTCTTTCTCCATTCTTCACTTGAAGGGTATCTAGGTTGTTTCCATGTTCTGGTTATTTCAAATAATGCTGCTATGAACATAGCTGAATATATGCTTTTGTAGTATGATTGAGCATCTTTTGGGTATATGCCCAAGAATGGTATTGCTGGATCCTGAAGTAGGTTGATTCCCAATTTTCTGAGAATCCACCATACTGATTTCCAAAGTGGTTCCACGAATTTGCATTGCCACCAGCAATGGATGAGTGTTCCCCTTACTCCACATCCTCTCCAGCATAAGCTATCATTGGAGTTTTTGATCTTAGCCATTCTTATAGGTGTAAGATGGTAATATCTCAGAGTTGTCTTGTGTTGCATTTACCTGATGGCTAAGAATGTTGAACATTTCCTTAATTGTCTTTCAGTCATTTGGGGTTTTTCTGTTGAGAATTCTCTGTTTAGTTCTATACCCCATTTTTAATTGATTTATTTGGAATTTTGATGTTTAATTTCTTGAGTTCTTTATATATTTTGGAAATCAGTTCATTGTTTGATGTGGGGTTGGTAAAGATATTTTCCCATTCTGTAGGCTGTTTTTTTTTTTTTGTCTTATTGTTTCCTTTGCTTTGCAGAAGCTTCTCACTATCAGGAGGTCCCATTTATTTATTGTTGCTCTCAGCAGGCTCTCGCAATTAAGCTCAGAGCTTGTTCAATAACAAGCTAGAGTTCTCAGCTGGTTCCCTGCCTTTAGAAGGTGAAATTGCAAGTAGACCACCACACCCACCCATCGTTTAGACAGGATATGAGGATATAAATGTTGGTCCTCAAGATTGTACAGAAAGTGCTATAACCACTTAGTCATCTTCAATCCCTATCCAGTCTTTTATTAAACTTTACATCTCTACAGGGTGACAAAAGGCAATTAGTCTTACCAAAATGAAATTAAAGTAACATAAGGACCTAAGGATCTCAGTTGCTCTCATTCAGCCCTTCCCATCACTTCACAGGTCTCTGCACCTGACAATCACTACCTGTGGTTCTCTCGGAATGTGCGCTTAATAGAAACATGTACTCTGCTTTGCTTCTGAAGAGCATCAATTCCTGTACACTCCCCAGCCACTAAGTCAAATGCTACTCTCTCATACCTTTCCATAGTCATGCATTGTTGTCTCCGAAATAGAATATTTGCTTCACTTATCAAAGTCATATGTGGGAAAATAGATTTATGTGGCTAGAGAGATGGCTCAACAGGTAAGAGTACTTCATGATATTGCCAAGTATCCATGTTCGCTTTCTGGTATCAAAGTTAATCATCTCTAAGGTGCCTGAAACTCTAACTCAAGGGGATTTTACTCTCCTCTGGACTCCACTGTCACCTAGACTTACCTGTGTGTGGTACCATTCAAACTTCAAACCCACATACATACACATAGCTGAAAATAAAATGTCAAAAAATAAATAAAAAGGAATAATTTAACTTGATTTTTAATAAATAATACTTGAAACAGATATTGGTCACCTGTATGTATGAAGAGGAAATAGACAGTGGTTCTGTTCCAGAGACAAATCTTCATTTGTCAGTAATTCTTTTACCCGAAAGTTGATTTGACCATGAACTCTGACTCAGTCTTCAGTTGTGTGAATATAGACAACACAGACGTGGCCTCTTCATCCCTCTTATACATAATTCTAAAGACAGCACATGGAATGTTTTAAGTCAACCACCAATTTATCTAGGCAACTTAACTTATCCATGGTATACAGGGATGTGTTTGCTATAATATCTACCAATTCAAAGGCAGGCTTTTCTGACAGACATTTCCACAATTTGCATTCATCACCATTGTCTCAATCTGTCAGCCTGAGTTTGTTGTCTCTCTGGAACTTTGATCTTTCTTAGGTGGCTAGTGATCTTAAGAATAATTCTGTCACTTGAATTGTCTACCATAATTAAATCTAATATTCTTCTTCCAAGAATTTGTCAAATCTCTAACCTACTGAGGTCTTCATTTCCCATTCTTAGCATAATTAGAAATATATTATCTTTCACCTCTGTTATTTTCCTGTCAGATAAATTTGGGGAAGAAAAGAAATAAAACATGTACATATTTTGCATCTTAAAGATAATCCATATAATATTTGAGGCAAATCAACTGATGAGCTATTAAATGCTTATAAATGCCTCTTGTATCAAGAATCAGTGTGTAGGTTATGATTCACCAGCTTCAAGTTTCCTTTTTCTTCATGAGCAGTAAAATTTACATGACTGTACTCTAAAATATAAAGGCATAAGTTCAAGTTTAAAAATAGATAGGAAATTGTCCAATACTCTTTATAGAGTAAATCATTCAGCCTTTCTCGTGCTAACTGGATCATCACTTTTTAAACATAATCCAGTCTATTTCAGAACTTTTTACATCATTTACATTTTGACTTTTATTACACTGATTCAATTATTGCAGGTTTAAAATGCATATGCCATGGTTCATATCTCTTGAGTTAATGCTTCAGTATCTTTCTCATAGGTATCTTTCCTACAGTGCTCACATTTGCTTCCACTGTGAGTATTTACAGTAAGTTGCTACAGGAGTCAGTGCTAATGTACCAACACTTGACACCAGCACAAATTCTCTGCCCACCATTCTTTGTTGGTGACTTGGTCCCTGTTAATTCTTTCTCTCTAGAGTGATATGCACTCATTCTAGAAATGCATTATCTGCCAAATTCATCTGTTTCTTTCAGACAGTGAAAGAATACACGCAGAAAATGAAAGTTCATTTTCTTTTCTTTTTTTAAAGACAAGATTTTTTTTTATTGAGAAAAAGAAAAGAAAAAAAAGTTTCCGCCTCCTCACAGCCTCCCATTTCCCTCCCCCTCGTCCCACCCTTCTCCCTCTACCCCCACTCCTCTCGCCCTCCCTCTCCAGTCCAAAGAGCAGTCAGGGTTCCCTGTCCTGTGGAAAGTCCAAGGCCCTCCCCCCTCTGTCCATGTCTAGGAAGGTGAACATCCAAGGTGGCTAGGCTCCCACAAGGCCCGAACTTGAAGTAGGATCAAAACCCCGGGCCATTGTCCTTGGCTTCTCATCAGCCCCCATTGTTCGCCATGTTCAGAGAGTCTGGTTTTATCCCATGCTTCTTCCGTCACAGTCCAGCTGGCCTTGGTGAGCTCCCAATAGATCAGCCACACTGTCTCAGTGGTTGGGTGCACCCCTCGTGGTCCTGACTTCCTTGCTCATTTTCTCCCTCCTTCCGCTCCTCATTGGGAACTTGGGAGTTCAGTCCGGTGCTCCAGTGTGGGTCTCTGAGACTATCTCCATCCATCACCAGCTGAAGGTTCTATGGTGATATGCAAGATATTCGTCAGCATTGCTGTAGGATACAGTCATTTCAGGTTCCCTATCCTCAGCTGCCCAAGGAACTAACTGGGGACATCACCTTGGGCTCCTGGGAGCCACTCTAGGTTCAAGTCTCTTGCCAACCCTAAGGTGGCTCCCTTAACTAAGAATTGAGCTTCCGTGCTCCCCTATCCAACCTTCCTTTATCCCAATCATCCTGTTTCCCCAAGTTTCCCTCATCCTCCCCTTCTCACTTTTCTCTCCCCATCCCCCGATACTCCCATCCCACCCCACCCCCAAGGTCCCAAATTTTCTCCCCTCAATTTTGTCTACTTCCCGTATCCAAGAGGCTAATTATATGTTTTTCTTTGGGTTCACCTTCTTATTTAGCTTCTTTAGGTTCACCACTATATACTCCGTGACCGTTATTTATGGCTAGAAACCAATTATGAGTGAGTACATCCCATGTTCCTCTCTTTGGGTCTGGGATACCTCACTCAGGATAGTGTTTTCTATTTCCATCCATTTGCATTCAAAATTCGAGAAGTCATTGTTTTTTACCGCTGAGTAGTACTCTAATGTGTATATATTCCAAACTTGCTTCATCCATTCTTCCATTGAAGGGCATCTAGGTTGTTTCCAGGTTCTGGCTATTACAAATAATACTGCTATGAACATAGTTGAACAAATGCTTTTGTCATGTGATAGGGCATCTCTTGGGTATATTCCCAAGAGTGGTATTGCTGGGTCCAGGGGTAGGTTGATCCCGAATTTCCTGAGAAACCGAAACACTGATTTCCAAAGTGGTTGCACGAGATTGCATTCCCACCAGCAATGGATGAGGGTACCCCTTCCACTACAGCCTCTCCAGCAAAGGCTATCATTGGTGTTTTTGATTTTAGCCATTCTGACGGGTGTAAGATGAGACATTGCTAAAACTCAAGGCAGCCATCAAACCACACACACTAATAGTAGGAGACTTCAACACTCCTCTCTCACCAATGGACAGGTCAATCAGACAGAAACGTAACAGAGAAACAAGAGAATTAATGGAGGTAATGAAGCAAATGGACTTAACAGACATCTATAGAACATTCCACCCAAATAGGAAAGAATATACCTTCTTCTCTGCAGCTCATGGAACCTTCTCGAAAATTGACCACATAGTCGGTAACAAAGCAAACATCCACAATTACAAAAAAATATTAGTAACCACCTGTGTCTTATCAGATCACCATGGACTAAAGTTAGAATTCAACAACAAGGCTACTTCCAGAAAGCCTACAAATGCATGGAAACTGAACAGTCAACTACTGAACCACACCTGGATTAAGGAAGAAATAAAGAAAGAAATTAAAGTCTTCCTGGAATTCAATGAAAATAAAGAAACAACATATTCAAACTTATGGGACACAATGAAAGCAGTCCTGAGAGGAAAGTTCATAGCACTAAGTGCCCACTTAAAGAAAACAAAGAAAGCACACATTGGAGACTTAACAGCCCACCTGAAAGCTCTAGAAAAAAAAAGAAGCAGACTCACCTAGGAGGAGTAGAAGACTGGAAATAATCAAACTGAGGGCTGAAATCAACAAAATAGAAACGCAGAAAACAATCCAAAGAATCAATGAAACAAAAAGCTGGTTCCTGGAGAAAATCAACAAGATTAAACTAATTAAACGGCAGAGAGAGAATATGCAAATTAATAAGACCAGAAATGAAAAGGGGGACATAACCACAGACACAGAGGAAATTCAGAGAATCATTAGATCTTACTACAAAAGCCTGTATGCCACAAAACTGGAAAATGTAAAAGAAATGGACACTTTTTTAGATAAATACCATTTACCAAAGTTAACCCAGGACCAGCTGAACAATCTAAATACACCTGTTAGTCGTGAAGAATTAGAATTTGTTATCAAAAACCTCCCTACCAAAAAGAGCCCAGGTCCAGATGGCTTCAATGCGGAATTCTACCAGAACTTCCAAGAAGACCTAATACCTATACTCCTTAATGTATTTCACAATATAGAAACAGAAGAGTCATTACCAAATTCCTTTTATGAAGCTACAGTTACTCTGATACCAAAACCACACAAAGACTCTACCAGGAAAGAGAATTACAGGCCAATCTCACTCATGAACATTGACGCAAAAATCCTCAACAAAATACTGGCAAACCGAATCCAAGAACACATTAGAAAAATTATCCATTATGATCAAGTAGGCTTTATCCCAGAGATGCAGGGCTGGTTCAACATACGAAAATCTATCAATGCAATTCATCATATAAATAAACTGAAAGAAAAAAAAACATATGATCATTTCATTAGATGCTGAAAAAGCATTTGACAAAATTCAACATCCCTTTATGATAAAAGTCTTGGAGAGATTAGGGATACAAGGGTCATACCTAAATATAATAAAAGCTATATACAGCAAGCCGACAGCTAACATCAAATTAAACGGAGAGAAACTCAAAGCCATCCCACTAAACTCAGGAACACGACAAGGCTGTCCACTCTCGCCATATCTCTTCAATATAGTGCTTGAAGTTCTAGCAATAGCAATAAGACAACATAAGGGGATCAAGGGGATTCGAATTGGAAAAGAAGAAGTTAAATTTTCGTTATTTGCAGATGATATGATAGTGTACATAAGCGACCCCCAAAACTCCACCAAAGAACTCCTACAGCTGATAAACACCTTTAGTAATTTGGCAGGATACAAGATCAACTCCAAAAAATCAGTCGCCCTCTTATACACAAAGGATATGGAAGCAGAGAGGGAAATCAGAGAAACTTCACCTTTCACGATAGCCACAAACAGCATAAAATATCTTGGGGTAACTCTAACCAAGGAAGTAAAAGACCTATTTGACAAGAACTTTAAGGCATTGAAGAAAGAAATTGAAGAGAATACCAGAAAATGGAAGGACGTCTCTTGCTCTTGGATTGGGAGGATCAGCATAGTAAAAATGGCAATTCTACCAAAGGCAATTTATAGATTCAATGCAATCCCCATCAAGATCCCAGCAAAATTCTTCACATATCTTGAAAGGACAATAATCAACTTTATATGGAAAAACAAAAAACCCAGGATAGCCAAAACAATCCTGTACAATAAAGGATCTTCTGGTGGCATTACCATCCCCGACTTCAAACTCTATTACAGAGCTACAGTAATGAAAACAGTGTGGTACTGGCATAAAAACAGAGAAGTCGATCAATGGAATCGCATAGAAGACCCAAATTTTAACCCACAAACCTATGATCACCTCATTTTCGATAAAGGAGCTAAAAGTATACAATGGAGGAAAGAAAGCATCTTCAACAAATGGTGCTGGCACAACTGGATATCAACCTGTAGAAGAATGAAAATAGACCCATATCTATCACCTTGCACAAAACTCAAGT
>JABTXL010009180.1:399172-483069 GCA_025134845.1 Neodon shergylaensis
TTCTTGAGTTCTCTATAAATTTTGGAGATCAGACCTTTGTCTGTTGCAGGGTTGATGAAGATCTTCTCCCAGTCAGTAGGTTGCCTTTTTGTCTTAGTGACAGTGTCCTTTGCTTTACAGAAGCTTCTCAGTTTTAGTAGGTCCCATTTATTCAATGTTGCCCTTAATGTCTGTGCTGCTGGGGTTATACATAGGAAGCGATCTCCTGTGCCCATCTGTTGTAGGGTACTTCCCACTTTCTCTTCTATCAGGTTCAGTGTGTTCGGACTAATATTGAGGTCTTTGATCCATTTGGACTTGAGCTTTGTGCAAGGTTATATATATGGGTCTATTTTCATTCTTCTACAGGTTGATATCCAGTTGTGCCAGCACCATTTGTTGAAGATGCTTTCTTTCCTCCATTGTATACTTTTAGCTCCTTTATCGAAAATGAGGTGATCATAGGTTTGTGGGTTAAAATTTGGGTCTTCTATGCGATTCCATTGATCGACTTCTCTGTTTTTATGCCAGTACCACACTGTTTTCATTACTGTAGCTCTGTAATAGAGTTTGAAGTCAGGGTGGTAATGCCTCCAGAAGATCCTTTATTGTATAGGATTGTTTTGGCTATCCTGGGTTTTTTTGTTTTTCCATATAAAGTTGATTATTGTCCTCTCAAGATCTGTGAAGAATTTTGCTGGGATCTTGATGGGGATTGCATTGAATCTATAAATTGCCTTTGGTAGAATTGCCATTTTTACTATGTTGATCCTCCCAATCCAAGAGCAAGGGAGGTCCTTCCATTTTCTGGTATCCTCTTCAATTTCTTTCTTCAATGCCTTAAAGTTTTTGTCAAATAGATCTTTCACTTCCTTGGTTAGAGTTACCCCAAGATATTTTATGCTGTTTGTGGCTATCGTGAAAGGTGAAGCTTCTCTGATTTCCCTCTCTGCTTTTATATCCTTTGTGTATAAGATGGCGACTGATTTTTTGGGAAACCTTTCTTCTTTTTGAGGTGACTATGACCAGTATTTTGGCACAGATATTTCCAATGGTACATTATTCAGTTGGGAGTATGTGCAATAAGACAAGAGGTCTAACCTACTTTACATCTCTGATCTCAGGAAAGCTACTTATAGCACGTGGTCCTAGGATGTAAATATTAAAATTACAGATTCAAAATTAAAACAATGCAGCCCAACATAGTCATTAGTATATGACCTGAAAGCATTTAATGTGTGTAAACTTACCACATCTTCATTATCATTGCCAACATTGAAGGCATCTTCCTTGTTACTATTCTCCTGTTGGAATTCTCTGATGCTGGTCTAGAGGGATGGCTCAGGAAGTAAAGTGTCTGTGTGAACATATGAGGATCTAAATTTGGACCCCCAGAATCTACATGAAAGATAGGCATGATGACGCCTGCCTGCAAGCCAGGAATATGATTGAAGCTCCTTGGTCTGTTAATCTAGCTGAAAGGATGAACTGTACATTCACTGAGAGATTTGGTCTCAAAAACAAAAAAAAATGTAGAGAGTGACTGAGGAAAGAGCCCTGATACCTTTCTTCAGCCTAAACACACACACACATATCTGACATTGATCCACTTTCTGTAAGTGTCTTTAAATGGTATGTTTGATGCCTCTGTTCGGCTAAAGCAATTTGCATCATGGCTGGGTTTGGAGTTGGCACGTTATGATGAGGTGCTGATAGGATGTCAAAATCAGTGCCAGAAGGTGATTTCAGCAATCAACAACTACAGAGCAAGGAACGAAAAGAACCTGGTGTGAGAAGAAAAACCCAAAACATTTATTGGTTAACTTCTTCCGTACAAGGAAAGACCCTGGGGTAAAAGCTTATAAATATTTCTAAATGAGTCCCAAACTACCTGATGAGAACCAAGCCTTCTGTTTTCCAAAAGTAAAGTAACACAATTTGATATTTGGACATCTTGCCTCCTACACTCTGAGAATTTTATTGGTCATGGTGGAGGTCCCCAAATTTAGATAACCGAAGTGGTCTCACAGTGAGTGAGGAATGAGTTGTCACGTGCTCTAAGTATAACTGTACATTTGATTTTGAAAAGTTAACAAGAGATAATGTAAAATGTCTCATAAAAAAATTAGTGCATTGATTCCATGTGCAATAATATTTTGAGACACATAGCACATGTACACATGTTGATGTAAATGCATGTGTGTATACATAAACATATAGAGAAAAATGATGTAAATGATATATAAAATAGATAAATAATATAGCCACATAAAATTTAAAGTTGCCTGTGGCCTAGAGTTGCATTCCTCTTCTTCAGCACCTTTATAGAGAAAATATGGCATGTGAATTTTGAACTTGCTCTTACCATGTGATAAGCAAACACAGCCACTTTATGAGAAGACAAAGCTCACATTAGCTCCAGAAAAGAATAAACTCTTTTCCTTCTTATTAGATTATATAGTCAACAGAGTGTATTTTAATATGATAAACAGCACAATGAAAAAATGAACAGACTAAAGACAGAAGAGGAAAAGATGATAGAGAGAAATAGGGACACTCCATGAAACAGAAATAAAAAATTATAAAAATTAAAAGGGAGGGTTAGATGTGTCATCATTGATTTGGCACTGAGTGTAGATGTCAGCCACACTCTAAGGAAATCATAAATTTCCTCATATCCAACTGAGCTTCATGGCACAGTCCTGTAACCCCACCCACTCATGAGGCAGAGGCAGGAAGATATCATGACTGACTACAGAGTAACTTCAAAACTGCCCTGGAGAAGAGAGTAAAATCCTGTCTCAAACTAAAACTGAAAATGTGGCTCTGTGGTAGAGTGCCTGCTGATATGTACAGGGTCCTGAGTTCAATTCTTAGTACAAAGGTTCAAATTTAAACCTACAAATACTTCAAATTCTGTTAATCAAGCAATAGAACATGACTTACGGTTGAATTATTCAACTTATAAGGGAGTATCCTGTGCCAATGGATGGAACCCGGGATCTCAAGGACAAGCAGGTCAAGGTTACTACACTTAATAGCACTGAGATTTGGATGCATGTTTATACTTATCACTGATTTACTTAGTTCTCTCTAGAAACAAAATTTAGTCTCCTGTTTTAGTTTTCTGTTAGTTTCTGTGACAAAATAGCCTGCAACAAGCACTTTGGAGAGACAGGGCTTATTTCAGCTCAAAGATCCAGATTACAAACCATTCCACTGGGGAAATCACAGCATCAGTGGGAATTTAAGGGAGTTGGTCACTCTATATCCATAATCATGAACAAAAAAAAATAATGCATGAATGCTTGCATTCAGCTCAATCTCTGTGCTCTATTTCAGAATTCGAATCCCTCGCTTGGGGAATGGTGCCATCCACAGTAGTCAGATCTTGCCATATTAATTTATGTAATCATGATAATCTATCACAGGGCCAATTTAATCTAGACGATCCCTTTTTTGACTTCATTCTCATGTGATTACAGATTGTCTCAAGGTGACAGATAAAGCTAACAACCATATCCTTCCTAGCTTCAATATGAGTAATTTCAGTCAGGCAACAGTACCCATCTGAAGAAGTTCTATCCGGTAAGAAGAATACATACCCTTTAAAAAACTACAGAATCTAATTAAGGGTTTTTTGTTTCGGGTTTGTTTTGGAATTCCTAGATAGCATATGGAACTGGGTCCACAGAATAATAGATCAGGCAAAGTGACATATAAATATAATTGTCAATATGAGAACACTGTGCCATGCATGTGCATCTTAAGAGCTGGAAAAATATACTACTGAATTAGCTCCTAAGAGCTCGACTCAGTGACACATCAACCCAGGACTGTTGTGACAGAGAATGGAGAAGGAGGCCAAAAGGCTCAATGAAGTGACATACCTACATGGCATTAAAACAGAAACAGAGAAAAGGAACCAAGAGGAGGCTTCAAAGAGAGCACACATTTTCCTAAGGTTGGGAGAAGGCATTGTGGTACTGCGGAAGGGTACCACAATGCCTAAGAATCTCAGAAGCTAATCCCAGCAAGAAAGACTGTTATCACAAGATGTGGCTACCAATATGATTTCCATAGCTCATTAAAGGCTCTGGAAATCAAGAGATTTCTATGATAATAGGAGCCAGATATTAGTCTTGATCATCACTGTGAAATTTCTGGCAATTAAGGAAATTGCATTTTGAAAAAAGTCCAAATGTGGCTCAAAGTGGCTATTGATTTCTTCAGCCTTAAACTGCCAAATGAACACCAAAAAACTGAACTATCAACCATTGCTGTTCTTTTTGTTTCCACTTGAGACAGGATCTCGTGCTGTTTCTGAAGTTGATCTGACACTCACTATGTAGCCAAGGTCAACTTAAGCTAGTAATTATCCTGCCTCTGCATTCCCAGTGTTGGTATCAGAGACAAGCATCAATATGCTCACTAAACATTTCAGTCATTGTAACAGAAGTTCCCTCTGCTGCCATGTCATTGGGACATGAAGAATAAACAGTGCAGATTCCTTCTAAACTCTGACTCTAGCTGTAGCAATAGATTTCGCTTTGCCCAGAGAGGTGACCCTTATTACAGTTCTATAAGGATGTGGGGCATTATAGGTGTTTCACCTATTCAGTTTTTGGCTGATTTTCTCATTTTCTTTCTGATTCTACTTGATTACATTTACTTTTCATCTCTCATCTACTCTAGACATAAGAGAATAGACACAGCTTTTAAAGATCCTAGACTTAAAGCTGCTTAGAAATTGATATGGTCTCCTTGAGAAGATCAGTGTGAATATTTATTTGTAGTGCCATGTTCAATAGTCATGTCACATTAAAAAACTAGTGCTTGAACTTGCTTTTTAAAGCCCATTCTCTATGGAGGGATACTTGCTCAGCCTAGATATGGGGGGAGGACTTTGGTTCTGTTTCAAAGTGATGTGTCAGACTTTATTGACTACTCATGGGAAACCGTACTCTCTCCGAGGAGTGGATGGGAGGTTGGGGGGCAAGGAGGGGCAAGTGGAAGGAGGGCAGGAGTAGGAACTGGGATAGGTATGTAAAATGAGAAAAGATTGTTTTTAAAAACTTAAAAATAAATAGTAAAAAGAGTTGCTTTTAATAGCGTGTATGAAAAGAACATTGTGCTCTCTGAGTTATGTAGCCATGCAACCAAGTGAGTGATTGCTATTACCCCACCTGATTTGCTTCCCACCTAGTTCAACAGTGCCTTGATTTGATACTGTAGCACTTTCATTCCCTGTGTTCTGTTTATAGTTGATCATATCCCCATGCTTAGCATTAAGTCTGATAGAGACGGGATTTTCTATTCTGAATGTCTTATGTAAGTAGCTCAAATGAAAACAAAAAACCTTAGTTGACCTCTATTTTTTTATGGGAATCACCAGAGAAACAATTTTTAACTCTGGTTACCAAGCAGCACAGAATATAAAGAGATCTGAAGAAAATGAGGAAAGCTGATGAGGTTGGTGACAGACACCTATAAATGCAGCATTGGGGAAGGTGAGTCATGAGGACCACAGTTCTAGGTCAGCCTACAACACGTGGCAAAGCTCTATCTTTATAGAAATGTGCATTGATCTATCTATCTATCTATCTATCTATCTATCTATCTATCGATCTATCGATCGATCTATCTACAGGTCTATATATATATGTGTGTGTGTGTGTGTATAATGTTATGTATATGTATACTGATGCATGATCATGTGTTCCATAACCTGGATGAAAAGACTAGAGAAATCTTGTAAGGCAATTCTCTTCTTCACAATGTGAGTCCCAGGGACTGAACTCAGATCATCAGGCTTGAAGGAAGGCACCACTGGGCCATCTCATGATAGCATTGTCTCAAAAACATTTTAAAAAACAAGGCAAAACATGAAAAAGCATAAGGATGGCATGATTAGAATAGTCTTTTCTAGATTTGAGAGTGTCCAATATATTCTCTGTTTCACTTACGCTTTCTTAAATGTATTACAACGAATTGTAGCCTTTGATTAGTATTATGTTTTGAACATTAGAGACCCCAAACTTGAATCAATATTAGGGAAAACAAACAAAAGTTGGTTGTAGTATCATTTTTTTTGAAAAATTAAATATCAGGGGGCTGTAGAAATAGCTCTGCTCTTAAAAGCATTTGCTCTTGCAGAAGACCTTCACTTCCCAGCATCCACATTGCTCAGCCCATGACCATCTCTAACTCCAGCTCCAGGAGATTGGTACTACCCTCTTTGGGCTTCCTGAAGTACTTGTACTTGTGGGCACACAACCACATAAACATTCAAGCATACACATCCATAAAATAAATGTTTAAGAAATAGAAAGGTTTTATTGTTCATGATTAGTATCAACATTCTGCTCTTTTTAAAAGTACTATTTTCCTATACTACCTGCTCTCTTACTTTACCTCACTGCTTCAACTCACCCCTATTGGGAGAAAGCTTACATAAACTAATAGGGTGACATATCCTGCAGGAATATCCTCCCTTTTCATTTGATGTTATAGGAAGCTTTTCTATTCCTGCAGCTCATAGATGCCTTGGATGAATGAAATTTTAAAATACTGAATATGACTCTATTTTCTAAAAGACTTAGAAGGCAGCCAGAGCTTTGTTAACACCACAATTAGCTTTCTGTTTCTTTTCTGTCTTGATAAAGAGAAAAAAATAAAGTTCCAGAAGCGAGATATCTGAATCCAACTTTTATTTTGGCCCCTATTCCATGGCCTGTACACATATTGGCAGTTTACTACTCCACCTGCTCAGAAGCAGCTTCCAGGGACATTAGCCAGTCTTTCTTCTCATTTCACTAAGATAGGAAACCTTGGGTCTTCCAGCAATATTGCTTCCTAATGTTGCTCAGCCAATTACACACAAATGTGGTCCATGCTCTATTTTTTTTACATGTTTCTTTCCCTCTCCTGTACTTTTAAAGAAAGAACAACAAAGAAGAACCCTTGCCTTTAATTTCTTGTCATATCATGTTCTATTCACATTTCAACTCTCCCAAACCCCTTCCGGTATCATCCTGTTAACATATTTAAGTTAAAATGTTTTGCATGCATCATATGGATAAACTATCACTTCCCAACTCATAGCAATTTTGAGATAGCCTCTCCTCATTTATATATTTAATTTTTCAGTTTAGTAGTGAGGTCACTGGGTGCATGTATTTTAAAATTTATATTCTTGTCAACACAACAACTATAAATTACAATTCATAAGCAAAAATAATTAAACAGTTCCATGAAATAAGCCATTTATTTGCTGTGTTTACTCATATTCTCAGTTGGCATCCCAATCTCTTATTTACATTTTTGAAAATTTATATTTTGACGTACAGTCTTGTTGAAATTATATTATTCCTGCTTTGTCCCACCTGCAAGCAAACCAAATTGTTTCTGTTGTATCCTAAACAAGTATTTAACAAGTGACTTTCCCAAAAATCATTAATAATTTTACAAAATCACTTATAGATATTATTATAATACTTATAATAACAATGTCTCAATCAATTTCTAAGTTTTTATATCAAATACCACACTTAAAATGTTGCAAAATTTCATCATTTTCTAATAAGAATACAGGGAATTGTTACAATAAAATTCCAACTGGAATTTTTGTGTTGAACTGGCCCCAATTTTAGTGAGGAGTTGTATGTGTTCTTCATGATTTACCTTTTACAAATGTGTTACTCTGGTTACTTTATTTTTAGTATCCACTTATGAGTAAGTAAATACATGTTTGTTTTTCTGGGTCTGGGTTATTTTACTCAGGATGATTTTTTTCTAGTTCTACCCATTTATTTGTAAATTTCATGATGTTATTGTTTTTCATAGCTCAGTACTCCATTATTTAAATGTACCACATTTTTTTGTCCATTCCCCAGGTGAGGGGCATCTAGGTTGTCTCTAGGTTCTGGTCATTATGAATAATACTGCTCTGAACACAGGTGAACCAGTGCCCTTGTGGCATGATTAAGCATTTTTTTGGCATATGCCCAAAGGGTAGTAATGCTGGATCTTGAGGTATATTGATTCCCAATTTTCTGAGAAATCACCATATTGATTTCCAAGGTGGTTGTACAAGTTTGCACTTGTACCAGCAGTGGAGAAAAGTTCCCCTAACTCAAAATCCCCTCCAAAATAAGATGTCTTCACCATTTTTCATCTTAGCATTCTGAGAGGTGTAAGACAGTATCTCAGAGTCATTTTGCATTTCACTGATGACATTCAAGGATGTTAGCAATTCCTTTAATGTCTTTCAGTCATTTGAGATTTTTCTATTGAGAATCCTCTGTTTTTATCCGTACCCCATTTTTAAATTGGATTATTTGGTATTTTGATGTCTAGTTTCTTGAGTTTTTTTGTTTGCTTGCTTTTGTTTCTTGTGTCCTTTATGTATTTTTTGAGATGACCCTCTGTCAAATGTAGGGTTGATGAAGATCATTACCCATTCTGTAGGCTGCCATTTTGTCTTATTTACCATGTCCTTTGCCTTACAGAGGCTTTTCAGTTTCAGGGGGTACATTTATTGATTGTTTCTCTCAGTGTCTATGTTCCTAGCATTATATTTAGGAAGTTGTCTTCTGTGACAATGCATTCAAGGATATTTCCCACGTTTTCTACTATGAGGTTCAGTGTATCTGGATTGATGTTGAGATCTTTAATCCACTTATTTTGAGTTTCATACATGGCAATAAATTAAGATCTATTTGCAATCTTCTACATGTTGGCATCTAGTTATGCCAGTACCATTTGTTGAAGATGCTTTCTTTTTTCCATTGTACCATTTGACTTCATCAAAAATCAGGTCTTCATCGGTATGGGGATTGATGCTAAATGTAAAGCAAAGGATAACCAGACTACAATCCAGAGTTCCAGAGAAGCTAAATAACAGGGAGGACCCTAAGAGGGACACATGGATCACCCTGGGAAGGGGAAATAAATGAGATCTCCTGGGTAAACTGGGGCTGGGGGCACAGTAGTGGAAAACAAAATGGGGATGAGAACATAAGGGAGTGGAATGGTTGAGTTGGGGAAGGAATAGAGTAAAAGATCAATAAAAGAGATATCTTGATAGATGGAGCCATTATGGGATTAGGGAGAATCTTGGTGCTAGGAAAATTCCCAAAAATTCACATGGATGACCTCAGCTAAGACTCCTAGCAATAGTGGAGAGAGTGACCAAACTGACTTTCCGCTGTAATCACATTAGTGACTGCCCTAATTGTCATTATAGAACCTATGTCCAGTAGCTGATGGAAGTACATGCAGAGATCCACAGCTAAGCACTGGGCTGAGTCCTGTCAAAGAGAGAGAAGAGGGATGATACGAGCAAAGGGGTCAAGATTATGATGAAGAAATTCACAGAGAGAGCTGACTCGAGCTCATGGGAATTCAGGGACTCTAGACCTACAGCTAAGGAGCCTGCATGGGCCCAAACTAGGCCCTCTGCATGTGGGCGGAAGTTTAGTATCTTGGTCTGTTTGAGAAGCCCTTGGCAATGGGATCAGGCTCTATCCCTGGTGCTTGGGCTGGCTTTTTGGAGCCTATTCCCTGTGGTGGGATGGCTCACTCAACCTTATTGCAGCAGGGAGGGATTTTGTCCTACCTCACCTTGATTGTAACAGGCTTTGTTGACTCTCCATGGGAGATCTTACCCTTTAGGAAGAGTTGATGGGGGTTGGTTGGCAGTAAGTGGGGGGGTCAGAAGGAGGGGAGGAAGAGGAAATTTTGGCTGGTATATAAAATAAATAAAATTTTTTAAATAAAAAAGAAAGATATAGCAGCATTATTTGTAATAGCCAGAACCTGGAAACAACCTAGATGCCCTTCAATGGAAGAATGGATGAAGAAAGTGTGGAATATATACACATTAGAGTACTACGCTGCGGTAAAAAACAATGACTTCTCGAATTTTGCATGCAAATGGATGGAAATAGAAAACACTATCCTGAGTGAGGTATCCCAGACCCAAAAAGATGAACATGGGATGTACTCACTCATAATTGGTTTCTAACCATAAATAATGGTCACGGAGTATATAATTGGTGAACCTAAAGAAGCTAAATTAGAAGGTGAACCCAAGGAAAAACATATGATTATTCTCTTGACTAAGGGAAGTAGACAAAATTGCCGGGGAGAAATTTTGGGATCTTGCGGGGGGGGGGGGGGGGGGGAGTATCGGGGGAAGGGGAGAGAAAAGTGAGAGGGGGAGGATGAGGGAAACTTGGGGAAACAGGATGATTGGGATAAAGGAAGGTTGGATAGGGGAGCACGGAAGCACAATTTTTAGTTAAGGGAGTCACCTTAGGGTTGGCAAGAGACTTGAACCTAGAGTGGCTCCCAGGAGCCCAAGGCGAGGTCCCCAGTTAGTTCCTTGGGCAGCTGAGGATAGGGAACCTGAAATGACTCTATCCTATAGCCATACTGATGATTATCTTGCATATCACCATAGAACCTTCATCAGGTGATGGATGGAGATAGTCACAGAGACCCACACAGGAGCACCGGACTGAGCTCCCAAGTTCCCAGTGAGGAGCGGAAGGAGGGAGAGCGTGAGCAAGGAGGTCAGGACCACCAGGGGTGCACCCACCCACGGAGACAGTGGGGCTGACCTATTGGGAGCTCACCAAGGCCAGCTGGACTGTGACAGAAGAAGCATGGGATAAAACAGGACTCTCTGAACATGGCGAACAATGGGGGCTGATGAAAAGCCAAGGACAATGGCCCTGGGTTTTGATCCTACTTCAAGTTTGGGCTTTGTGGGAGCCTAGACAGTATGGATGTTCACCTTCCTAGACATGGACGGAGGGGGGAGGACCTTGAACTTTCCACAGGGAAGGGAACCCTGACTGCTCTTTGGACTGGAGGGGGAGGGGGAGGGAAGTGGGGGGAGGGGGAGACGGTGGGAGTAGGGGGAGGGAAATGGGAGGCTGGGGGGAGGCGGAAACTTTTTTCTTTTTCTCAATAAAAAAAAAAAGAAAGATATAAAGCAAATGTGTTACTCCCTTTCCTTGTTGCTGTATTTGAATACCTGTTAAGAAACCATGTTAAAAAAAGAACAAATTTTACATTATGTTTCTAGGAGATAAGGTCAATTGAGATAGAAAAGACACAACAGCATAGACATCAGGTTTCTAGTTGAGTTGAATCTATCAAGAAGCCATGATAGGTCAGAAAAAAAAACTGGTTTTTCAAGGTCCACCCCTAGTAACCTATTTTCTTCAGTGAGTTTCTACGTCTTAAAGGTCCCACAACCTTCTTTTTAAAATTTAATTGGCATTTTTCATTGATTTTACATACCGACCATAGTTTCCCTCCCTCCTGCACTCAAGACTTCCATCTACCCCCAACTCCATCCACATTCATTCCTCCTGAGTCTCCATTCAGAAAGGGGCAGGTCTTCCATTAAACAAAGCATGGCACATGAAGTTGAGGTAGGAACAAGCTCTTTCCCCTGCATAAAGGCTGGGCAAGGTAATTCAGAATGACAAACATGTTCTCAAAAGCCAGCTAAGGGCTAGGGACAGCTCCTGATCTCACTGCTAAGAGCCTTACAAACAGACCAAGCTATAAAACAGTTCTACACATGCAGAGAGCCTAGGTCCATCCAAACCAAGCTATCTCATAGCTCAGGTCAGCTGTCTCTGTGGGTTCCCCATACTGACCTTCATGCCCCTGACTCATACAATCGCTCCTCCCTTTATTTAGGAGGATGCCTGGAGCTAGGCCTGTGCTCAGCTGTAGATCTCTCTGCTTCTATCAGTTACTGGATAAAGGCTCTCTGATGACAATTTGGGTAGTTACAAATCTGATTACAGTAGATGGTTAGTCAAGGCACTATTGCCAGGAATCTTAGGTAGGGTCATCTTTCTAAACACAACACTACTAACTGGTGACCAAGTGTTCCAACACTTGAACCTATGAAGAACCTTATATATTCAAATCACTACAGTCTTCATCCTGTGCTCATAAGACAGACAGGGCTTATTTATCCCTCAGTCTGCCAAACTGAAAACTGAAACATCATCCTCACTTTCCTGCCAATACACAGCATCCATCCAAAGTACGTATTACTAGGTACAAACATTCCTTCTCTTCTTCACAGAAGGGCTAGAGATCTGTGATCTTGCCTCTGACTTGCCTTCAAGTCCATCATAATATGTATCACATTGCAGAGTTCTCATCGGTTTATAAGTGAGTCTTTACTACACTGTAGAAAAACACAACTAACTTTTCAAGTCTTTGTTTTGTTGACCTTTGTCTAACCTCTTCCCATCCCACACCAGACTCTTCTAGGATCCAGTGTTTAGTGTTGTTCCCTGTGGTTTCCTACGATGAGTGAGAACCTGTGGTAGTTATCTTTGCCTGGCTTGTTTCACTTAACATAAGCACTTTTAATCATTGTTGCAGATGATAGAGAGGATTTATTTTCATAGGTGGATATAAATAACTCTTTTTCTGCACGTGAAGAGGCATATATTTATGTACTGTTTTTTTATTTATCAGTGGGCATGTAAGTTGATCCAAAATGTGTATTTATGGTGGCAGCTTTCTGACATAGGTGAATTAATGTCACTGTGGCTCATGTCACACACTGGTTCAGAGAGCAAACTTCAAGATAATGCTGCCTCATGTGGACACATCCCAGTGAGTCGGAAAAGCACTGGAGCATAGAAAAGACGGAAGATCCTCATCTTGATTCTAAATGGTGTCTAAATTGCTGGCTGAATAACCCAGTGTTAGTTTTATCACAAGAGCCTGGAAAAAGGTCTTTCTTTTTACAGGCTACTAATAAAAAGGCACCTTTAATAAAAACACATCAAGATGCCTTCTCTGCTGAAGTTTTGCTATCCACTAAGCCCAGCCAGCAGTGTGCTCCTGTAATACATCCTCATCCAATCCTAATCTCAGCAAACATATTTATTATTATATATACTAGACATGATGAATACTGGCTAATGTTTACAAAAAGTTCAATAAAAGACAAAAGATTTTTAAGAGAATCACACTTTTACATTTATAAAAGGAAAAGGACCTGTACAGACACTAGTGCATGCTTCGTGCTTCTCAGGTTATTTCCACTCCTACATATGCTCTATACTTGCATATGTCAGTGGCTTTCAACCTTCCTAATGCTATGAAACTTGGATACAGCTCTATACTTGCATATGTCAGTGGCTCTCAACCTTCCTAATGCTATGAAACTTGGATACAGCTCTTCATGTTATTGTGACCTCCAAACATAAAAACATGTTTGTTGCTAGATCGAATGTATGTTATGAATCATAATGTAAATATCTGTGTTTTCTGATGGTCTTAGGCCACACCTATGAAAGGATCATTTGAATCCCAAAGGGGGTCACACCACACAGGTTGAGAACCACTGGCATGTGTGATTTTATTATAAAATATGGAAATGGAATGTGTCTTAATAAAGTTTGTATCAATGATTTTAGTGTTAGAGAGATGGCTCAACATTTAAGAGCACTTGTTCTTGTGTGCATATATGAATGTATACATATATGTATATATACATATATTCCATAATATGATCTCTGATTCAATATTTCACAGTATAGGATACAGCCTACCTACTCTCTTTATGGTATTTTTCACTTTAGCATATCCTCAGTTTTATTTTCAAAAGATTCCTTGCTGCTACTAAAGCAGAAAAAAATAAATCACATTCTTTTACTATAGGACAGATCAATATTCTAGACTCTATTTACTTCCACGCCCTATGTCTCCTCTCAGTTTAGGCATTTCTCCAGCTTATTTCTGCATTCAAGTTTCTTCTGCATTGAAGTTTCACCCTAACAAGGCTCTTCCCATAATCCCCTCAGTCCCTTGTAGAAGAAACAAGCGATTGCTCTACCACCCCACGGTGAACACAGCACTCCATTTTCCATTCCCACAGCCCCTTTGCGATGCTGCTTATTCCTTCCCACTTTTATTTCTGACAGCATACTACAAATGGTATTTTATTCAGCTGTTCTCACACATTATCAAGAGTGGGTTAGTTGAAGGGAAAATAAACATAAAGGAATAAAATTGGTTTTCATGGAACATGGATTAATACCAATTACACAAGATCCTCAGAATATCTAGAAAATTTTTAATTTGTGACATTTTATGGTGGAGAAGATGTACATTGTGCAATTTCTCTCAGCTAATTTGATTACAGCATCTTTAGTCTGACATAAATGAAATTCTTATGGCAAGCTCTTCGGGATCAGTGACTAATAGTTGTATATAATAATGCCTCATGTCTCTTCCTGGAAAAGGAAGTTATTCATGGCCTTGTACTGATTCTGACTTTTCTGTAAGTGTCATATTGAATACATGCTGCCAAATATGATAGGTATCAAATACATTTTGATAATCAAGTGACTAAGAACTACAGAAGGAGGAGATGGCAAAGTAATGCAAACCTGCCTGCAATCCTAGCACTTGGAAGGAAGAAGTGAAAGAATTAGGAAAGTCAAAGTCATACTCATTTTTCTTTTTTATTATTTAATTGAAATTTTACATACCAATCCCAGTTTCTACCCCTCCCCTCCTATCACCCCTTCTACGGTCCTATTCACTGCACCCCTATCCACTCCTCAGAGAGGGTAAGGCTTCCCATGGGGAGTCAACAAAGTATAGCACATAACTTTGAGGCAGAAGCAAGCCCCTCCCTTCTACATCTAAGCTGAGCAAGCTATCCCCCCAAAGAGAATAGGCTCCAAAAAGCCAGTTCAAGCAGTAGATATAAATCTTGATCCCACTCCAGTGGCTCCAGACTGTTCCAGCCATATGGAACTCACATTCAGAGGGTCTAGTTTGGTCCTATGTTGGTTCCCCTGATGTCAGTCTGAAAACAGTGAACTTCCATCAGTGGGTTTCCCCATCGTGTCTTGATCCCTTTGTTCATTTTATTCCTCCTCCCTCTCTTTAACTGAACTTTGAGAGCTCAGTCCAATGCTTCACTGTGGATCTCTGCATCTGCTTCCATCAGTTGCTGGATAACATAAGTTTTATGATGACAATTAAGGCAGTCATCAATCTGATTGCAGGGGGACGACCAGTTCAGTCACTCTCTCCACTTCTGCTTAGGGTCTTACCTTGTGGATTCCTGGTAATTTCACTAGTGCCAGATTTCTTGCTAGCTCTATAATGGCTCCCTTGATCAAGATATCTTTTTCCTTGTTCTCCCTTTCTGTCCTTCCCCAATCTTGACCACCCTGTTCCTTCATGGTCTCCTCCCCACTACTCTTCTCCCTTCCTCCTCCCCTTCAGTCCTCCCTTTTTTCCCTTCCCCCATGCTCATACTTTTATAAATAGCAGTTTGGAGGCCAGCCTACAATACCTAAGACCTTGTCTCAAGCAAACAAAAAGTTAAAGCACTGAGGTAAATATCCAATCTTTGTTGAATTCTTATACAGACAAATTATTCATGGAAATAAAATTAGCATTTCTCTCTTCAACATTACTTTATTTGGATACTTTCTTCTTTTGCTTTTGTATGTTATTCTCTTAGATTCAAAAGTATCTCAGTGTTCTAGTTTTGTTTCTTTTGTAATCAACCATCTTGATCTGTCACCTGGGTGCCCTGTCCCTTTAAGAGACAAACCCTGCTCACTCCCTTCCTCCACCGCAAGCAGATCTCTTGCCTCTTCTCTAGTCCTCTATCTCTCTCTCCCCTTCTTCTGGAGAGGCAGTGTCTACCTCTTTCTTCTTCTTCTTCTTCTTCTTCTTCTTCTTCTTCTTCTTCTTCTTTTCTTTCCCCCTCCTTCCTTTCTCCCCTTTCCCTCTTCTCCCCTTTCCCCCTCCTCCCTTTTCCCCCTTCTCCCCTTTCTCTCCCCTTCCATAACCCGATAAATAAACTCTATACCCAAGATCTATCTCTCACCCATCATGTCTCTCACCAGCAAGGGAACCCTCCAAGACCTTGGGTCACCTGCATTAATACATAATAACAGTTTCAGATTCTGTGATAAATACCAATAGCAAACAAAAAATTGAGAAGAAAAAATGGAACAAAAATTGGCTTATAGTCAGTCCTCAAAGCAATTCAAAGCAAGAAATTGGAAGAAATAATTGAATCAGGAACCAGGGAAGAACATTGCTACTAGGTTACTTACTCTTTCTTAGCTCTCTAGTACATTTCTGACCTATGTATCTAAGCATGATATCAAACACAATGGACCATGTCTTCCTGGAGTGATTACCAATCAAGAAAATACCACATGGAAGGCCCACGGAGCAATTTAATTGAGGCAATTCCTCATTGAGGGTCCCTCTTCTCAGGAATGTCAAGTAGATAACTAAGGTTCACCATCATACTCTATGTCTACCAAATATCAAGCTGATTCATGTTTCACTTTGTGATTCTTACTACTATCTATAAGTACCTCCATGACACCATGGTTCTTATCCTAATAGTCAGATATGACACTCCCTAATACCCACATTAGGGAAAGGAATTTACCATAGTAAATGCCATGGCTGGACCACATAATACACCTAAGCACAATTCTTAATTTAAGTTCTTGATAAACCATCCCACTAGTATATACAGATACTCTTTATTGTTGTTAGTTTTGACCCACAGAAGGCATATATATCTGAGAAAATTGGAAATTCTGAAAATTCTAGGACATAATTTAGCAAGAATTTAAATTAAAAAAAAAACTCAACTGCAATAGTCCATATAGCTTCATCCTCAGTGTTGAAAGTGGTTTCTATCCAACCTGGTCCCGCCGTGTTTAAGTCTCAAAGAAACACAAAGAGGCCTACATTAATTATAAACTAATAAGCTCAGGCTTCTTATTAACTAATTTCTACAACCTTAACTCATAATTCTGGTCTGTGTTAGCCATGTGATTTGGTACCTTTATCAGCGAGGCATTCTCATCTTGCTTCCTCTATGTCTGAGTGATAACTGCAGACTGAATCTTTCTTCTTCCCAGAATTCTCCTTTTCTCACTGCTCTCCCTCTACTTCCTGCCTGGTCGTCCCACCTAAACTTCCTGCCTGGCTACTGGTCAAACAGCATTTTATTAAAATAAAAGTGACAAATCTTTGCAAAGTACAAGACCATTGTCCCACAGCACCTCAGATCATTTTTTCACTTTAAAATGAAAATGAACATTTCTCCAACAGATTAGATCATGGAGAAATATGGTGGTTGAGAGGAATGACTCAACTAACGCCTTCCACTTTTTGGATACTCTCCTATATCAGGAGCTCATGTAAGGCATTTGGATGACATTTGTCACTAGATGGGCCTTTTTTTTTACTGCCAAATATTTTTCTTTCATAAGAAATCTTTAGTTTGTAAAACCTTCACATTTACAATACAGGAATGCCATTGTGAGTAGCTAATAAAACTGTAAATAATTGAAATATTTTAGTACTGCTATTATTACTTTGTATAGCTTAATAGCCCATAGTTATGTTTGATATCACATGTGTACCTTTTTTTAATCATGACATCTGCAACCATTCATAATATTGGTTACATTGGAGAACTGAAGTTAGAGTGAGTGCTTATCAATAGAACCAGAACTAATAACAGAGTGTTTAATAGAGTTGTACTATTTTATTATTTTTTTTTCATTAACTAACATGCTAGAAAGGCAAACATGTACAGGATGTAATTGGTGCATGAATTGATTAAAGTAAAATGTTCATGTATCTATCCTACTATGAATAAAGTGCTTTATAAATACTTCAGATTTCATTTTTGTTTCATCCGAGTATAATATCAATATTTTCATGATTCTAACACAGAAAGTGGTATGTGAGATAAAGTAGCATAAAGGGTTGTAATTTTTCCATGCCTTCACTTCTTGCTTTTAAGTTTTGAGATTATAATATAATTACAACATTCCTCCCTTTTCTTTCTTCCCACCAAACCCTCGCATACATCTCTCTCTGCTATTTTTCAAACTTGTGATTTTTGTATTAATTATTATTGAATTCATATGTGTATATGTATATGAACATATTCCTAAGTATAAATTGCTCAGTCTGTCTAATGTTGGTAGTATGTGTGTTTTTATGGCATTTTATGCTCTTTAACTGTGTTGAGATAAGAGTATGTAAGCACAGAAGCTTTCCATGGTCTTTTTATTTTATTTTTTTTATTTTTTTTTTATTTTTTTTGGTTTTTCGAGACAGGGTTTCTCTGTGGTTTTGGAGCCTGTCCTGGAACTAGCTCTTGTAGACCAGGCTGGTCTCGAACTCACAGAGATCCACCTGCCTCTGCCTCCCGAGTGCTGGGATTAAAGGCGTGCGCCACCACCGACCGGCTTCCATGGTCCTTTTAAACCTGGTACTATCTCCACCTTGTCAGTACAGAATATAGAAGTATAGCCTAAAACTTATTTTAAAAAAGTAATACAACAATGTATAAAAAATTACATCGTAATATCTGCCAGTTATATAGAAACATGAGTCAGGCCAAGACCATTAACAACTTCCTACTCCAGAAGAAGAAGTGAGGCATCATTAAACACAACTATTAGCCAAAAATTTCAAAGACTTTGTCAAGAGGTTTCATTTGCATGATATCCAAGGTGTGATTAATATTTGCTTAGAAAACTACATAGTGTACATTTCACATAACCTTAAAATTTATAAATTAAAACTTCTCCACTTGCATGGAAGATTTAGTAAAACTGATAATGGTTTTATGTATGTTAAGGGAAGTGCATTCTGTCCTTTGCCTTCACTCCATCCCCAGTGAAATATATTTTGTCAATTTTGTTGCAAATAAAGTTATGAAATTAGGAACACTAAAAGGATAGTTCATCCATTTGCAAAGTATTTGCATATAATCTATTGTATCAAGCATATACTGTCTTAAAAGGTTGCCTGAGAATTATTTTATAACACTTGTTTGTTGGAGCTGCAAACCACTGGTAGTCAAATGGCAAAGCCTAAGAGAACTACAAGCTAGAGAATCAGGTTATCTACAGTATTCAGGACAAAGTCAGGTAGAATCTCAGTCTCCTGTTGATAGTTGTTTTGAAAATCTCTTGAGGCTCCAAAGTATAGTCCTGGTACAAGGTGTCTGGTACCTGGTCCATGATTAATAGGGTGGATGAATGATGAAAGCCAGCTGTAGGTGTGAATAAGGTATGTTCAAATAACTCTTCATCAGTAGATGTGGAGCTGCAAACAACCAAGAGCTTTAAACATCAGTGAAGGCAACACTAAAAAAAATGCTATATTGCAAGATCTAACCACAAAACTTCACTGTATTAAATAGTGAACAATTATTTCCTGTTCATCACTTGTTTGGAATCCTATCATTGACCTTGGCTGAGCCTTGTTTTCTTATTTAATTTACTCCACCTGTTTACTGAGGTTTATTCTCTTCATGTCTCATATTTCAAAGGCTTGTAGGACAACTCAGACACATTTTTTCTAAAAGTGATAGCAGAAGCTAGAGAGAAGACCCACGGCATTATGATTAAGGGATTAAGGCCACTTCTTGCATCGCATCCCCCAGCTTGTGGTTCACTGGAAAAGAGCAGTAAGATGGTCAAGCCCAAAGATGGTCAAGGGATACAAATTTATACACCCTAGCTCTGGTGGGAAGAACTTAAATACTACACAGTCAAGAGCATGGAAACAGGAAACTGGGTGCCACAGTTTGAATATGAAATGGGTCCTCAAGCTCATGAATGCTCAGTGCTCTGCTTGTACCTTTCTCTGAAAGCTCTAGAATCTCTAAAGTAGGGCCTGGCAAGGAGAAGTGGGATAGCAAGGGTGAGACACTGAAACTTATACCAACCTATGATTCCAGTTTAGTTTACTCTGCCACCTGATCCTCTCCTGTGGACTGTGTCATCTCATGCTCCAGCTCTCACAAAGGAGACATCTGCCTTACCTTCCTCTGTGCTGGACTGAAAGTCCCTAAGACTGTGAGCCAAAAGAAGCCTTTCTTCATGCTTCTGTCATGTATTTGGTCCTAGAGGCACAAAAGACACTAATACAGTGAGCAGTTTGGAAATATAAATGGACTTAACAAGATAATGGGAGTGAGAATTCCATTCCATGACTACATTATTGGACACCTTTCCCTTTCCTTATATTACTTCTCTATTATTTTCTCTTCTCCCTTTGGAACTTTCTTAATTTCCCCCTTATCTGTGACAACTTTCTTCCTTTTCATTATTTTCTTTCTCACAAATTTCCACTTCTATATGCTTTAAGATCACTCTCCGTTTCCTCACACTGTTTTTACAGTTCTTGTCTCCTCATTCACTCCACCATGACTTGCTTTCCCCAAATTCTACTGTCTTGTTTATCAAATCATCATTTCCATTGCTTCTTTTCTGATGCCTCTGAAGAGCTAAATTAATGTAGGGAAACAGTTGGGTTGTATTTGAATTTGACACTTTCCACACCTATGAATATATGAAGATGTATAGAAATTCAATCTATCAGACTATTCAAGCCCTGCCCAACTTGGAGCATCGTTCATTCAAAGAAAGAAACAACCAAATTGCAACATCTAGAGAGAAAATTTTAATCTTAGAGAAACATGAACTGTACATTTATGGAAAATGAGTGAAGACATTCCTAATTTCCCAAGTGAGATTTCACACTCACCAAAATGACAAAACAATAAAACAAGTCTTTATAACTTGACTTGCTCTTCAGGGCAAGTTTACAGAGATGTTTTATTTTCAGGGAGATTTCAACCCTCACTGTCTCCATTTTTCTCCCAGGAAGAAAGTGCAGTGCAGCCATGGACTGACCTTGTAAAAAAAGCAGGATTTCGTTATTGCCTTGGATCAGGACTCTTTTAGGTGCACTCTTACAGGTGAACTATAGCTTTTTCTGTAATAACAGGTCCCTGAAATCACTATTGTTAATCTTAAAATCATGTGTTCTAACTTCAAAGACTTCTTATAACCAGAAAGACTTTCAAAGCATAATGGTAAAATAAAAAATCACCCTTTCCTTTGCTTCCTTTCCAAGACTCTCTGAAAAAGCTAAATTAATGGGAGCAATCATTGGAGTAGCAGTGTCTTTGCCTGGCAAATGGAACATGAAGGATAGAAACATATTCCCCCAGTGGGTACCAAAAACTTGGGAACGGCAGTGATGAACATAAACATGTCTTTGCCATAACCTGCTTAAAAACACTCTCACTCAGAAACTTGAGAGAGACTCCAAATGATATTTCAAAAAGAAAATCAATAGACCTGCAGAAGCTCCACTTGCCCTGAAAAGTAGAGTCCCATCTGCTATATTTCCCAGGTGTATGCTCCCCATCCTTCATCGACTTTTTTCCAGCTACTGCTCAGTCACCAAGATGAGACAAGTACTTCTCAGTACTAATCAACACAACTCTTGCTTTCTCTGGAGAAATCAAGCCTCCCTTCTGAAAGTCCTTCACTTCCTGCCTGCCTACCTGCTTTGGTCTATGCAAAGACATTTGTCAGCCCTGTGTGTACCTACATGTGTCTTGGGGAGTGTGTGTGGTTTGTATGTGTATGTACTGTGGCAGGGAGACACTGAGCTAATATCAACTGTTATTGTTGCTCAGTGTATTAGTTTTGTTTTTAGTCAATATGAGAGATCACCCTGACAAAAGCATCTAATGGGAAAGGTATGTATTTTATTTTGCAGTTCCAGGTTATAGTCCATTTTTGTGGGTATGTCAGAATGGTAGAAACCAAGCTATGCTCATAGGCCAACCCAGTCAAGACAATCGCTCACTAAGGGGTCTATCCCAGGAGATACTATGCTGTGTCAAATTGATAATTAAGACTAAACATCTTGCTTAATGAATTATTTAATCAATAGTGTCAACTAAGAGTATTACCAATTATCAGGACTGAAAGGCAAAGGGTATTCATGTGGGAGACACAGGAAAGAATCTGGATCAAGGATGTGAGCTGCAAATGGGCTTAAATCGCCAATGCGGACTTCCTGAAGACTGGGAGTCTAGTGCTCTGTTCACACTTGCATTAACACCTTTGTGGCTTCTTGGAGTCTTTCTGTTTGCCTTGTCCTCTGAAGTTACTAAGTCCCTGATGACCTTAACTATCTCAGATGCGGTTCTTTGCTTGTCTATGTTCCATTCCAAATGAAGCACGATGCCTTTTGAGAACCTTGACTTCTGTATTTTCTGGGTGTGCCCATTCTTCAAGCTGGAGCTGATAGCTGATCACACTCCATGGCAACACTGTCTTCACCTTTCAACAAAGTCTTCACCTTTCCTAGACAGGTCCTGAAGGAGCAATAGCAATGTCATTGTAAATGACAGGGTGAAACTCTCAGACACTTCTGAGAAAGCACACTGGCTTTGCTGCGTGGGCTACATTCTAATACTCTGAAGAGTGACAGAAAAAAAATTCACTGTATGTCTGCCTGGAAGTTCTGTCTTCTCATTTTCTTTACTAAATTTTCTTTGAGAATCCTAAACTTTTATCTGCGAATGTCAGATTCTTGTGTTTCTTTGGTTGCTTAGTTTTGGTCTTCTTGTTGCTGCTGTTCTAATCACTAATGGATGTCACCTTCTGCACCTCTGCCCATTAAACACCTTGTATTTTTTTCTATACAAAATTCTTTTTATCTTTGTTAAGCTTCTGAATTAGTCATCTCTTTCTATTATAAAATACCACAGACTGCTTAATTAATAAGAAATAAAGGTGCATTCTCCTTGCAAATCAAAAGGCTGTGAAGGGTAATACTACACAGATGGGGTCCTAAGTCCTACCTTTTCATAAGATTCTCCACAGACCATAAGGTGAGACAGAGACCTGCCTCACAACTCCCCTTTGTTTAAAGTCATAGTCTGCACACATTAAGCATAATTACCTTCCAAATTCAACTTTCAAATACCACAGTGAGATTGATGCTCTGTCCCCTAAATGGAGATTTAAATTTGACATCAGTGTTGCTGAAGACAGTTTAACCTTAGGAGATTCTGTATATGTTTGCCATTAGCTTAAATGACAACATTCGTTCAAACTTTTCATTTTCTTCTTGCTTTCCCCAAACGATGAGCTATCAGAGGAAATGGAGCACAGGACTTAACATCTTATTAGATCTGAGTCTCAGCTCTATTGCCTGTTAAACATGTGATCTGAACTATTTCAATATTGTTGGAGGTTCTTTCCATTATGTAAACTTGAACAGATGTGATGCTTGCTCTTCTAATCTCACAAGATTTCTAATGAACCAAACAATTATAAAAATAATATGAAGGTTCATTATATTCTTTGAAGTGCATTACACTTACATATCAGCTATTAATTTATGGTTTAAAACTATGATTAATATATATGTACCTGTAAATATCGTTTCTGTTAACTTAGAAATTACAGAAGATCTCACTTTTTAAGTTCATAGCCAACATAAGTTAAGACATTCGTTATTTTATGCACAACTACTAATCAGTAGTAATTTTATATTATAGTAGGATATATTTGTAGTGTTCAGACTTCTGGGGGATGTGCATACCTATGAGGACTAAGAATTCGATCTTTAAGTAGAGAAGCACATTACTATATCTAGTGAGGTTAAAAAGTTCAATAGAGCAGATTGTTGCAGGTTGCATTACCTTTAATCTACATTCATACATTAAGATACATTAAAAAATGATTATATTTTTAAAAATACTCTTATGGGGATAATTCACTTGAAGATTAGTAGAATCCTTAGGTTATGAGGGTGACTGTTCCTCCTTGATGGGGGTGGCATCTTTGTAAGAAACAGGAATTAGGGTAGTAGAAGAGTATGGGTGCACGTGAAAACCCAGCAGAAGGACAGCTATATACCAGCAAAGGAGAGAGACCTCAAAGAACTCAACTACGCCAATACCTTAATCTTCAATTTCTAGAATCAAGGATGGTAAGAAAATCAGTACTTGTTATTAGAACTTCTTGTCTGTCACTCTAACACATAAACAAGCAAAATCAGGAGTCTACTAATTCATGGGCATGTGAATCTTTAGTTAGTACCATTTCTAACACATTATAATGCTGCTGAAGAGGATCAAATTAAGGAAATAATAAATAGCACAGCAAAACTGAAAGCAATTGCCAATGACACAATGAAGGAAATTCCCACAGAATTACTGTTTTAGGATGATAGCAGGTCAAACCATATATGCGTGTATGCAGTATGTATGTCTGAGTGTGCATGTGTGTGTGATATTTGTATACATTGTGGTTTGCATATGTATATGTGTGTTATTGTGCACCTGTGTGTACAAATGCACATTAAACATGTGGAGGTAAGTAATAAACATGAATTGTCAGTCCTCTGGCATCTTCCAACATGACTTCTCATTGGTCTGGAACTCTGTCATATGGACCAGGCTACTTGGGCCTAAGAGCTTTGATTACTCACCTGTCTCCACCTCTCATTTTACTGTAACTGGGATAGAAGGCTCACAGCACTGCACTCAACTTTTTACAAAGATTCTGGAGAATCAAACTTAGGTTCCTACAATTAGGAGGTTGTAGAAGGAGCTGTGGGCAGGCCTGCTTTTTGTCCTGCCCGATTCCCGCATGGCTAGCTTTACACCCAAAAGAACAACACACAAATTGTATTCTTTTAAATACAATTAAAATAATTGGCCTATTAGTTCTAGCCTCTTCTTGGCTAATTCTCGTATCTTGATTAACCCATTTCTAATAATCTGTGTAGCACCATGAGGTGGTGGCTTACCGGGAAAGATTCAGCATGTCTGACCTGGCGGCTTGCTCCATCGTGTCTGACCTCACTTCTCTTCTTCCCGCATTCTGTTCTCTATACTCCAACCACCTAATTTTCTGCCCTATCAAAAGGCCAAGGCAATCTCTTTATTAACCAATGAAAATAACACATAGACAGATGACTCTCCTCCATCAGGAGGTAAACACTTTACTGTCAGCCATATTCCCATCCCAAGATGCTTCAGTTTAGATATCAACTAGAAACTGTATGTATTCACAGTTGATTTAACCTATAGAATTTACCTAGTTAAAGCTGAAAGTGTCATTTAGTTATGAACTATTTGAGCAAAGCTGAATTCCAGACATAGAACTGAACATGTTTAACTCAACAAATAATGACCAGAAATTAAAGTAAAAAAAGACATTTATGAGTCATTGAGAAAAAAAATACTTAGGAAGAGTGTGGGTCCTACAAAGTTACAAGGTGGTAAGATCCCCTTAGCATAGACAGTGTGCTCTAATTCAAGTCTAATTACTGCTTTCCATGTGCAAGTGGTTATGTGACCTTCCACTGGGGTGTGTACAACCTCCCAGCAGCCAAGTCTACCCCCTTGGCAAACTTAAAATGTATTATATTAGAAAAATTGGTTCAGAAAATATTGGTATCCATTATAGAATATAGGACATACTAAAGTTTTTTCATTGAATGACACAGAAAGCATATTTTTAAAATTGCTGAATTCATGAATATATTTTGATAATACTGTTTAGACACAGTTTAATTATAAGCAAGTTGCACAGAAGCTTGGCAGTAGAGCAATCGTCTTCAGGACCTGTGGGATTTCTTATTGTTACAGAACTAAAACAATTATACGCAAGGATCCTCCTCTACAGGCATTTTATTTGTTTTGCTTTGTTCGGGAGAGATAAGTATCATTAAAATGAATAGTATGCATGAGATAGTAAAAAATCAAATAAAAATTAGCAAAAACAATGTGAAGATATTTCTAAATAAAAGCTACCACTGAATCACAACCAAACAGAGAAACCCAAAAAGCCATTTCTTTAGAAGTGAGTGTTTTTAATTAACTCAACAGATTTAATTGTGAGCACAAACATGACTTTCCATAATTTGCAAAATTTATCACTTTCAAAATGCTTCAGTAAGAGGAGCACACACAGACTGTGAGCTGATAGATGTTAGCTGAGTAAGTTTCAGTTAAATTTTGGAAAACTGCGATCTTAGACTGCAGTGTTTAATAAACATTTAAATAAACAGAAGGATCTGCTAAGCATAGCTTAAATTCTAATACCCACAGAATCTTTCTAACAGTATAGTAATCTGTGGTTATCCAGTTACCATAGAACCTTCTTCTGCCCATATGTATTGTCATATTGTGTAGGCCAAAGTTCTGCTTTGGGGTCGTGGAGAATTGAGATCAAATTATGCCCCTACTCTTTTTGACTTTTTTTTTTCTCAAGGGTCTTCAGCCATTTGCTTATCTCAGTACTTCAAAGCATGTTAAAGGTCTGCAGTGGATTAAGAGAGGTGCCCTGTGTCATTTCAATTTCCCAAGAGAAATAACAGTATCATTCAACAGTTTCCAGATTCAGCACGATGTCCAACTTAGAATTGACCAGGGGCCCTGCCTCAGGTCTCAATCTGTTCTTTTCTCTGATGCATGATCCCACAATCTGAATAAGCTTCAAATTACAAACAGAAAGACTGGAGCTGGAGGGATGACTTAGTGGGGAAAGTGCTTGTTGTGCCAATCTGAATACCCGAGTTCAAAGCCTGAGCACCCACGTAAAAGCCAGGTGTACCACCATGTGTCTGTAACCCCGATGCTGGATCAGGATGCACAAAATCATGGAATTAGTCTGGTCCTACTGCTTTGAGAGACATTATCATGGGTTTTTCAGGTTAGAGTCCATGGCTCCTGGAATATTGTATGCCTTTAAGTTACTGAGAAACTGAGACACTTCTTCAGGCAGTGAAGCATCCAGGCTGCCTTGTGGCTCTCTGTATCCCACAGAAGTAAATGAAGCATGTAGAAGCTTGACAAGAAAATTGGTCTTTGACAGTAATCTTGTGTACCTTGTATAGCTCGCAAGCATCATTGTATCTGGCAAGTACTGATAGTGGAAACTGCCATTGTATTCTGTTTCTGATAAGGGTATAAAAAATCTGATTGCCTGGAATAAACTTGTCTCAGCCTTAGTCTTGTTGAGACCTCTCCATCCAGTCTGGTTAAGATTCATTTCTCATTGATCATATCAGGAAACCTTGGCCTGATAAGTAAGCACTAGCATTAGCACTTATAATGAGTATCTCTATGGTTTGCTGCAAATCTTTCTAGCCAGTGATAAGTTCAAGATTCAGTGTGAGATGTTGCTTCAAAAAGCAAGATGAGGTTGCAAAGATGGTTGAGCAGTTAAAAACATTCCTTGATTTTGAAGACCAGGGTTCAGTTGCCAGAAACTACATAGCTGTTCACAACTATATGCAAATCCAGTTTCCAGAGGCCTGACTTCCTCTTCTGGCCTCTGCAAGTACCAGGCATATACATGGTACACACAAATACATGAAAGCAGAACGCTCATACAAATAAAATGAAATAAATAAATCCAGAAAGAAAATAGTGATCTAGGAAAGCACTCATCATAAATAGGAAAGCACTCAACATAAATATATGGCCTGCTTATACACAAAGATAATAGCATATGCACAAACATGCATTCACATACACACACACACACAGATCACACACACAAAAATAAATAAATAATAAAATTTAAAGAAAATGCCGGGCAATGGTGGCGCACGCCTTTAATCGCAGCACTCGGAAGGCAGAGGCAGGTGGATCTCTGTGAGTTCGAGACCAGCCTGGTCTACAGAGCTAGTTCCAGGACAGGCTCCGAAGCCACAGAGAAACCCTGTCTCGAAAAACTGAAAAAAAAATTTAAAGAAAAAAAACAGAAACAAAACAAGTGCTGTGTGAAGATCAGCATAGTGAAGAAAATGAGAAGTCCAATGTCATTCTCAAATTTCAATGTTGAGACGTACTTACTACGCCCACACATCTCATTTAGTTATTGTTGCTTAAGAAATTAAAATACAGCTACCAAAGGCCATGTCTAGATTAATGGTCTTCCTTTAGCCTGGGACTGTGTTGATATCTGTGACCTGTGTTGCCACTGATTGTCATGCCGATGTCCATGCTCTATTTCTGCCTGAAACCATGTTGTTGTCTGTGGTCCCTCCCTCTTCCCTTACTGCCAGAAGCCATATTAACATCCTTGGCCTACGCTGCCATCAAGGGTTATGACGGTGTCCACAGCCTGTGATGCAGTAGAAGGCTGTGTTGATGTCATGATTTATGCTGTCATGGGGCATGGCACATGCTGATACCACATGGATGGAGGTCCATGAGCTATGCTCCTGTGGACTGTAAAGGGCAGGGAAGCTACTTTTCTTGTGGTAATGATGACTTTAGACTCAAAGTTGATAAAGAGGGACATAGAAAGCTTATATGACAAGCCTTTCTCCTTCACCCCCTAAAAGTAACAGTCTAGACAGAAAGCAATCAAAGAGAATTTTTAAAAACATGAAAAGGATGCTGAAGTATAACTTTCCCACAATTGATGGCTTCTAGTGGGGGTACCTGTGGGGAATGACTCAGTTTGTTTGCTTTTTGTAAGAGGCTTGTGACTGGGAGTTTGACTATACTTCAGTGAGTACAACAAATTGGTCTCTTCTTTTTCCTGTTCTTCTTTTCCTCCTCTTCTTCCTCCTCCTTCTTTCTTCTTCCTTCTTTTTTTTGTGAGAGTGGATCTGGAAAGACTGGGAAGTAAGTATGATCAGGATTCATGATGTGAATTCCCAAAAAATCAATAAGAATATGAAAAGAAAATAAAAGAATTTGAAATCAATACATTATTTTTATTTTAATTCATGTTTTATACTAGCTACTAAGTTCTTAGCACCAACACTAAGTCATATGGACCTGGATCTATACCTATGTGGCACGTAAATTATTATGCATTTTCTCAGGAACTAGCAGTCATCAAAAATTTATGTAATTAAGTACCAAAATAGCTATAAGAACTTCTGAGAAATCTTGAATTCATATTGTAACTTCCCTATCTCTAGGGTTGGAATATTGGTTTTATTTATTTCTATAGTGACTATGATTTTGTGTACAATGCCTAGGATAATGTAAGAAATCAAGAAATAAATAATTCAGTTCTGTGTTTATTATTTCAGACAACAAAGACTCTTTAGGAAAATTTTATTCAAAATTTGGGTCTTGTTCTTTGTAGTTTTCAACCATTATGTAAACACAGTAAAGACTGGCCTAGAGACTTCACTCCCTTAACTCTGCTTGCCTAAAATTGAAACTGAGCAAATAAATCTAAATTATTTCTAATATAAATATTTTTCATCAGAACTTGGATTTCAATAAGTGGAACTACAATGTGGAAAATTAAGGAAAGCCACATTTTTGTGTGTGATGCTTTAAGCTCCATTCACATAAATTTAAGTAAGATACATACTCCACTAATCTTGACCATGAAAACACAGCTTTTTACAATAAGGACCAAGAGAATTATTAACATTTTCAGCCAAGAAAAATTCAGTTCTAACCAAGAGGCACAGCAAAATAAATATAAAATAAAGTATTTGGAAAACATTTATTGTAGTAAGTAGGATACAGAGTTTATTTAGCTAAAACAAAATTCCTTAGACCTGCCCAGAGATTCTCTGTCACTCTTATGACAGTTTCTTCTTCTTCCCCACCCCCTTTCCCTCATCTTGTCTCTCCCAATCCTGCTTCTCCCCCTTCTATTTCCCACCCTTTGCTTTCTCTCTCTCTCTTTTTATCTTTCCTTAGAAGAATTTTGGAGCCTGGCAATACAGCAATAAATAAAATACAGTGCTAACTATCACCTTCAAGCAACCCCAACAGAGTTATGTAGTTATAAAAATGGATCTGACCAATACACAAAAACTGCATACTAACGGAAGCTCTATATTAGATGCTATTTCTCCCCTAACACACACTTAGTATAAGCTTGAAATACCCCCTTTAAAAAATGACTCAGAGTATCTCCATTGCCGAATGCACAAAGAACAGGAGGTGAGGACAAAAGTTTTGTTCAGGCAGACTCTGCTCTCCCTAACTAGCAGATCACAGATTTCAGGCAGGTGTCTGTAGCTCATGCTTTGCCTTTTACACTTAGCCTCCAGGAGACAAGTGGTTAAGAACTTCCCTTCTTCCCCCGCTCCAAAAATCTCTAACACCATCAATTTTCTCTAAGTGAGGGAGACACCTGTTTAAGAACTCCCCCCACTTCCTGCTCTTCACCCCCAGTTCCACTAATCTCTAACACTATCAGTTTTTTCTAAGAAGTGATTAGTGTACAAGAAAATAGATAGAACTGTCATTATCACATACAAAACTCATTTTCCCTTAAATTGATTTCCTTCTCATGAATAGCTGGGACAACCACCGATGGGGGATTTTGTTCCCCTTGCTCATTTTTTCTCCTCTCTGACATACTTAAGAAGGTTCTAGTTCTACAGATATTATGAAAATGTTAGAAAGAAAGGGAGAAAGGTCGGCCTGACATGGGAGACTCGCTCAGTGTCAAGACTTCTAGGAGGTTTCACTTTGTGTTTTGAGATTTAGTGTGACGTTTCTGTGTTTTGTGTATTGGGAGATAGATGCCCCTTTGGGCTCTTTAGATGTTCATCACTACCCATTGCTGGGGAGTTTTTGTCTTCATTTCTTCTTTTTTAACACTTATATTTTAATTTAAAGATACATATTAAGCTGGGCAGTGGTGGCGCACACCTTTAATCCCAACACTCAGGAGGCACAGGCAGGAGGATCTCTGTGAGTTTGAGGCCAGTCTGAGTGAACTATAGAATGAGTTCCAGGACAGACAAAGTTGTTAAACAGAAAAACCCTGCCTTGAAAAAACAAAAACAAGATATATATTAAAAATATTCAGAAGATTTATTAATGCAGCAAACCACGAGATTCTCTCCTTGACTCACACAAATAGACATTTCTTATGGAAGCAAATACACTCTTCTAGAGTACACTTAGCTACCCTACAAACACCATGGAGTCCAGACTGTTGTGGCACCATCACTTCTCAGGAAAGCCTTCCAGAAAGATCTAAGTGAGTTTCAGTTTCTGATCTGTTCTTCTGCAGAGCAGACATTCTATCTCTCATAGTCCATCCCTGTTTGGCATACCACTGGTGTTTGCATTGGATCTAGCTATATAATCCAGTCTAACATCCTTACCTTAAGATCAAATCATTAGTCATCCTATCATATCTTCCAAATATCTTTCATCATGTTAGATCAATCACATTCATGAGAATAAATTCACTATATTCAGGGGTATTTGAATGAAGGGAACATATTTTTGCTGTACCATTTTAGAAAGTCCAACATCTCATGAACCAGCATCAGTCAAGAATTCAAGATAATCTGTTCTCTACTGATCTTCTACTTCCAAGATCCCCACATGCCCATCCCACATTTCTTAGAAATTATATCTCATAATTTCAACAGTATAAGATAGCAAATTTTGAAATAATCTATATTAAAAAAGGAAACACATTATCATAATGTAAATTTATATTTTTGAGTACAGAAGAACTCTAGAGGAAAATTAACCCACAGAAAGATGATCATTACTACCTCATGAGGAGAAGGAGACCAAACATGGCCATAAACCTCATCCCTGCCCCCGTTGACCACTTACTTTAACCACTTCACCCATATAGTCTTGTGCCAGCTAAAACAGGTTAAAGGATGATGAAATAACCATGCTAAATAGTTAAACATAAAAGTAGTTTATCACAAATTCTCAGAGATATAAGATATAATTGTGTGCCCCTACAGTGACATTTCTGTGAGAGAGCTCAGCGTGCTATTTTTCTCATTTTTGTAATTCTTTCTCAGATCACAGGAAAGTTTCTTAAATTTCCATTGAATTGAAAAAGTTTCAGTGGGTCTATTTCAAAGTGAGAAATGTGTGGTTTGGCCTTTTCCACCTCTATTCTTTCAACAACTATTTTGTCTTCTTGTAATAATCATCAATCTTTTCTTCCTAGAGGACCAGCCAAGATCATGGTTATTTTTGTGCCCCTTTGTCAAAACATATGCCACTAAATTTCAGATAGTTTTGCCTGTTTTATCTAATTATATTAGTTACTTTTTTTCATTGCTGTGAGAAAAGCAGTATAAGAAAGGAAGAGTTTAATCTGGCTCACAGTTTGAGAGGATACAGCTCATTGTGACAGTGAAGTCATGGCAACAGAGAGATGAGGAGACTGATAATACTGTTTCCAAAATCAGGAATTGTTAGAGGGAATATGGTGGGGGGGCTGAGCTCAGGTCAGCTGCCTTTTTCCTTTCTCATTATTATTCAGTCTTAGAACCGAGTATATGAGATGATCCCACCCACACTTGGGTCCAGTTCATCCTCTCTTTAAACACCCTCAGAGACATACCAAGAGATACCTATCTCAGATGATGATACAAAGAATTAAGCTAATAATCAATTTTACCCTCACAATGATATGCTGATTTATTTGTCACTTATTAGGTTAACAAATTGATCATTACTGTTATTTTAAGCACTATATCAATCATGAGCTGAAATAAAACAAAGAAACTCCAGGTATTGTTAAAGGAAGATTCTAGAAATATGTACAACAGAATTGCTCATCTCTGTTCTTTGTAGGTTGTCTCTTTAATAAAGAATTTACATAAATTGCAACTAAGAAATTTTTTTCATATTTTTACAAATGGGATTTTACGATATTATTATTGTTCACAATGGGACTAGCCTAAGTATTTTTTTAACCTTCCACTTTTAAGAAAAGTGCTTTGTATAAACTATAGACACTTAGAGGCATATAAAAAATTTTCTAGACTCTAAAAATTTATTATTCAATAGGAAAAGGAGCAATCCTATCAGTCCAATGCAGACTGCTGCACAGGATTGTGAGATTAAGAGCCCATGTTCCCTCTTTGAATAGGATTTTTCAAAACAAGGTTACTCGGGTCTATAGATTGATGACTTGGAATGAATAGGGAGCAAATAGTTTTCCTCAGTCCACAAGTTCTTTTCATGTTCAAAGAAGAGAGTCTATTCAATTATTCCCTTTCTGTCAGATTGCCAAGTTTTGTCCTGTTGATTAAAGCCAATGCTTGGAAATTATAAAAATATTTTAACAAAAAGGGGCCAACACAGAGATCATAAGTGATTTAAATTCTAACAAAGTTGCTTCTCTTTTTGTGTGGCTTTTTCACATAAGATTCCATTTGGACCGTTGTGAATATTGCCAGGAGTTTGCAAGCAATGTTTCTTGTATTAACCTTGACTTTTTTATTAATTTCAGATGGACTTTGTTAGAACATTTCCCACAGATGCATCCTGAGAGACAAAGATCTACACTGTTATTTTCTCAGATATGTTTTGAAATGTTTGCTACAATTTCAAGACGTGCAGCTTGCTACAAAAAAAATAATAAGGCTATCTTCTCTGTGCCCTTTCTTTGATCAGCTCCAGACCAAGCACTCTGTCAAAAACCTTTGTCTCCTAACTGCTCTCTGCTCTACAATGTCTACCAATCAATGTCAGCTACTTCTTTCTCATCACTTTGAAGAGGCCAAGTCACATAAGCCTCAGCAAAGCAGTAGAAGGAAATTATTTTCACAATCTCTTTTAAAATATTGTGCTGAAAGAAAGTCAATTTATGAGATGTACATATTTTTATAAGAAAGAATGGATGCAATAAAATGTTGACTATGTTATTCCAACAGTGAATGTGCAAAATGTCAGGAGGAGGCAAAAATAACAGAGAGTCTAAAATTGGATTCATAGTTGACAGAAGTTTTAAAGCTGAGCAAAGGAGAAATATGTAATTTACCTGATATCAGATAGAATATCAAGGATCCTCAAGATTATAGGATGAACATTTTTCTTATTTGATATAATTGTGTGTGAATTAACAAGCATGGAACACATATTTCCTGCGTAGTGGGCATCATAATCAAATTGAGCATCGACTGTATAAACCAAACAAATGTGATTCTCTCTTAGAAGAAAGCTGTTAAATAAATAATCACCAATAGTCAATAATAAATGTCACAGCCGGGCGGTGGTGGCGCACGTCTTTAATCCCAGCACTCGGGAGGCAGAGGCAGGCGGATCTTTGTGAGTTCGAGACCAGCCTGGTCTACAGAGCTAGTTCCAGGACAGGCTCCAAAGCCACAGAAAGACCCTGTCTCGAAAAACCAAAAAAATAAAAAAATAAAAAAATAAATGTCACAAAGAGGAAAAGATATTAAAGGATTATATATCTGAGGAAGCAAGTAAGAGCGAAAGGAGATGAGAAGTAACAAGCAGAGGGGGCTGTAGGCTTGGAGCGTTTGCCAGATACCGGGGCACGCAACTGTTCACATATATTTTGGAATTTACTCTAATTATAACTTGTAACCTTTGGGTATTTATTTCTATATACCAATAACGATTACATTTGTGTAATGTTGGAGATGAAAATTAAACACTAAATTTTGATTACATAACTCACACAAACACACTTCCTTGTCATTAGCTATATTACTTTGGTTGATGTGGTCATTTGCAAAATTATGTAAGGTTATGTTGGTCAGGAGAGATCAGGAAAGTTAAAGAGAATAATGAAGCATCATTTATTGTTCACTTATAAGTACAGGAGACAACTGTCTCTCATTCATCCTTGCATCATTACCTACTAAGAGCCTGCTTCTATCATATGGGACTCAATAAACCCCTTTGAATTGAATAATATATGCACATTTGCACACTTATATACATATAAAATAGACAATTTTCAAAAGTTCCAAAAGTGTCCTTTCTCCAATATGCTTGGATAAGTATAGCTGTATGTTATACCATTCATGGTTCATTCACTAGTGGCACACTACCACAAAGGCCATTGTTAGAAACTGCAGATCTCAGATACATTTCCTTGCTAAATGTAAGTGCCTGCTGTGAGCAGGCAGATCTCTGTGAGTTCGAGACCAGCCTGGTCTACAGAGCTAGTTCCAGGACAGGCTCCAAAGCCACAGAGAAACCCTGTCTTGAAAAAAAAAACTGTTTGCATCCCTTCAGTGTCCATATTTGTCTTCAAACCATAATCTGTTGTTACACTTGAAATTGCTCTGACTTGACCTTCCCTAATCCTGTTCTATCTACTAACTAGAGAAAGATCTCTGTTTGTCATTCCTCTGGTGATTGCATTGGATCTAGCTATATAATCCCCTCAAACGTCCTTAACTAGTGATGCACTACCACAAAGGCCCCTGTTAGAAACTCAAGGCAGCATTGTATTGGCTATGTAGAGTCTTTGTACTTCTGTATGAACTTCAGGGTGGGTTTTTTTCTGTTTCTGTGGAGATTGTCAGGGGTGTTTTGGTTGGGGTTGTATTGAATCTATATAATTACTGTCCCATCCCCAATATTATTAACTCTACCAATCCATGAGCAGAGAGAACGTCTTTCCATCACCTAGCATCATCCTTTATTAGTTTCTCCAGAGATTCAAAGTTTTCATTATAGATGTGTCTTTCACCTCCTTAGTTAAATTTGTTCCAAGATATTTTATTCTAAATCCACGTGGCAACTACAGGTATTTTAAACACTTTTTGATCTTATACCCACAGATATGTGTTTCTCTCAACCCTCATCAAAGAAGTTTCTTTTTGCAGTAGGTGGAGGCCACTATGAAATCCAATAGTACAAATACAGAGAATAGTGACTGTGCGGTGGCCAGTCACAGGTTGGTCTTGTTTAGGTGACCATAGTGCAACTGCAGCATAACCTCTGATGTGGGTTTGCAGTGCAGAATAGGGCAAGGTGGGAATTCCAAGCAGGTAGAGGAGGAGAGAGTAGGCAGAGTCAGGTAGAAGCCATGTAGCCATGGCAGGAGACAGACGCTGGATACCAGATGGAACTTTAATTGTAGGCCACTACCACATGACTATACACAGATTTATACAAATGGGTTAATTTAAGATACAAGAGCTAACCAATAAAAAATGTGAGCTAATAGGCCAAGCAATGTTGTAATGATACAGTTTCTCTGTGATTATTTCATGTCTGGGCAGCAGGGAAACAAATAAGCAGCCTTCATCAACAGATTGGCATGCCAATGTGGGACTGACTATATCCACATGAAATCTGAGAGCTTGAAAAGAATTTCTGGACAGAAAAGAACAGAGTTTAGTGAAACTTCTTGAAAGCTTCTTTTTTTTCAGATGGAATCTATTTTCTTGCAGGAAGCAGTGGTGTGGTACATTTACACAGTAGAGTACTACACAGCAGAAAAAATAACATCTTCAATTTTGCAGGCAAATGGATGGATCCAGAAAACATCATTTTGAGTGAGGTAACCCGTACCCAGAAAGATAATATCACATGTACTCACTCATAAGTGATTTTTAAACATAAAGCAAAGAAAACCAGCCCACAAATCACAATCCCAGAGAGCCTAGACATCAATGAGAACCCTAAGAGACACATATATAGATCTAACCTACATGGGAAGTAAAAAAAGACTTTTTTTTTTAACTTCTGAATAAATTGGGAGCATGGGAACCTTAAGAAAGGAGAAAGAAGAGGCAAGGAGGGGAGCAGAGAAAATGTAGAGCTCAATAAAAAATCAGTTTAAAAAAGTGCAAAAAAAGGCTTACTGATTCATCATAAGAAACAGAAGACCCTGGTTTGGGCAACATGAACTCTGGCTTTTTCAAGAGGCCAAGCACTTGGATGGGGTTTACAAGCAGAATGTTGCAAGTTACTTGGTGGCAGCTGGGCCAACTGGCTACCAGAGTTTAGGTGGTGATACATAGATTAATAGAAAGGGGTTAATTTAAGATATAAGAAATAGCCAATAAGAAGTATGAGATAATAGACCAAGCAGCGTAGTAATAATACAGTTTCTGTGTGATTATTTTGGGTTTTGGAGCCTGGGAAGTGAACAAGCAGTCACCTCCAACAAACCTCTACATGTAAGATTATAAAATATCATGGAAGAGAGGGCCAGAAAGATTGTAAGAGACAGCAGGATGCCTTCTGTGATATAGTATCTTCTAGTCATGACATATTACAATGAAATAAAAGAACAATTTTAAAATGTTCAAAGAACCAATGATCGAGAGATAAATCTGTCTACAAAAAATACTTACAAACATGGACACCTGAGTTCAATTCCAATAACTTACATTTAAAAAAATGAAGCCCATAGTTGTTGAAAATCCTTGTTATCCCCACACTAAGAAGATACACATAGATGAATTCCTTGGAATTCAGTCAGTATAGTGTACTCTACAAACTTTTATGGAACAAGAAATCCTGTTTCAAAAGCGAAATAAAAGTTCTTAAATATAAAATAAAATAAAACAAACCAAACAAGAGCAAAATGATGAATCCTTAGGAATGACACCCAAGGTTGTCTTTTTGCTTCCACATGTTCCTGCACACACGTGCATCCCCACACACATGAACATGCATGCATATAGAAATATACACTTCCAAAAATGTTCAAAGAACTACAAAAACATGTGCAGTAAGTCAAGAAAATAGTATCTAGATAATTTAAAAATTCTGAAGTTGAAAAGTACATCATTCAAAATTTTACAATAAAAATCCCTATAGAAATCAAATGAGAAATCTGAGCAGTCATAAGAGAATATTAGCAAAATTGAAGTTATAATAATGAAAATCACTGAGTATAAAAAGTAGGAACTCATTGAAGATGAGTGATCGGTGACCATAATGTGTGAGATACTTTAGAGCACAGCAATCAATATTCCACAGGACTACGACAAAGAAAAGAGGCAGATTACATGTTGGAAAGAAACTTTAAATAAAGAATGGTAAAATTTTTCCAGAATAGATGAGAGATATTCTTATAAATATCCAAAAATTTGAATGAATGAATAAAAACTAAATAGGACACAGAAAATACCCATATTGAGACACACTATAGCCAAACTTCCTAAGAGCAAAGAAATAATGATGAAAGCAGCAAAAGATTTTTTTTCTAATTTTTTATAATGTTTTCAAATACAGTTGTCTTAGTTTATTTTCCTATACTCTGACAAAGCCAGCTTAAGGGAGAAAGAGTTTAATAGTGACCAGTGAGACACTAGCCATCATGGTAGAGAACTAAAGATAGCAGGAGCTTGAAGTAGCTAAATACAAGCTTGTAGGGCTCAAGTTCACTCTCTCCTACAAAGGCCAAGACCTCCTTCCTAGGAAATTGTCTCACCCAGGGTTTCTCACACTGGTGGTCATGATCCCTTTGAAGTCACATATCAAATATTTATATTATGATTTATAACAGTAGTAAAATTATAATTATGAAGTAGAAATGAAATAATTTTATGATGGGAGATCACCACAAAATAAGAAACTATACTAAAATGTCACAGCATCAGGAAGGTTGAGAACCACTGGTCTAACCCATAATTAAGATAGGTCCTCCCATATCAATCAAGAGAATACCCTACAAAAGTGTTTATATTCCCATCTATCAGGTTACCCTTAGTTCTGTCATTTTACTAGTAACACTATCACAGCTTCACCCACCCGTGCTGGCTTTATATCCAAACACACTAATGTTAAGACAAAGACTTCTAATCCTTGTCTAAAAGTCTGTGAACTCTAAAATTTGACTTATTATTCTTCAATAATTTCAATACTTTAAAGCCAAAAATCTCTTTATTATAAACTCCTATACACAGACACACAAAAAAAAATCAAAAGTCTATATTTCCAGGATACAATGACTCAGAGTAAGCATTTTAATTTTATAGAAAATAACAAAGACAGGAATAATCACAAGAAATTGAAATCAAAACCCAGCATAACAAATCTCAAATCCTGCACCTTCATGTCTAATTTTTAGGCTTATATTGTAATATTTGTGCTCTGTGGGCTCTCTCCTAGACCAGATCCATGTCTGAAGAAATCCTTGGTGAACATCTCATAGTTTTGGCATCTCCAATATCTCAGAGTCTCAAGTGCAGATGAAGCTTCACCTTCACCACTTCATAAAAGGTCCTTCCAGGGCCTAGTCTGCAAGAACTCCAATCCTGCCTCACAATGTCTGATCTCATCTGCTCTCCCCAACGCTCTCAAACCTACATTCTCCATGACTTCCAAAGCAGCACAAAGTGGATGACATTGCCAAGTCCCACTGTTAACTCAAGATGTAGCTTGACCCCTTGAACCACAGCCCTATCAGCTTCTGTGTGCTAATCCTGGGAGATATTTTCCTAGGAAGATTCTTTTGAAGAGCAGGGAACCTCTTCAGTTTGGGCTTTTTTTCTCCTTTAAATGAATTTAGACCTTCACAAGATGATGCTGCCAGAAGTAGGATTTTCCCTCAGTAATTTACAGGAAGCTTCTTTTCAGTAGTGCAGGTCTCTTTAGTAAGTACAGCTGCTTCTGAGCACCAACAATGATGTTCTCCTATCTTTAAATTCAACTTTTCTCAAGTTTTCAGGGCCAAGTCAGACTTTGGTCAACAGTAGCATACTAATAGCCCCTCGCACAGTTCCTAATAGAGCCCTTGTTCTGCCCTGTGACAGGTTGGCCTTTCCTGTCCACATTTCTCTCAGCACTCCTGTGTCCCAAATCCAACATTCTCTAAAATGGAGCTTCCACCAAAATGGTCCATTAAGATCTGTGTCTATCATTCAAGGTATTCTTTAACCCAATGTTCCAATGGTCCAAGAACCACACAGTAAAGTTTATCCTAGCAATTGCTAAACCTTTTACTACCAATTTCTGTTTTCTTTTCTTATTACTATGATAAAATAATATTCAAGCAACAACATCTTAGGAGAAAAAAGATAAAAAGATTCACTTTAACTTCCAGTTCAAGGTATTGGCCACCATGACAGGATAGCTAGGGAAGTAGAAGCTTGAAGGTGTGGATGCATTTATATTCCCAGTCAAAAGAAGAGACAATGAAGACATGTATGGTAGTGATCAGTTTGCTATATCCTTCTTACACACTCCAGAATCCCAGTAAATGATGAGTGGGTTTTCTCATACCAATTAGTTAATGCAATCAGGAAAACACCCAACAGACATACACAGAGGTCTATGTCAGACAGTTCTCCAGTCAGTCAAGTTAACAATTAACACTATCACACAATGGATTTGATATGATAGAATTTTTTCATCAGAAATTTCAGATATCAGAAAGTCATGGATCAACATATTCAAAGTATTAAGAGAAGTGTATAGACTACAAACAGGCATATATATATATACATACTTCTGTATCTTATATATAGGAAAATAAAATCACCATCAACATACAGTTTTTTATCTGGAAAGGCAGTCTATCAAATGTAAAAGAAGTTAAGCTATTCTTAAGTAAACAAAAAGTAGAATTTGTTAGCCCCAGATCTGCACAGCAAAAATACTGAAGGGAGTTGAAGGTGAGCTAAAAGAAAAGTAAACAGTTTACATTTTTTTTTACTTTTTGCTATACTGAAGTATAAATATCCAACAAAAGATCAATGCATGGGTGTTGTGAGGGTTTCTGTCCTACTCAGTTCCCACAGTCATTAGGTCCCCAAAAAAATCACTCAGAATTCTACATTAGTTACAAACTGATTGGCCCATTAGCTCAGGCTTCTTAGTAACTCTTATAACTTATATTAGCCCATTATTCTTGTCTATGATAGCCACATGGCTCCGTACCTTTTTCAGTGAGGTGGTCACATCTTGCTTCTTCTGTGGTCTGGACAGGACTGCAAAGGGAGCTTCCCTCTTCTCAGAATTCTCCTGTTCTCATTGACCTGCCTTTACTTCTTATCTGGTTACTCCACCTGTACTTCCTGCCTGGCTACTGGCCAATCAGCATTTATTTAAAACATAATTGACAGAATGTAGACAATTGTCCCATACCACTTCTCCCTATTTAAAAAAAAAAAAAAGAACATCCATAGTCCACTTTTTGGGAACATGGGCATAGTTTTCTAGTCTACTTCTTGCTGGTTGGGGGTGCTGTTAATCTTATGGGGACCTAAAGAAAATTTAGAATTATGATAAAGTCCTGGCTGGAGTATTTTGTGAGGCATGATCATCTCAGACAGCAGTATTGAACCTATTTGGATATAGAACTAGACATCTGGGCCATCTGTTCCTACTGGAGATATCTCAGGTGGTCTTCCTTGATCAAACCTGATTTTTCTTAACTCATTTCCTGTGGAAGCAAAAGCAAAATCTCTTCTCCAAAGTAATATACCTTTTTACTTCAATTTTAAAGTCAAGTTATTTTCAAAATACCTTTCTTGGGTTAACTCAGCACATTTATAAGGAAATATTTTTTAGCAGCTGTTGCTCCTTCCTCAGCATTCAAGCAATTCAAAGAGAGTATAATAACATACAGTGTCAAGATTCTCTGTGTATTTTTCATATTTACATGGCTTTATTTTAACCTCAATTACTTTTACTTTTTAGACAGACTCTCTGTATATATTTGGCTGTTTTAGAACTCCCTCTGTATACCAGGTTGTCTATGAACTCACAGAGATCCATCTGCTTCTGCCTCCCAAGTGTGGGGATTAAAAATGTGTGCTACCACACCTTGAACTCACAGAGATCTGCCTGCCTCTGCCTCCCAAGTGCTGGGATTAAAGGTGTGTGCCACTATACCTTGAATTCACAGAGGTCTGTCTGCCTCTGCCTCCCAAGCATTGGGATTAAAGATGTATACTACCACACCTAGAATTCACAGAGTTCTGCATGTCTGTGTGTCCCAAGTGTTGGGGTTAAAGGTATGTACCACAACCAACTACTCTGTTTCTTTCTTTTTTATTTTAAGGACTTCCACCTTTTTCTTTTCTCTCCCAAGCCTGCATATATTTTTAACACACTGAAAACTATTTGGAGATTTTTTTTCATCTTTTAATCTCTCTTTACTGTATATCTCTCTTTTTCTGACCATGTGAGTCTTTAATTTCCTAAGCAATATGGAGAGGATTAAAGCCCATTCCTTAGCTTTCTGAAATTCCAAACTCAAGGCAGAGGTGTGTTTATTGCCACAACTCTACAGTGTTTCAAGGTCCCTGACACCACCAAAAAGCATGCAGTCAGCTTTTCATCAAAACCATTTAAGTGTTTTATGGCAGGACCTCTTAAAAGAGCTGCAAAGTTTTGTAGCTAAAGCTGAGTCAGGAAGCCTCTCTTAAATGAGAGTGTTTGCCTCTAGCAAGCAGAACCCACCCTAGAAAATGCTGCTATTAGGAAGCCATGTTTAACTCTATTCTTTTTTATCTAGAATAACTTCCCAAGTTCTCTCAGGCATTTAAGTAGATTTGCTGATCCCCACATTGGGCGCGAGATGTAGATGTAAGTCACAAAACTATCCCATACCAATTTGGAATTATGATTAATAAAAGGGTTATTCATTTAAGGGGAAAACTTACAGATCACTGTCCTAGACAACAGCCCTCTGCGTGACCAGGAACAGAGTCTAGTAGCCAGAAGCAGAGCTGGAAACAAGAGAGAAAGAGCATAGTACCACTCCCTTATAAAGCAAAAGAGACCATGCCCAGTGGGCTGGTATCTTAAAGGCTATTGGCTGAAGAAACAGAAGGGGCTCCCTCAGCACATGGGGGAATTGCAAAATATAAAATGCTTATGATAATAACATATAGTTTCTCTATTACTTATGACATTAATATATGTTATTATAAAATCAATTATTATAAAGACTAAATGACTGAAACTTTAGTTGGAGGTTTCAAATTTTGTTTTAAAAATAATATAGGAATCAACAAATTGATAAAGGAAACTAAGTCATGCTTTGGATGAAATTTTGCTTAAATATGCATGCAATATTGTACCATCATTGATCAAAAACAGTAAGGTCAAATCTCTTAGAAAACAAGGTGTTATTGCAGGTATGCAAATCAAAAGGACACTGGCATTCCTTATACCTCTCAGAGTAGCTAACACCAAAAGCACAAATAGTAGGTTATACTAGAGCTGGTAGGAGTGCAAATTTCTACAGTCTCTTTGGAAATCAATATGGCAGTTTCTAAGAATTTGGGAACCAATCTACTTCCTGACCCAATGAAACCACTCTTGGGCATATACCCAAGGGAAGTTCAATCATACCACAAGGATACATTCTCAATTATGTTCATGGCAGCTTTATTTGTAATAGACAGAACCTGGAAACAACTTAAATGATCCTCAACCAAAGAATGTATTTTTTAAAATGTGGTGCATTTGTTCATTTTAGTATTACTCAGCCATTAAAAACAATGGCATCAGGAAATTTTAAGGCAAATTGATGGAACTAGAAAAAAAATCATCCTGAGTGAAGTAACCCAGATCCAGAAAGACAAATATACTCGCTCACAAGTGAATATTAACTGCAAAGTAATAACCATGCTACAATCCAGAGATCCAGCGAGGCTAGATAACAAGGAAGGCCTAAGGGGAACACATGGCCTTTCTGGCAACAAATATCCTAAGGAAGGAAGGATTTAATTAGATTCAGTCTACCATGGCAGAAAAGTGAAGCCATCAAGAGTTTGAGATATCCCATAACCTTGCATCCCCAGTCACAGGGCAGAGGGATGATGCTCAGCTCCCCTCCCTTTTCTACTCAGCCCAGAATCCCAGCTCATGGAACGGTGTCACTCAAATTTGGATCAATTAAACTTATCTAGAACAATGCCTTACAGACATGCCCAGAAATTTGTCTTTATTCTTATTTTAAGTCTCATCAAAAAAATCAAAAATTGAAACTAATCATCATATAACTTGACCCATGAATTATGTCAAATGTTAGATAGCATGAAGTCCTCCATTTCAACCCCTTCGCTTTACTTTTTAAAACTGATCATTCTTAATGTACCTTGGAAGTAATTTTTGTTTCTAAAATGCTACTCTTGGAAACAGTCCTACTCCACAGGAAAAATATTTGCAGATATGTGGAACTTACAGAGGGAACAGAGCTATACATGGCGAAGGGAGAATATGTTGCAAGAGACAGCTGAATCCAGAAAGATTGCCTGCTGTTATAGAGGAGCTTACCCTAGGCAAACCCACTGACATATGAAATGGGGAATACTTGCTGAAGTTTTGTAATACAGGGTCCCGCAGCTGTGTTGCAGTTTATCTACAATCAGGTGAGTTTCTACTTCAAAATATAAGCTTCTTTTCCTCTCTAAACCAAAGTCTTACAAGGAGACCTGTGGAAATAAATATGTCTAGGAGACTCATGCTTCAGATTTCAGTGTAACTAAGTTAAGCCAGTGACACCTACTCTCACTTGTAGGCAATGTCTCAATGGAAAGCTGGCATATTGTAGGGAAGGACTGGTGTCTTCCATGTGCACAATCATAAGCAGAGCTAAAATCCTTCATTCCCAGTGAGAGAAAAATAAGAAAGCAGGCACAGGATTGTAATAGGAATCCTATTTTCTCCCAGTAAACTCCAATATTAAAAATATGTAGGCCTTAAAGTACTGCTCACCTAATTGCAAGCATGTTACTCCAAGCAGGAAGTAGTTCATTGAAAATCAAGGTGATGAAACACATTATCACTCTTTACAGCTAACTCAATCCACTTGGACTAACAATTAAAATCAAATACTACAACCCTCTGAATTTGTCATTAGTCCTCAACATGCAAGGCATTAACTTTCATTGCAAAGTTAAATCTATGGCTTATCTTGGCCCAGAAGAAACCCATACGTCAATCATCTTCAGGCACTCAGAAGCAAAACCAACAGACATTTTTGTCTGTCTACCATTCTGAGGAGTGTGGAATGAAGCATGTGTCTCCATTTTTGCTGAGCAATGAATGAATCAGAAAAGATAATAGCTTAACTGTTTGCACCAGAATGCAGAATATAGAAGTCTGTGAAAAATCAAGCTAGAAACAACTTGATGAGGTTGTTCCCTAAGAACACCAGCGCTTTCTACGGGTCGCTTCATGCTCACATGTTTCTGTGTTGCCATTTCAAAGCCATTTAAGAAAATAGATAATTCAAATTCTGTTGAATCTCGGGCAGTTTATATCCTGGAAAGAAGTAGACTAACAGATGGGTTGTCCCTACGTTGTAAAATTACCCTAATTGAGCCTTAATACTACTAGTATGTATTCCCTTATTCCTCATTGCTTAACCCTATGAGAATTCTGCTAAGGTAATTGTATTAGTTACTACAGTATAATTAATAAATTTAGCATTGCTTTTCTGTTTGTTGTTCCTTTTTTTAATTTAGGGAGTAAAGCATTGGAGACAACTAGCAACAGCCTTGCTCTATGCCTTTGGTAATTTGATGGGCTAGACCAGGGATCAAAAGTTGTGCAGACATTGATTTTTTTTTTTTTTTGGATTTTTTTTCGAGACAGGGTTTCTCTGTAGCTTTTGGTTCCTGTCCTGGAACTAGCTCTTGTAGACCAGGCTGGCCTCAAACTCACAGAGATCCGCCTGCCTCTGCCTCCCGAGTGCTGGGATTAAAGGCATGCGCCACCACCGCCCGGCTCAGACATTGATTTTTATGCAGTTCAGTAACTAAGAAAGATTTTTGAACATTCTTTTAAAGCTTCCATACAGATTAACCAAACTTAAACCTGGGGAATGGCATCAAATCTACACCCACCTGTCTCTACTGTGAGGGCTATGTGTTCAGCTTAGGAAATAGAGATATAATATCATTATATGATTATGAAGATATATTCTAGCCATACCTGGCCATATCTCTTCCTGGACCTCTACTTATAGTTTCCACATCTTACATCTTCTAAAAATATCTTCTTTTATTCATCCAGAAAGATATATTCCCATTCTAACATTTCTAGAGTGCTTTAATTGAATATGTGATATTAACATTCAATCGCATATTTAGAACAATCCTATCATTGATTAAAAACAAAATTACATTCTCATTTTTTCTTCTTTATGGCCACCAAATCAAACAATAAAACACAGATTTAAAATGTAAATTATAGGTTGAGATATTTATAGACTATTTGTTGTTTTGGGGGGGGGTTCGTTTTGTTTTGTTTTGTTTTGTTTTTCGAGACAGGGTTTTTCTGTAGCTTTGGAGCCTGTCCTGGAACTAGTTCTTGTAGACCAGGTTGGCCTTGAACTCACAGAGATTCTCCTTCCTCTGCCTCCTGAGTGTTGGGATTAAAGGCATGCACCACCACTGCCCTGCCCCAACTATTTGTTGTTAATCCATAGTCAAATATAGTTTCAGAATTTTTATAGAAAATTTCAGGATTTTAAGTCACGTTAATATGGCAGGCGAAATACACAAAGGAACAAGACCTAAATTATAAATGACAACAGAGATCTGGCCTGTAACCTTGGTAACAACTAAGACTATAGACTAAGACTACAATCTCTACAATGAACCCTGGAAGTTCAGAATATTCTGAACATAAGTTTGCATAATTTTCCTTATAGTTTGAACATAAAACCAAACACAGCACTCGAATATGCTTTTAAATGTGTCTGTTAGAATACCTACCTCCTCGTTACCCTACCCACAGTCTTCTTGTGCCTATTATAGCTTCTACTCAGGCCCATTGAAGCCTTCCTTCCCTTTCTCTGTTCTTAAGCATGTCAGGTAGAATACCTAACTTCCTGCTATCCACCCTCAGTCTTCTTGTACCAGTAGCTTGCTCCTGGGCACACTGGAGCCTTCCCTTTTGCTGCTCTAACTCCAAGTAATGCTGACTGACTCCCTTGCTTTAGAAAGTTCTATGCAAATACCACATGCATGGTCTCATCTGCATGGCTCTCCTTTAATGTCACCACATTGTAAAAGGTAAAACTGAACAAACTTAACTGACAAACTTTCCCCTCTGTTTTCCATTCTTGTGATGGATAAATCAGTGGAACACATATCTCCCTGGAGCTCTCCATTTCTTTTTCCTGGATGCAGAGTGACATCTCAGTGCATGCCTTTGGACATCTCTAACTTATGTATAGTGAAAACTGTAAGTAAGGCTTGTGGTACCTCCTGATCCTGGGCAGGTAGGGGCTGCTAAGATGTTAGGAGACATTGCTTCTTTAGCTCTACAATACTGTAGCTTTCTCTTCCTTGTCCTGTTAAAAATGTGCTTGTGAATGCTGACTTTTTTATTTCCATTTTTCCATGATTGGAAATAGGTGTTCAGTGCCAGAACAATATATTTAAAATCTGAACAATGAATGTTGATCACATATACTGAATCACGGCTCAGACAAAATTACAGTAATAAAGCAGGAGTCAACTGCTAGGTTGTGGATGTGTGCGATTGTCGTTCCTATACAAAATTTTGGGAGCCTGCAAATGACTTGAACTAGGACATGAAATACTGTCTTTTCTCAGTATCGTATAGGCTGAATATTCAATTCTGAAGGAAAGTGGGGTGACAAAAAAAGGCTATGCAAACAGGCCAGAACTCCTAAAATCACAAAGAAATAAATATCTTACAACTTCTGCCTGAAGCAAATACCTCACAGAGACTTAACCCTTGATCAACTCCCCTACACATGCAATAAAAGCTTGGTGGCAATTGCTATGAACTGAATGATGCAGACCTTGATGCTATACTATACAGAGAGTAAGAATAAATGTACCTCATATTTATGCTTTTTAAAAACATTTATTGCCATATCTTTTTGTATACCTAACCCCAAATATATACATTCTTATTACCAAAGTTTTAGTATATACACAATAATGGCTTCATGGCACTTTCATGCCTGTTCATCACTGTATTTGGCTCACATCCACTCACTCCAGTAGCCTATTTTTCTCCTCTACTATTCTTCTGATCCTTCCTTCCCATCAAACAGTTACCTTACACACACACACAGTGCATACACAGAAAAATGGAGATGGGTTATTTTAAGATATAAAAGTTAGCCAATAAGAAGATAGAGCTAATGGGCCAAGCAGTGAACTAATTAATATAGTTTGTGTGGTTATTATGGGGCTGAGTAGCTGGAAACAAACAAGTGGCAACCTGTTACAGCTATGTTAAAACATTAAGGTTTCTTCCTATTGAAGAATGGTGTTTAATATCATAAACATCTCAGAAATAGAAAATATAACAAACCATTACCTCTAACCCCCCACTAATGAGGATTTAATTGATAAGGCTTGGGGATGGTAAATTAATAAGAACATACTATGTCTGAAGATCTTTCCTCGAGTTATAAATGTTAAAATTATCTTAGTTTTCATATTGCATGCATCCGCATTTGACACTGAAAATAGGACCTCAAGCCTGGGAACATGATGTGAGATAATAAGGCTAGCCTCTGAGTTCAGATACTAGGTGCTGAGTCAACACACATCAAATTACCTGAAAGGCCATGTCAGAGCCACTCCTCACACTGGGTCTGACTTCCAGGTCAAAGTTACTGTCCCCATTCTTACTGAGCAAGGTTTCTTCACCAAGATGCCAATACAGCAGAATAGTGACATCGATTACTCTGGGTCAGATACTACCTTGAATATAATTTTGAAAATGTCAATGCTTATTTAGTAATACAGCCAGTGCTCTTTCCTACTACCATGTCTCAACCCTAGGATTTTCCCAGAGTACACTGGGGTTTTGAACAAAGGGCATTCACATATCCTCAGATGACTCAAGGCGCTGTTCATTAGTCCACTGTGTCTTCCTTTCACATTCTACAGATGGCAAGAGAGAGCTGGCTGCATGTTAGTTTTACTGAAAGGCACGTGCTCTGATGACCATATTCTTTGTGCTCTCTTCCTTTGCCTCCTAATTCAGAAGTTCACAGCTAACTTAGTGCAAACACACGAGTTGTTAGTTTTACAAGGTAACATCAATGTCTAATTCTTGTACACTGTGTTCCTCTAGCTTTTAATAAAATTGATAATGGTTTTTAGTTGAAACCAGTTCCAAAATTGGAATTGTTGTCTTCAGTGTACATTTTTGAGGAAGGATTTCAACATTACTGAGAAAGATATAATGCGCGAGCCTTTAGAGGACCTTTGCCCTGCTATCATAATGCATCTTATTTTCATTAAGTTCCAAATACTAAGAAACTTTTAAATCTGAAATAGTATTTACAAAAGACTCACCATTCTGGAAGCAGTGATGTAGCTCAGGAGGTAATGATGCTTGCTGCCAAGGATGAATGCTATACATGTGCATGTGCACACTTAGACACATACGCTGAAGAAATTTTTAAAAATCCTCAGAAAATATTTATTCTCGTACCATAGCTTTTTTTTCTATCCCAAATTTGAATGTTCTATGGTCTTATTTTATTCATTTGAAACTCTTTTAAGTTTTATATTGGGAGAAAAACTTAATTTCTTTGGCCCTTTTTATTTTGTTCTCCAATTTACTTTGTTTTAAACTCTATATCTCCAGATTTATTTCAGCTATTAAGTTTTGGTTTCATTCAAATAAGTTTAGAAAAACATTACAGTTTTTTACAGTTTTTGATTAAGTTTAAAATAAAATATTCCCTGATAAGATTTTTCCTTTTTTTAATTAAAAATTACTATATTTATTTCTTCTTTATGTTTATGTGCATTGCCACAGAACATGTGTGGAGGTCGAAGGACAACTTGCAGGAGTCAGCTCTCTCCATCAATCATGCAAAGTCTCATGGAGTGAACTTAGTTCCTTATGTTTGGACAGTAGATTCTTCATCTATATCCTAGAGACACCACAGTTTTACATTTTAAAAGTTAATTGAATTTTGTGTATTAGCCTAAAATATTACTTATTCTGGGAAAACAGCTTTGAAAAATATGTATTTTTACATTCTTTCATGTCTAGAATACATTACTATTTGAGGCTTTACTTCTTGAGATTATTCTGGCCATTATTGGCATTTCCCTGTTTATGCCTCACTAGTGCTCTTAAAATTTCTACTTAGTCTTTCATTTCTGTTCATACAAGCACCCTTGACACACACACACACACTCACACACATGCACACATGCACATGGACAGTCAGTGACAGAGAGAGAAGAGAGAATATTACGTGATCTCATTAATATAAAGTTTAGAAATATGTTAACTGAAAATGATCAGCCTTGAACACATCTATACACGTAACATTGTACATACTGAATTGGTTAGATTTAGAAATATACATGTATATACATCTACCTGTATTAAAATCCCATCTAACATTAAAAGTCAAATTTCATCTTTTCGAGTTTTGATGAATGTCTTTGCTGCATTTCTTCAAGAAAATGAAATGTATCCTAATTACATTACATCTGTGAGGTCAAAGGGCAGAGACAAATGAAAGGTACAAACATATCCATTTTCAACTCTAAGAGCACATGGAGGGACCAGTATCCAATTATGTGGGTGTTGGAGAGGTCCCTGCTAAGTACTTCAGTGACTGTTACCAATGGCAACAGCCTCAAGTGAATATTCTCTGATAAGAGGCAAACGTGTGACAGGATACATGGGAAGATCAAACAAAAAAAGAGTGCTTTATTTAGAATAAGATAGGCCTCCAGGGGCACTTCGAGTTCTTTGAGGTTGGTTTATTTTATTTTCCTCTTACTTTTCAAATTCATCTGCTGCCCATGCTATTTTCTCCCCTTCGTTGTACTGTAATTTATTGCATAAAGTCCAGTTCTTCTCTTTAGGTTCCTTAAAGCAGACAGTTACATTTGAGCAAGTAGACAAATAATCACATTGTAAACATCCCTCAGGAATGTTCACATTCATCATCCAGAAGGCCTGGAGTGAAGGAACCAGAAACTACATATACCGAGCATGTTTAGTGCTGAGCACAAGGATTTCACAAATGCCTTTAATGAATGTGGTGGCCTTGTAAGAAAAATGCCATTTTATTTGCTTAATTCTGTTTTCTCTGACTCCCAGGGCATAAACTGGACTGGCACCAAAGGTCTATAAGAAGTCCTCAAGGGAAGGACTCACCTGAGACCTTGTGCACACTAGTGGTCTACACAAAGAGTACAAACTTCTCCAGGATGGCCAGTGGCCAGCATGACCTAATTATTCCTTCTCTACACACAGTCACTCACAAATCTCTCTCCTTCTCATTGTAAGAATCCCAGAAAAAAAGTGTTCATAATCATGCAAGTGTTTTAGAGAATCTAAACACATCACCACCATTAACGTATGGATTATATATTAATTAGTAAGCCTATGTAACACAGATATATGAATGAACATGAATCTAGAGAGGTCATCCCAGAAGACTAAGATACACTTTTCTCTTCCCAAATAAAGCTTTTCCTAATCACTTAGGAATGTCCAACTCCCACAGCTAAAATTCTGTTACCTGACCTGTGCAGATTTTTTTTGCAAATGTGGCATTTTTTGCAAATGTGGCATTAAAATATTTGTTTTTGCGTCCTGCAAATGGAATTGCTAATGAGCTTTTTCCTGAAGATAGACTCTGATAGGGAGAATTAAAGAGAAGCTTTCAAAGTACCCACAGGCTCATAAAGCCAAGGCCTTTGACATGGGAAAGGAAACTATGGAGGGAAGGAATGTGGACGATATCAAAGAGAAATTTCAAACCCTGAGAAACAGTCCAATCACTATAGCACATATTGAAGTTTCTGCATTCCGAGCAATCCAAATGAGACCAAATCAAACCGAATTAGAAAAAAAAAACAGGTTTAATGGATAAAATATTCACGGATGATTTTCCAGCACCCAAGAGGAGATGGGAAAGAGAGACCAGAAATAACATGTCTGTTTTCTGGGGTGGGGGTGGGGCAGCTGAAATACCGTGTAGGAATTTTCTTGAGCATTTCTGGGGGTGGGGCATCATTATTTGGCAGGCTTTCTGAGATGTGACAGGGTTTAGAGAGATGGGGGAGGGGGCTTGAAGTGGGACTTGCACCAGAACATTCCAGACTCTTTGGGTATATGGATGTCAGGAGCTGGGGTGAAGCTTCCACAGAACATCCCAGACTCTTTGGGTATGTGGACATTGTTTCATGTCTGGCTGCTTCCTGAAGGCATGGGATAATGTGGGGGTGGGGAGCTCACAGTTTGTCATTGCGCTCACACTCAGTGGGTGCTATGGGGTGGAGAAGCATCCAGCTAGTGCCATCCTGGAGACCTCAGGTATTTGCTTCTTGAGGAGGCAGAAAAAGCAAGCTGCTAGGGAAAAGTGGATCATTAGCACTTGTGCTAGCTGTACTTAGAAAGATGAATGGACCAGGAAGAAGAGCAGATAGGCCCTTGTGGAAAATCCTAGCTGCTGAACAGACAAAGTATCCTGAATAGGTGTCCCTGGAACCTAGAGAGGTGATACCAACGTGGATGTCTCAGAAGCCTGGCAGCCAAAAGGCTGGTCAGGTGGAGGGTCCTGACCAACAGGGCTCGAGAGACCTTGGAACTTGCCGCTTTAGGAGTACTCTGTCCCCCTGGGAGAGTGGAGCAGGCAAATATGACTAGGAAAGAGTGAGAAGAGTCACCCTATGAGAATGTAGGCAAGTGACAGGGTCTTAAGTGGCAAGGATACTGTCTACCCACAAGACAAATTGTTGGGGTTTGGAGGACCAAAAGAGATGTTCAAACAGAATGAGCAGCTCTAGGAGAAAGTCTTTGGGCTTACCCATGGCCTGCAGCATTATACTAGACTCGGGGAATGCAATGGGAGTCACTGTCTGGGCTGTGTCAGTCCTCTGCCAGGTTGAGGAGTTTGAAGGCTAGCAGAGTCTTAGATGCCAGTGTTGGTGAGGCTGGATCTCCAAGGCATAACATAGAGGATAAGCCTACATGGGGCCTTTTCAATTTCCAATGTCTAGGATGTCAGCAGATGGGGCGTCAGGGCAACACTGTGACAAGTGGCTCAGGCCACATTTGAAACAGGTGCCTAGTGAAGTTGACTTGGGCTGAACTCCAGCAGGTTTTTTTGTCCCTGTTGTGGGTGCCCCACTGAGCTTAGGGATATCCATAACAAAAAAATTGCAAACTCTTTATTCATTCATTGGTTGATCGGCATCTAGGTTGTTTCTAGGTTCAGGATATTACAAATAATGCTGTTATGAACATAGCTGAACAAATGTCCTTGTTGTATGATTGAGCATCCTTTGGATATATGCTCAAGAGTGATATTGTTCGTTTTAAGGTAGGTTGATTCCCAATTTCCTGAGAAACTACTATACTGATTTCCAAAGTTGCTATTCAAGTTTGCACTACCACCAGCAATAGATGAATGTTCTCCTTACTCCACATCCTCTCATCATAAACTGTCATCAGTGCTTTTGATCTTAGCCATTCTGATAAGTGTAAGATGGTATCTCAGAGTCATTTTGATTTGCATTCCCCTGATGGCTAAGGACATTGCGCAATTCCTTAAATGTCTTTCAGCCATTTGAGATTCTTCTGTTGAGATTTTCTGTTTAAAAATTGAATTATTTGGTACTTTGGTGTTCAGTTTCTTGAGTTCTTTAAATATTTTGGATATTAGTCCTCTGTCAGATGTGGGGTTGGTGAAGATCTTTTCCTGTTCTGTAGGGTACCATTTTGTCTTATTGACTCTATCCTTTGTCTTACAGTAGCTTCTCAGTATCAGGAAGTTCCATTTATTGATTGTTGCTCTCAGTGTCTGTGATACTCTTGTTATATTTAGAAAGTGGTCTCCTGTACCAGTGCGTTCTAGGCTACTGCTTCTCTTTTATCAGGTTCAGTGTAACTGGATTTATGTTGATGTATTTGATGCACTTGATTTCTGTGCATGGGAATAGGTAAGGTTATATTTGCATTCTTCTACATGTCAATATCTAGTTATGCAAGAACCATTTGATAAAGTTGTTTTCTTTTTTCCGTTGTACAATTTTGGCTTCTTTCTCAACAATCAGGTGTTTCTAGGTGTGTAGATTATTATCAGGGTCTTCAATTCAATTTCATTGATCCACGTGTATGTTTTTATACCAATATCAAGCTATTTTTATTACAGTAGCTCTATAGTAGAGCTTGAAGTCAGGGATACTGCCTATAAATCGATGAATGGATAAAGAGAATGTGGTACATTTATACAATGGAGTATTAGTGGTAAAAAATAGTGACATCTTGCAAGTAAATGAATGGAACTAGAAAAAACTATCCTGAGTAAGGTAACCCAGTCCCAGAAAGACAAACATGGTATGTATTCATTCATAAGTGGATATATATAATGGTCATACTAATGAAAGCAATCTATAGATATCATGCAATGCTCATCAATATTCCAACAAACCTTATTTTATTGTTCCCTTTTATTTTCTTTTTTCATATGCCTGTTTGTTTCAAATGAGAGAGACCACGTAATGATGTGGAGTTGAATGGGTAGGAATGTGAGGAGGATCTGGGCAGAGTTGGGGAGTAAAAAACATTATCAAATTATATTATTTAGAAAAAAAAACTATTTTCAATTTTTAAAAAGTAAAATGATCAAACTCTATAATGTATGAAAACTTCAAAGAATAAATAAAAGTTAGTGGTGATAAACTCATATTATGTAACAGACATTTAAGATAGTTTTGTCCTTTATAATCATTACATTTAGTCTATATATGCCAAGCTTCTCCACTGTGAAAGATGCTCTTCATCCCATCAGAGGTGTGGAAGTTTCCTGTGGCTCTCTGAAAGGTAAGGCCAGTCTTCTCAGCACTGAGGAATGTTCTGAGCACTCACGTTGTGTCTGGAGTAAGTAAATTTTGAGTCTCCATCTTGTACTAGACAAAGCTACAAAATGGAACATTTTGGCATCAACTGCTAAAATTCTTGCATCTGCTTGAATACCAAAGTCCTCTTCTAAAAGTAAGTAGAAGGGAAAGTCCATCTATCTTATGACATATAACCCACTGGCGTTCCACCACAGGCCAACAGTTTTCCTGACATTAAGACATTATGAAGAAAACTGAAAAAAAAAAATGTTTGTTGTTCAGACCCTTAGACTGGAGCTTTGGAGCCTGGTATTTTGGAGCAGAAATTCTCCTAAACTTTCACTCCAAAGCTAGTCTGAGCAACCTGTGATTTGAAATCAGTTTTGAGCCACGCAGCACCACCTAGTGACATCAAGTGTTTTTTGTATTGATTAAGTACAGGATTTATTCTATCTGCCACTGATTTCCTATAGAAAATTATGCCTGGTAACAAATTAGATCAGTAATTATCTTCAAATCAAGTCTTTGAATTCTTTAGTCTTAATCTCATACTGGAACAATTGAACAAGGAAGAATCTATGGGCATGTAGCATTTCAAAACACCAAGCCACTGGGTAGAAAATTTCAGACAACAAAAAAACCAGATAAAGTTCACTGTTACCGTGAATAATAGTAGGTATTTGATGGCTACTAGACAAAGAAATTGGCATCTGTAGAAGCTACAGCTGGCACTTCCTGATGTGCTTAATTGCACCTGAGAAAGGACTTGGGACCAGAGGTGACACCAGCTCAGAATTAATTTTATGCTGGAATTGCATTTTCTTCCTAGAAGATCACTTGGTATTTTATAAGCCTGAAATTTCCCAGTGGGCAGTAATTCCTACAAAATCTCTTCTCCACAGGTTGGCAGTAAGAACTCCAAAACTATCCCCCAACCCAAAAAAAAAAAAAAAAAAAAAAAAAAAAAAAAAACCAGCTTTACTCTGCCAATGGTGTATAAACACACTCAATAATCAAGAAACGAGATTGTTCCCAAAGAGTGAGTTATGGTGCTTTTTGTATAGTGCATAGAAGTCATTAATTCATTTGGCATGTATATGCTGTGTTTCTTTAGCCATCTTCATAATACTGATCCTTCCCCCCCCCCCCCCCCCGTTTTTCCCTTTGCCTTAAAACTCCAAAGACAATATGATGTTCAAATTGACTTGAAAGTCATTGACTTAAAAGTAAACTGGGCTCCTTGGTAAATCAGTAGTTGCCTAAGGCCAATGATCTACCATTAGGTCACAGACTATAAAACAAAACTGTGATCCTTTTCTTCAGTACCATTCATGCCTCCATTTTTGACATCCACACCTCTTTAGGTCTGATTTCTGGCAGACTAGAACAGATTCAGTACCTCATTCTAAGTGCATGGGAAGCCTCTAGGGTAAGTGAATTCTGAGTTTTCCGATTCTAGACAAAGTTGTGCACCCAATATAAGGATAACCCATATATGTTCTTCTTAAATGTTTGTATTCACTTAAATGCCAAAGTCCTTTCTTAAGCTGTAGCTAGAAGAGCATTCGCCCACACTCTGTCTTATGCCCACGGCCCTACTACATTCTATCATATACATTCTGTCACATATCAAAGAATTTTTGTGACATTTTCTTCTCTTTTTTTCTCTTTTTTCCTTATCAAATGTAACTGCCCCTCCCACCTCAGTCATCTTCTTCTGGTCTTAGAATGTTTATTACAACAGGAGGTACAAAATGAACCTCAATTTCAACTGAAAATATGAGAATTAAGGGCAATGATTTATGACTGGTAGCTCATAAAACTAAAAACCTTCTGTACAAGTTATTTGCTTCAATCAAGTGAGTGAAAAAGAAGCTCACAGAATGAGAGATAACCTTTGTCACCTATACATCTGACAAAGATTAATACTTACAATACACAAAGAAAACAAACTAGCCAAGGAAATAGATGACCCATTAAGAAAATGGTCGAGGAATCTAAAAAGGTGTTCATCATCCTTAGCAGTTAGGGAAATGTGAATCATAACAGCTTTGAGAGACCACCTCACCTTAGCCAGAATGGTTAAAACCAACTAAACAACTGACAAAAAATTCTAGTGAGGTTATGGAGAAAGGGGAACCCTCATTCACTGTAGGAGGGAATGCAAGTTAATGCAGCCACTCTGGAAATAAGTATGAAGAATCCTCAAGAAAATACAATAAAATCTATCATATCACACCCTGCTCTATCACTCCTTAGTACACACAGAGAGGACTCAACATTCAAACCCATAGATGATTATTAGCAATATTCATTGCTGCTCTATTCATAATAGCTAGGAAATCCAACTTGTGGATAATGAAAATGTGGTATAAACACACACACACACACACACACACACACATGAATACTATTCAGCTCTAAAGAAAAATTAAATCACTTAATTTGGAGCTAAGTGGATGGACCCAGGAAAGACAAATGCTACATGCTGTCTCTCATCTGTGGTTCCTTGCTGCAAATATTTAGGTGAGTGTGCAACATGAAATAAATGCTTATTTTATTGGTGAAAAAAGCACATTATGAGTTTTTAGAAATCTATTTGAATTTTGAGTATGAGGTGAAAAAAGGAAAGACAGGGACTGTGCCTCTGGGAACCGAGGATAACACAGCTTCTAAATGGTAACTTTTCTCACATTATTTCATCTAATTACAACAATAAATTAGGTTAAAGTTATTAGTTTTGGACTCCTCCAAACCACACTGTAAATTGTACTATTACCAGAATGGCTGCTGAAATTAAATAATAATTAAGTGCGGGCCAGAGAGATGCCTCAGAGGTTAGGAGCATTTGCTACTCTTGCAGAAAACTGAGGTTCAGCTCCCAAAACTCATAGAGAGATAATCATCTGTGACTCCAGTTCTTGAATACCTTGACACTCCATTTTGGTTTTCCTGAATACAAGACACACATGTGGTTTACAGATATATGCAGTCAAAACACTCATACATAAAATAAATGTAAATTAAAAATAATTGTCTAAAACTTCTGAAAAAATTCATAACATCACCAATAAACATTATTTAACTTCTTGGGACTTACTGAAGTCAGTGACAAAAGTCATTGTAGGCTCCCAAGATGTCTATGCAGGTCATGCTGCATTCTTTTAATGTAACAACCTGAGAATGATTTCCAGGACCTACATGGTAAAAGAAGAAAAGTCACTCTGGGCAGTTGCCCTCTGAACTCCACGTAAGCTCATGTACCAAGATACACACTTTAGTTAATATTCAGTTTTCAAAACTCAGTATGGGATAAGTTCATTATTAGTTCCTCTGAAGCAACTTTTAGAAAAAAAGTTCAATAACATTTGGTCACTTCATCCTTAGGATTAACAGAATCTAAATATATCCAAATCTGAAATATATATATATATATATGATATATATGAGATCAATTATGCAGAGTTTTTTTCCCAAATGTGCTTTCAATACTCCTGAGCTGATGTATACTTCCTAGCTATAAAGTTGGTGACACTAAAGGGGTTTAGAGTAAAGGAAAAAAAGCTGGCAAGTATCTCAGTATCATAGTACAATATTAGCGATGGGAGGGCATTCAGAATAGAAATGATTCCCCTCCTAAATCAAGGTCAAGGGGAAAGTCTCTCAGGACTCTTTCCCTTGAGCAGAGAGAGACCCAGAGAAGCTGGAGGTGGAGGATATCAAAGGCTATGCAGGCTCAGTGTGTGAGTAGCTGCACAAAAGGAAAACTTTACACAGACGAGCATCCACGTTTCTACTTCATTAGAAAGAAAATGTAGCAAAGTTATAAACCAAATACAGAAAAGGAATTCTGAAATCAAACAAAGGGTGTTCTCAAGAGGAGTGGCTGGGGTGAACCACAGAGAACTGAGGACTCAAAGTTTGGGTTTAAAAAAGTCCACATAGAGCTACAAAGATGGCTCAGAGGTTAAGAGCACTGGCTGCTCTTGCAGAAGTCCAGGGTTCAATTCCCAGCACCAACATCCATTGAAAACCTAGTCTCAGGGGATCTGATGCCCTCTTCTGGTCTTGGCAGACACCAAGCATCATGAGCAGACATGCATGCAGACAAAACACCCATACATAAAAAATTATTAAGTTTTAAAACAAAAATCAACTGTGCAGTTTTTCTAACTTGAGACAGATGTCCCCCTCCACCCGGATACATCTCAGGAGAAACACACACACGCACATGCACATGCACACATGCGCACGCATACACACACACGCACACACATACACACCTGATTCACAACAATCTGTACATGGCAATTTCTTAAGGGATTGAAGGCGAGGACTGACTACACTCTTCACCCAGGAGGTTTCCTTACCAGCTGTTTTCTTTAGGTGCCTTTGCCTAAAACACCTTAGGTGCAGAATTGAAAGGAAATCCTTGGCCCACTGTTGACAGTCATTGCTTTTTTTCACCAGCCACAGGTGAAGTGACCTATAAATGAAATAGGATTTTCAATTAAAGATGGTGAAATCAAAGCATGACTTTTCAAAGCCCAAGTGTAAAATCTTCAGCCCTTGTTCTTTAGGTTCCATGGAAGACTAACTGTACCCATTCTCTCCAACAACTGATGGAAAAGCTTAGCCGATGGTCCTTCTTTCACAATAAATAACTCAGTAATGACCTACTCAGTTAAAACATGTGATAGTCATTTTCATTTAATTAAAAATTAATCATCAGTGATGAATAGTCTCATGGGGTTTGAGCTTAACTCCCTGATGATCAATTGAAAGATGGACCCTAGCTCCAAGACTGTTGGAAAATAGCAACTTCTTTTGATCAAGAAGAATGTGCTGAGTGCATTTTGAGGGGAGAGCAAAGTGATCTCAACGAACTTTAAAATAATTACTAGAAGTCATCATGGAAATGACAGAAGGTTATGTCAAGAAGGGGAAGATTTATGTAAAGACTGAGCCATGGATGGATTGACAAGCAGGCAAGCGTTAGAATCAATGGCTATAGTCATATTTGAAAATGTGAAGATAAAAAGAAATAGATTGTCTATGTAATTTTTAGCTTCTCATTTATTTGATTTATTTGTTTTAGGACAGGGTCTCAAGTAGCCCCAGCTGCCCATAAATTCACTATGTAGCTATATATGATTTTGAATATTTTATTCTTTTTTTCTCCCAACTGCTGGTATTAAAGACACACACCAGCATACCTGGCATATGTTCTGTTTGAACCCAGGGTTTTGTGGAAACTACACAAACACTCTATTAACTGAGCCTCAACCCCAGTTCAGACAAAATGACTTTTAAACCTAGGAAATTATGTGAAGCTCACTGATCATAGAAGAATCAAAAAGATTTCGGGAAGCCATGCTCTGGAAACAGGAAAGTCTGGACAGCAGTGCAGTGGGAGTCAAGGAGACTAATTAGACCCCACTGCAAACACCTGGTTTCAAGTCCTGCTTTCTTTTTCTGTATTGTGCAAGCAAAGGCTGAAGAATCTCAATAGCTCTTATCTAGTTATTCAATAAACTAGTGAAAAGTGCTTCCCACTATCTGAAGAGGTTACTCCAAAGCATTTACTTCTCACTCCACATAAGATTCAAAGCACAATATACACTCATATATAAGCAACTGAGGTTGGTATCTTCTATATCTTTATTAAAATATCTAATTGCAGGCTCCAAACAAGCCAGTTGTTCTATGTTTATGGATTGGCACTTGTGAGGCTTAAAAAGGATGATAGAGAAAGTAGGGGAAAACCTATACAAGCCAATAAGAATAATTAGAACAAGTCTGTTTTTCAGATGTTTGAACCTGAAGATAGAATTAAGCTATAGTCCTCCTTGAGGTTCATGCATTATAGTGAAAGAGATTAGGCTCAATGGCACACAGTCCTACCAGCACTGAAAAGCTATCTTGCCTGGAACTCTTACGGTGGGCTTTGTTCACTTTGCACCTCACTAATTGGAGGCCCACGGAGATAGAGGCTTCCACAAAGACAGGCAGTAAGATGGGCCTGTTTCATTTCTTGACCCATATACAGACAAGACAGTTGAAGAAAGGGCAGTTTAGAGTTTCTAAGCAAAATCAAGGCTATTTTTAATAACATTTTGATATTTTTATTAATTCTATGGGAACTTCATATACTACTCTTGGAAATTTTTATAAATAAATACAAGATATTTTGATCAAATATAACCACCCCCACATCTCCCTTAAACTTAAGATATACTAACTCGCCGGGCGGTGGTGGCGCACGCCTTTAATCCCAGCACTTGGGAGGCAGAGGCAGGTGGATCTCTATGAGTTCGAGACTAGCCTGGTCAACAAGAGCTAGTTCCAGGACAGGCTCCAAAACCACATAGAAACCCTGTCTCGAAAAAAAAAAAAAGATATACTAACTCATCTTCCTCCTAGAATCATGTCCTTATTACTAGAGTTATATTGCTATTAATAGCCCCATCACAAGTCTAATTACTGATGACTACATGTGAATGGCATGGAACCATTCACTAGGACATGGACCACCTACCAATGACCATATTTCTAAAAAAAAAAAAAGTCTAGTCTACTGTCCCTCCCCTAGCAACCTTCAACCACCAATGACCCCCCCTCAGCTAAGATGGGTCCTTGAGAGCATCTCCCTACTCCATGATGATTTTTTAAAACTGGATTTATTATGTACAATTCTTGTGCAAGTAACCACAGGTGCTGTTGAATTCATCTGTACAAGAGCCATGCCATGCCCAGGAGCAACATTCGCATCACTTCCCCCCCAACCTCAGACTCAGATTATTTCTGCCCGTCATCCATAAAGTTCCCCAAGTCTTCGTTAGTGGAAGGTTCTTTATAGTGATATTTTAAGAATATTTATTTATTTTTATTTATTTATTTATTTTGTGTGTGTGTGTGTGTGTGTGTGTGTGTGTGTGTGTGTGTGTTGGGGGAATGAAAGACATGTGTGTGGGTCAGTCCAGAAGTCAGAAGCAGGCAACAATTCTTCTTGAGCTTACTAGATATTGTGACTTGCTGATACTGATGCTTGGACTAGAACTCGAGTCCTCTGCATGATACTTGCAAGATATTTATAACTCTGAGTCATCTCTACAAATTATGTAGGGTAGGATATTTCAGAAAGTGTATATATATATATGTGTGTGTGTGTGTGTGTGTGTGTGTGTGAGAGAGAGAGAGAGAGAGAGAGAGAGAGAATTGTCTGAGAAGATCTTCAAATCTCACAGAAACTAGTAAACCAAAATGTCAATCTTATTTATTTAGTCATTTCATGTTCATCTGAGTCCTGGGGTATAATAATAAGAAAAAATTTCAAACTTTAAGATTAGAATTTTGTGAGGAAAGCAATCCATCTGGTCAAGAGCCTACAGGAACTTTAGGGACCTTGGGTATATTGCTTTCATATTTTTAAGTGGTCCAATTATAAGACAACTATGCACTTGGTGACAAAGGAAACCAGCAGTTTCTCTTCAGATTAAGTAAGAGAACTGATTCTCAGTGTTTACAAAAGTCATTCCCCATGCTGTCTAAGCATTGACTATTCCATTGGGAGAAACATGCAGCCATCTAATTCTAACAAAGTGAATGGATTAAGTCTGGCCACAGAATTACCACTTCTGCTTTGATCAGGGAAGCAGCAATCCACACTATACTATTTACGCTTTCTTTTTTTTTCCTTTTTTTTATTGAAAGAAAAAAAAATTTCCGCCTCCTCCCAGCCTCCCATTTCCCTCCCCCTCCTCCCACTCCTCTCTCCCTCCCCCAAATCCTCTCCCCCTCCCTCTCCAGTCTGAAGAGCAGTCAGGGTTCCCTGCCCTGTGGAAAGTCCAAAGTCCTCCCCCCTCCATCCTGGTCTAGGAAGGTGAACATCCAAACTGGCTAGGTTCCCACAAAGCCAGAACATGAAGTAGGATCAGAACCCAGTGCCATTGTCCTTGGCTTCTCAGCAGCCCTTATTGTCCGCCATATTCAGAGAGTCCGGTTTTATCCCATGCTTATTCAATCACAGTCCAGCTGGCCTTGGTGAGCTCCCAATAGATCAGCCCCACTGTCTCTGTGGGTGGGTGCACCGCCTGTGGTCCTGACTTCTTTGTTCATGTTCTCCCTCCCTCTGCTCCTCATTGGGACATTGGGAGCTCAGTCCGGTGTTCCAGTGTGGGTCTCTGTCTCTAGCTCCATCCATCGCCAGATGAAGGTTCTATGGTGATATGCAAGATATTCATCAGTATGGCTATAGGATAAGGCCATTTCAGGTTTCCTATCCTCAGCTGCCCAAGGAACTAACTGGGGACATCGCCCTGGGCACATGGGAGCCCCTCTAGGTCCAAGTCTCTTGCCAACCCTAAGATGTCTCCCTTAATTAAGATATGTGCTTCCCTGCTCCCCTATCCAACCTTCCTTTATCCCTCTCATCCCGTTTCCCCAAGTTCCCCCCATCCTCCCCTTCTCCCTTTTCTCTCCCCATCTCCCCTTACCTGCCTCTCACCCCACCCCCAAGATCCCAATTTTTTGCCCGGCAATCTTGTCTACTTCCCATAACCAGGAGGATAGCTATATGTTTTTCTTTGGGTTCACCTTCTTATTTAGCTTCTTTAGGATATCAAATTATAGACTCAATGACCTTATTTATGGCTAGAAACCAATTATGAGTGAGTACATCCCATGTTCATCTTTTTGGGTCTGGGTTACCTCACTCAGGATAGTGTTTACACTTTCTTTGGTAAGAATTTTTTCTTCATGTTCTAAATGTTCATGATGAAAAGAGGGGAGTGGAAACAGTTCATTTCCAAGATTAGTGATGCTAACAGTGGGTAAAAAGAGCTTTGAATATGTTCTAATACCTTAGAAGGGAGGGAGCTTCATCTGGTGATGCATGGAGAGAGTCACAGAGACCCACACTGGAGCACCGGACTGAGCTCCCAAGTTCCCAATGAGGAGCAGAAGGAGGGAGAACATGAGCAAGGAAGTCAGGACCACGAGGGGTGCACCCAACCACTGAGACAGTGTGGCTGATCTATTGGGAGCTCACCAAGGCCAGCTGGACTGTGACGGAAGAAGCATGGGATAAAACCAGACTCTCTGAACATGGCGAACAATGGGGGCTGATGAGAAGCCAAGGACAATGGCCCGGGGTTTTGATCCTACTTCAAGTTCGGGCTTTGTGGGAGCCTAGCCACCTTGGATGTTCACCTTCCTAGACATGGACAGAGGGGGGAGGACCTTGGACTTTCCACAGGGCAGGGAACCCTGACTGCTCTTTGGACTGGAGAGGGAGGGGGAGAGGAGTGGGGGGAGTGGGAGAAGGGTGGGACGAGGGGGAGGGAAATGGGAGGCTGGGAGGAGGCGGAAATTTTTTTCTCTTTCTCAATAAAAAAAAAAAAGAAAAAAAGAAGGGAGGGAGCTAAGCAATGTTCAGAAACCTTTAGACACTGCATCAGCACAGCAGCTTAACACTGGGAAAATGCAGCTCTTCAGATATGGCTGCAGCTAGAATTTTATAAGAGCACTATAATACGTAAGTATAAAAATTGAATACACATCTGGATACACACAGCACTCAAGAAATGTCATTCCAAGAACAACCAGTTAGCCTGCAGAAAATGCAGTAAATAACACCCTAACAGCTGGAAAAGGGAATAGTTCAAATGAAATTCGGTCCCAGGCACTTGTGGGATAATTATGCATGAAATAGAAAATCAGTTACCGCAGAGTTCACAGTTACAATCAGCAAAAGATTTGAGACTTTCTTTCCCCTAAAGACTGAAGAAGCAAAAAACAAATATAAGAGGTGATTAATACCAAAGCAAGCAGCAGAACTTTGTGAAAGCAAACCTCAACCCTCTAATTAAAAATCACATCCAAACTCTGGCCTGGTAGTAAGTCACTGGTTAGATTCTTACTATTGTCAACATGTGTTATTAGTGTCCATGGGCATTCCCTTGAATACAGTGCACTGCCAATCAATGTATTCCTGACTTTAGCACGGGTGACTACTTGCTGTTGTATAATACAACCCCAAAAAACAACCTGAAAGTCAAACCTACAGTTCAGTGTACCAGATGGTCCTCTTGGATTCTCCTCAAACTGTCAACCTACACAGTTCAATAATAATAATAATAAAACAGTATTATTGGATTTTTCAGTTCTATTCTGATGTGATTTTTTCTCTTAGCAAGGAAAATGTGTTTTCTGTATTGCTGTCAATGACTTCCCATTAAAATAAAACTCACATATATTTTAAACAAATTTCAATTTGTAGATCACTCTTTAGTATTTTTTTATTGATTTTTATTGAGTTCTACATTTTTCTTTGCTCTCCTCCCTGCCTCTCCCCTTACCCCTTCAGCCCTCCCCCAAGTTCCCCATGCTTCCCATTTACTCAGATTTTGTCTTTTTCTACCTCCCATATATATTATATTTATGTAAGTGTCTCTTAGTGTCCTCATTGTAGTCTAAATTCTCTGGGATTGTGGTTTGTAGGCTGGTTTCCTTTGCTTTATGTTTAAAAACCACCTATGAGTGAGTACATGTGATAATTGTCTTTCTTTGTCTGTGTTACCTGACTCAAAATAATGTTTTCTAGCTCTATTTATTTTCCTGAAAAATTCAAGATGTTATTTTTTCTGCTGTGTAGTACTCCATTGTGTAAATGTACCACATTTTCCTTATCCATTCTTCAGTCAAGGGGCATTTAGGTTATTTCCAGGTTCTGGCTATGACAAACAATGCTGGTATGAACATAAATGAGCACATGTCGTTGTGGTACAATGTAACTAGCCTAAGCCCTTGCGTTTCATTAATAAAAATCGACAAAACCCTCCACACTTTAGGCTCAGGGAGCATTCCAGAAGATAGAGGAAATTTGTGAGACCCAGAAGTTCAAAAACATTGCTGTAAAACTGTGTCTCCTAGGAAAGTCAGAAGTGACACCCATAAAAGTTCTCCAACATTGCTGCTTAAACAAGAACTGAAAATGGATGACAATAGTGAACATGCCAAAGTCGATGGGAAGAAGCCCATGAGACACCATCAATCCTACACAAAGAACTATAGGTTACTTGGGAAAGCTGGGAGAGGGAGTGGCGGCCTTCTCCAGGGAAGTGTGTGTGTGTGTGTGTGTGCATCTAATAACAATTAGTAGAAAAAAAAGATATGTGGCCATAAATTTATATTATATACTGTAGGAGTATATGGAAAAGTGTGGAGGAAGGACTATTGTAATGATATTTTTAAAAATATCTTAGCATAACTGCTTAGAAAACACTCAGTGAAGACTGGGCTATGACTTACATTTAGTTTCTTCTGCAAACAATCATATAACCTTGATTTTTCAGGAAGATATACTGAGAGTTGCAGCTGTGTCTAACATGGCAAAAATAACATGAAGACTGCTCACAGATTACTCTTCTTTTTCATTTTAATAACAAAAATCACATTGTTACAGTTCTTATGTAAGTTCTATGACTTATTGACATAAAAAAAAGAAACTCCTAAGTAAATACAAGACAATGTGTTGACTTGAGGCCTTGGTTTTGTTTTGGCTCTATTACCCACCACCAGTTGAACCTCTAGTGCTTTCTCCATCTTTTCTCTGCGTTTGCAAATCTACTTTTGTGTTAGATAAAAGTTACCTTGGATGCTCACCTTACTAGACCTGGAAGGAGGTGGGAGGTCCTTGGACTTCCCACAGGACAAGGAACCCTGACTACTCTTCGGGCTGATGAGGGAGGGGAAGTTAATTGGGGGAGAGGGAGGGAAATGGGAGGCGGTGGCAGGGAGGAGACAGAAATCTTTAATACATAAAAAAAAGTTACCAAAGGGGGGCAAACATTGTTCAAAGTCTGCCTATTAGTAAAAGAAACTAAAGTGTTTCTGATGTTCTTGTCTCTTCGATATTTCATTAGGATCTACATAAATCATCTCAATCAATCCTACTTAGGTTCTTCCAGGATTAATCTATTGTCATGACTGATTTTGACTGTCAATTTCATCAGACTAAGATGTACCTAGAAGATTAGGGAGCACACTTATGAGTATATATGCAATGGTATTTCCAGAGGCAATTAATTAGGGGCATTGCTGGAATAAGAGAAGACAAAGGAGATGGCCCTCAAACTCAGTTATTCTCTCTCCCTCTCCTGCTCCCCCTACTCTTTCTCTCTCTGTGTCATCTTCATCTGTTTTAACTCTCTTCCTCTTTTTCTCTGTCTCCCAATTTCTTACTTCTGCATACAACTCTCTTTCTTGACTGAAGGACTTCAAGCTTAGATGCTGACATTCACTTGAACACCCAAATGAAAATCAGCTAGTTCCATGCTTCCTTTTGAAACTGCCTTGCTTGAGGTCATAGCCATTACTAAGACAGCCTGCTCAGTGAGCTGGGAGAAGGTGTATGAATTTGAGAGTGGAATTACTTCTCAAAATACATGAGAAAGCTTTTCAATACCATACTCACACCTAACTTCAAACCTTCTTATGAAGAGTCCTATGAGAAAAAGAAAAACACAGTCCACAGCAACTTTAAGAGTCCATTAGATTTTCCCAAATTCATGGCTAATCTGAAATGTAAATGGTCTGTCTTCTTTGAAAATATGAATATGATAGGATTTACCAAAATATAATTTATTAAACTATGACAGAATAAAGAAACCTATGTGACAAAGCAACTGAATAAAACATATTAGAAATTTTTGAAACATTAAAAAAATTGTGGGGAGATTTGTAGTTAGCTTATGATCTTTTATGTGTTTTTTTAATCTAGAAGAGGCACTATTCTATATGTACTTCAGCATCAGTTAGTTTATGTATTCCATACTCAGTCTTAATAATCAGGTATGATAACTCCTGATGTAACAGCTGAGGATACTGAAGCACAGAGACGCTCAGTAAACTGCAAAGATAGAACAATGAATAATAGGGAAAAGCTGACATTGAATGAACATTCTGTGCCTAAGGTATCACTAAAGCATTTTACAGAGTCTGCATTCTAATGAGCAATGTGGAAAGGTCACATACACACCGTAATGGGAACACTATTTCATACTCTCTAATTTAGCAAACATTAGTGTTTATCAATAATAGTGAATTAAATTGAGGCAAAATGACAAGTTCTAAGTTTTAGTTGGTCAAACTAATATTTATATAACAGCAATTTTGGAAATATGTAGTGAAATTTATGATGAACATGCAATTCAAGAGATTACCATAGTTCCAAAAGTACTGGGCAATTGTCAATAGTAGCTCTTTCAGAAACATCCCAAAACTCTATCAGCAGAGAAATAAACACACCCTTGTTTAATTGTACAATGTTCAGTGCAAGAATAAAGCCTAAATACAGTGTGGTAGCTGGTGTCCAACAGTCTCATCATAGTTATGGCATTATATTTAAGATTTCAATTCTATTGAGCTTTCAAAAATTTATTTTTTCCTGTCATATGATCATCTTTGAGAGTTTCCCGTAGGTACCTGGACACAGCAATAATTTTAATCATCTGTATATAATTTGATATATTGACCACAATATTCTGATACTTAGAAAATTATGTATCTCTTCTCATAAACTAATTACATGAAATAATGAGTTTCATTGATTTGTCATGTTTGAATGCACTTTTCCTGATATTAGTCCTCTCTACTGTCCTTTTTTGCCTTTCCCCCCTTTCACCCTTCTACAGTCTAATGGTCTAATTCTACCTAAATTTCACAAAAGAGAGAAAAACTTGAATACTTATATTCATAAGACTGACTTATTCCATTCAACAGAATCTGGAACACTTTATAAATCCACTTTTTATTCTACTACAGAGGCCCTGCTGATCTCTGTATCATTTCCATTCTAATGTATATGCTGTCAGAACGATCATCAGGCAAATACATTCCAACAAAGACTGTGAGCAAATGCACAAAGATAAGGAAACTATGACATCATAGTAATGGATGGAATGTGAAGGAGCACAGAAGTAGGCATGTCAGAAGATGCTTATCCCCAATCGAGTAGCATCATGTATGCCCTGCAATGAGGCTAGAGTGCTCTCCAAATCCTACTACAGCTGATCATTAGAAGTGGTTACAGAAGAGAGTATGATTATGATCACCTTGAGGAAATTTACTGTCGTCATTTTAAAAAATAAATCTCAGGAGGTACTTCAAAGAACAGAAGATTGGTATAAAACCTACCATATGTGGTTGAAAGGCACACTGAACCACTGACCAACTTGTAAGGGTGGGTAGAGATTGATAACTGAGAAATGGCTTGTTTCTATTCTACTAGTAAGTTTTACATTTAATTCACATTCATGGCTAAAACAACAGTAGTGGGTGACATACACATTCCTAATATTTCTCTTTCCAGCATTTTCACTTTATTTTTACAGAAAGAGTCAATAGACATATTAATACTCTAAGCCATACAGTCTAAGGAAATAAGATAACTCAGAAATATCAGGATCCCAAGTGAGCACTATGTGTGAGACAGAAGCAGGTAATGAATGGTTTGAGTAAATAAATAGCCAGTATTCATAAGTAGATTTCATCTCCCAAGACAGAGATTCTGCTAGAAAATATGGTTAAGATCCTCTTAAGCCATTAAATTACCTTGTCTCTGCGAGCCTGATGCCCTGGGCACTCCCAGACCATATGGCAGAAAAATATCTTGTCAAGAATTTCATGGCTGACATCAATCTGCAGCATTGAGAGGCACAGCTGCCTTGCTGGAGAGGGTCCAGGATATCTCAGGACTGCTTGTTCTTTCTGGAGATAGATGAAAAAGCCGCAGCCTGGGCCCACATCTAGGTTTGCATTTTTTCTACAGGTGGTAGGGATCACAATCCATAGCCTGGTGCCTTGCTGCTCCAGTCCTTCTGCTCTCTCTTCCTAGAAGTAATAGAAGGGGTACCCAGGGCCATGAAGGCTTCAGGGAGAGACATATGGCCTTTGTAGAGAATCCCAGCTTCTTCATTCTGATGTTGATTTTAATGAAGGAAATACAAAGAAGCCAGGTAATAAGTGGACTGATTATAAATCTCGCTGTTTTTTTTTCTTATTCCAATCTTCTTGAAAAAAGCTTCCTTACAGATATCTGGTTGGCCTGGAATTCGCTTTATATATACCACACTAGCCTTGAACTTTCACCAATCTTTTTGCCTCTGAGTTGCAAATGCTGGGAATATGGATGTATGACACTGTATCAGGATGGAAAGTTGAATGGTTTTATTTGTCTCAATAGTAGTATTACTTGATTGGACCTGATAACACTTTTTCCCGAAGGCTTGGAGTCTCCTCTATGAAATTTTTTATTAATTAATTTTATTATTTCATATGAGTATATATAATTAATTTTGCTCACATTCATGCCCATCACTTTCTCCTACCTCATTCCATTTTCTACTGAACCCCTTCTTCCAAAATAGGCACCCTTCATGCCTTAAGCCTTATATTTTTAATTGTCTTATGAGTCATCAAATTTAATTAAGACTTCCTGCACGAGCATGAGTGAAGGGATATCTATTACAACAAGACAGCTAACCAGTGGCTACACCACTGAAGAAGGTGTGATAGTCTCTGCTGCAGCAGCTCTAAACTTCCAATAACACCTCAGGGAGGGGTGGAGCCTGGTGAGCTTCCATCTCATGCATGATGGAAGGTGATGGATCCTATCCCATGCAGGTCTTGCATAAGTAACCACAGCTGCTGTGAGTACAAGGAATACAACTGCCAGGAGGAATCTCAGTAACAGACCCAACAAGCAGCTTCCTAAAATTATGTGGTATGCCTAGCAACTCATTTGCACCTTCTGATCAATAGTCTACATTTGCCCATGAGGGTTGCCTGAAAGTGACACCATTAGTTTAATAATTATTTGAAAATATGAAATGATCTCATTAAGCCACTGTTGAGATGAAAACACTATCCCTTTCAGGAAGATTTTTGACGATGTGTTTTATGTATTTTTTTCTTCATTTTACTTTGTTTATTTGTCTAGATTTTTAGAGGGAAAGATAGTACTGTCCTTGACTTGTGGTGTGTGTGTGTGTGTGTGTGTGTGTATCTGTGTGTGGTACAGACATGTATCATGCATAGATGAGTGGTTGCACATGCATATGAGAATGCATATATGTGGAGGACAGTGGTCAATTTTGTGTCTTCTTATGTTCACCAGCTTATTTGTTGAGGTGGGTGTCTCTCACTGAACCTACAGCTCACCAATTTGGCAAAGCTAGCTGGCCAGCAAGCTCAGAGATGCCACTGTCTCCACCTCCTCAGGTCTTTATAGGCATGCACAACCACACTCAGCCTTTTCATCAGTGCTGGGAATCTAAGCTAGGGTCCTTCTGCTTGCACACGAGGCATTTTACTCACTGAGGCATCTACTTAACCACATTCTTGCTTCATTCTTGACTTCAGCCTTCTGTGCATTGCTCACAAAGCCTGCGGGTTAGCAATAAAACATCAACCAGTATTGGTATCTGGCTCCATCAGACAAGCATGTCAATAAAATAACAGCAAGAAATGGCATTTTCCCTTCCTATTTTAGTATGATAATTAGGAAAAAGACAGGTTGGAGAATTCAAGGACTGGAAGTCTTAACCTGGAAATAGACCATGCCCAGAATGCAGAGATGAATAAATCAGGGATGCCATGGAAACACACACTAAAGCAATGAATCAAAAATTGTTCTCAGATTCCTGAATGCCTAACAGAGAGCAGATACCCAGAATGAGTCAATCAGTTTAATCTTAGATGATGACCCCTGTCTTCAAAGTCTGACCTGCATATGTGAATGTAACTAAGTGACATTATGACCATCACTTCTGGTTTCAAAGAAGACTCCTTCTACAATTTGTGTGTTTATGTGCAAAATGAGTTTACAAAATCACTTTCTACCAGTATGCCATTTTCCATTTTTCAGACAATGAAAAAAAACCTGTTTACCACGTTTTTATTCTTCCTTCAGGAACATGAATTTATATTCAACAAGAGAGTAACACATTGCAAATCAGGCTGAGAACTCCAACCTTGATAACATCAGATACAGCATGATAATAGATAGATTCTTTCTGGATTAGCTCTTCCTTTGTTGGGTTTAGATGATATATTATTTTAGTCTCATATTTTACTAGTTCAGAACACACAGGCAGAAATTTAAATGCAGTGAAGATTTGTTTGATAAATGATTAAATAACTGAAAATATTTTAAACGAGAAAATTAAAAATCTCACCCATCTTGAATCACAGGTAGGAAAATGAGCAAACGATGATCTTTAAAAATAGGAAGCAATTATTCTTCCTCAGGAAAAACAAAATGTGTCAGTTAAGCTACCTCTTGTTTGTAGACAAATAAATTATACAAAAATTGTATATGACACATTCCATCACACTTAGAAATGTGGCAAGATCACAGAACAAAACTGAAAAGATAGAGGAATTTGGAGGAAGGAAGGGGAGGGCATAAATGACAAAACTGTATTATACCCTCAAAAAAACTTTAAAAAGAATATCCCTGTGGTTGATCATCAGTGGTTTTTTTTCTGATTTCAGTTTTCCATGTTTTTTTACAAAATTTCTTAAGAATCATATTCCTTGTCATCAAAGAACCATAAAACATAAATGAAAGCTGAGATACTCCAATGGTCCACCTTGAAAGTCACCTTGAGGAACTCCATAGGGGCAAGACTGAACCAGCTACCTAGGCCAGAGTAGGTCTGAACCAGCGATTTCCAAAAGAACAGGATTGAGGAAGTGATCTGAGCCAAAAAGACTTTGGACAGTGAACTCCACAAGAGCAGGAGTGGATCCAGACCAGGGTCATTTGCAGAAGCAAACCTGGGCTAGCAACCTACGCCAGAGCAAGCCCTAGGCAGTGAGCTCCAAGGGAGTAAGACTGAACCAGCTACCTAGGTCAGAGCAGGCCTGAAAAAGCAAGCTCCTTGGGAGCAGGAGTGGATCCAGTCAGGGACATTTGCAGAGGCAGGACTGAGCCAGCAACCTGGGCCAGAGCAGACTTGAGACAATGAACTCAACAGGAGGAGGTTCAGGGGAGCAACGCATTGGCACAGGAGACTGCTTCCTAGATATAACCCCAGTAGCACAGACACTGAGAGAAACAAGTAATAAATGGGACCTCCTGAAAAACTGAAAAACTTCTGTAAAGCAAAGGACATGGTCAATAAGACAGAATGGCAGCCTACAGAATGGGAAAAGATCTTCACTAACCTCACATCAGACAGACGATTTATGCTGGAGAGGCTGTGGGGTAAAGGGAACACTTCTGCATTGCTGGTGAAAATACAAGCTGGTTCAACCACTTTTGGATGTCACTATGGTGATTTCTCAGAAAATTAGGAAACAACCTTCCTCAATACCCAGAATTACCACTTTGGGGTATATATCCAAAGGATGTTCAATCATGCCACAAGAACATGTGCTCAACTATGTTCATAGCAGCATTGTTTGTCATAGCCAGAACCTGCAAACAACATAAATGCCCCTCGACTGAAGAATGGATAAGGAAAATGTGGTACATTTATACAATGGAGTAGTACACATCAGAAAAAAATAATGACATCTTGAATTCTTCAGGCAAATAGATGAAGCTAGAAAACACCATTTTGAGTGAGGTAACCCAGACCCAGAAAGACAATTATCACATGTACTCACTCATAAGTGGTTTTTAAACATAAGGCAAACAAGCCCATAAATCACAGTCCCCGAGAACATAGACAACAATGAGGACCACATGGGTAATAGAAAAAGACAAGATCTCCTGAGGAAATTGGGAGCATGGAGACCTTGGGAGAGGGTTGAAGTGGAGGATGAGGGAGGGGAGCAGAGAAAAATGTAGAGCTCAATAAAAATCATTTTAAAAAAAGAAAGTCAACTTGTAACTTGTAACATGTAAACAAACAACTAACCAAGCATCTTTGTGAGGAAGTTTCTTGATTAGGTTCCCCAAGGTGGGAAGACCCACCAAATGTGGATAGGACCATCCCATTACTGCAATCTACTAATAAATAAAAGAACAAAATAAGAAAAGCCTAGTGTTCACCTATTTCTGCTTCCAGGCTGCGTACACAAAATTATCAGTTACCTAGTGTTGCTGCCATCATGCTGTCTTGCCATGATGGACTGTATTCTTAAACCATAAGCCACAATAAGTTCTTCTGCTATAAAGCTGGTTTTCTCAGATATTTTGTCTTGAGAAAAAAGTAATAAATATGGACGCCATTCTAGCAGAATATTTTATATATGCAGTAGGATAAGAAAATGAATTATACCCTTTTGAGGTACATCTGTCCCTTCATTGTTCCCTTTTATTCTTTCCTTCATGCCAAGAAGAGATACAGCAATACAATTCAGTGCATAGAGGAGATCCCTCTTTGCCTTGAATCATTGCATTGTGCTTATGCAAAGTATTATCAAGGATCATATGGACACAAAAGAAAATGTCCTGGAGTGGTGTAACCAGACAGCACAGCTGGCTGCCAATCTGGTGTTAGCTCTGCTTTCCTGCCCTTATGTATTGTGAATTTATCCTGTTTTTTTTTTTTATCAGCTAGACACAAACTGGAGTTACTTTGAAAGAGACTCTCAATTGAGACATTGACTCCATAAGATTGACTTTTAGGCAAATCTGTTGGTCCTTTCCTTGATTAATGGTTGATGTGGGAGGCTCCAGTCCACTGTGGGCTGTGCCATCTCTGGGCAGGCAGTCCTGAATTATATAAGAAAGCAAAATGAGTAAGCAAGTAGGCAGCATGGCCTCTGCATCAGTTCCTATTTTCAGTTTCTCCCCTGACTTCCTGCTATGATTGACTATAAAATGGAAGTGGGAGATAAATTAATCCTTTCCTCCCCAAGCTGCTTTTCATGAGAGTGTTTTATCATAGCAATGGAAATTTTAACTAAGACACAGTTCAACAAATCTAAGTATGTGAATGGTACATCACCAAATATGAAATGCATGAGCAAAATGCCTGACTGTGGAAATACTATTGATGATGTGACCTCAAGAAGAGTCTTTTTATGTTGCTGAGCATTTTTATGTGTGAAATTGTAAATATGTAAATATGTGTGACCTCTATTTCAAGTAGTATGCAGCCCCTATCCTCCAGACTGAGATATCAGACGGCACAGAGCTGCTGTCAGTACAGCCAACATATCCTGGGTCCTGTTTTGTTACGTCAAAGAATGAGGATTCACATTCAAAACCTTAAGTTCCACAGATCACATTCATCAGCGAGTAAGTGCCTATTATGTCTTTCTTGAAATGGAAATGGATTTGTGTTTTGTTTCTTGAATGCACTACTCCATAAAACATGTCCCCTCAAAGATAGATCGTGACCCTGGGTAACTTTTTCCAATGCTTTACTCTTGAGTGATCATTACAGAGTAATAAGTCAGGAACAAACAAAGGAATACGTAAATAAACGAATGAATACTACACAGATAAAGTCCCCAAACACCTTTCATGTAGATTCAAAATCCTCCGTACAAGGTGACCCTCCTAAGGTTATATGATTTTTCTTTTGTATTTTAACTATTATTCACGGCAGTTTGAAATGTCTCTAAGGGGGAACATCTAACACATTTGTGCCTATGCTTCCATCAAAATGACAGCATGAGAGATGTTGCTTTTGAGCATTCAAAATGTTCATCTCACCATGAGTCATAATGGTCAGATTGTGTGAAGCCATTATTGGCCGCAAATGTTGCTTTTGTTACACCCAACTGTTTTTTATTCCCATTTTATAGATTTGATGTCCCCTTGCTCTCACCCCCTGAGAAATGACAGGACATAAAACCTAACCTCTCTTTGAAAGTTAGCCATTCTTCAACCAGTTGTATGAATGTTCATTTTTCCTACTCTGGCTCTTACATAAGGAAAAAACTTATGTATAATGCATACATGGATACAGTAAGGATAGTACCACCTAGTTGCAGAAGCAGTCAAGTAAGGAGTGAACTTGTCTTTGATTGATTTTGTAGCTCCCATCTATGAGACCCAACTCCACCCTTGAGACAGTGTCATCTGTCATAAACAGACTTCTGGTCACAGTGTCTTCTGCACACTTCATACAAATATCTTCTGTTCCCTTCCCGACAAATGCTTTCACTCCCTAACACACACGTAAATGTCAATGCCAAGGTCACTCCCTGAAGGTAAAAAAAAAAAAAACAAAATACGATGTGCTTTTCTGTAGTGATAGTTTGTTTGTAATATAACAAATAAAGTTTGCCTGAAGATCAGAATGCAGAGCTAAACCACAAGCTATAAAGGACAGACACTTGTGGCACACACCTTTAATCCCAACACTGGGAAACAGAGGCAAATAGATCTCTGTGAGTTCAAGACCACCCAGGGCTACACTAGATTGATCCAGTCTAAAAGAGAAACAGAGCTAAGCAGTGGTGGCACATGCCTTTAAGCCCAGTATTTGGGAGTCACACACAGACCTTTCATCCCGGCACTAGAGAAGAGGAGACAGGAAGGAATATGGCAGGGTGGGGAGAAGAATATAAGGCAGGAGGAGACAGGAACTCAGATGTGGTCTGAGGTTTGGTGGAGACAGATGCAGTCTAGAGATTCAGTCTGAAGATTCCTAGAAACAGGTTTGCCCTTTTGTTCTGAGCACGGGTAGAGGTAAAAACTCTAGTGATTGGTCACTTTGCTTCTCTGATCTTCATTATTAATCCCTATATCAGACTCTGGGTTTTTATTTTTAATGCCAATTAGAATTCTTGCTACACTTTTCTTTACATACTCCTTACACCAACCCCTACCCCCTCCCACACACATCAGAGCTCTTCCTTATATGCTTGTAATGAAATAAGGCCTGTAGAATGTGAGGAACATAGTTTCTTTTAGCCCTGTTGACGTTTGTCATTCCAAAGGAGGTCAAAAGATTAGGGATGAGAGTCCTTTGAAGACTAAAGGGATACGACTTGACAACCTGAAACTTGTAATGAAAGATGTGACAATTATAGAGGACAGTTTCATCATGAGCTGTATGGAATAGTTCTCCAAATATCCTAAAATCAAGTGAATAGAAAACATATTAAAATAATTTTCTCTTGGAAAGCAAATAACAGAAAAGCTAATTAACACATACTGGTATGTATTCATACTCTAGGACAAGTTGGTAAGAGTTTATCTTTTCCATCATGAAAATCAATGTCCCAATCTTATCTTTTCGTGTGGTGCTGTTTCCTTAAGGTTTCATCACTTGAAAGGTGTGAAGTGGTTTCCCAACATATCTTTCAAATGTGATACCAGATCACATATAAAATGCCATCTCATATATTTAAGTAATATACCAATGAAAGATTTTATTATCAAGTATAATTTACTTCTCATTTTTTTCATTTTTTGCACATAGTGAATTGATATTCTTAATTTAGATTTCCATCATTTTTAAATTGATAAACTATAAATATTTGTTAAGAGATTTTTTCTCATATACATGCACATTGTAGAATAGCTAAAACTGACCAATTTAAAATCTCTCACCTATCATAATCCCCTTTGAGGTGAAAACATTGAAAAGTTACTCGCTTAAGCAATTTTCTAGTAAGAAATACATTGTTGCTAATGTAATTGCCATATTCTTTAATAGATGGCTTGAATTTATACCTGTCTAGCTAGAACTCTGTGCTACCATTAGTAATCTCAATTCTCCCAAGCCCTTCCCATTGATAGCCACTGTTCTATTGTGTGCTTACTTGAAAATGACATTTTAGATTCCACACATGATTAATATAGTACGGGATTTGTATCTATTTTTTTTTGACATAGCTTAATGTCCTAGGTTGACGATCACATTGTCAGAATTCCTTTATGCTTTAATAGTATTCCATTGTGTATACTGTTACACTTTCCTTACTTGCTCTTCCAGTGATAGACATTTACTTAGGTAATTTGGCTTTTGTGACTAATATCACAATGGACAAGAAAGCAAAGAAAGTTCTTTGATATGCAGATTTCATTTCACTTCATGAATAGATACCCATAATAGAAATTTCTGAATCATATGATAGTTTGCATTTAAATTATGCATAATGGCTATAACAAAGTACATTACTACCAACAGAGTACAAGAGGATTCTTTTTAAATTTTTCTCTTAAGATTTTAATTCTTATTTATGTATTTGTGTGGGGGTTTATGCCACATGAGCTCAGTGCCCATGGAGGCCAGAAGAGAGCATCAGATCTCCTGCAGTCAGTTACAGGTGGTTGTGAGCGACATAATATGGGTGTCAGAACTGAACCCAGGACCTCTGGAAGAGCATCCAGTGCTCTTACCCACTAAGCCATCTCTCCAGGCCCAGGTTTCCCTTTTCTCACATTCTCACCAACAAGTCTTATTACTTGTATTTATTTTTCAAAATAGCAGTCTAACAGGTGGCTGTGCTTGGAACTGCCCTGTGAATCAGACATGCTGAGCATGTTTTTGTTTTTTGTTGGACACATGCTTATTTCTCTGAGGTAGTAGCAAGCTTTCAATTCTTTTGCCATTTGTAAAATCGGGTTATTTGCTTTTTTGTTATCAATTTGTTTGAGACCCCTGTTTATTCTGAACATTATCCTCATATCAGATACATGTTTCCAGAACATTGTTTTTTGTTCCAGGGGCAATCTTCTCACTCTGCTGGTTGTTTCCTTTGTTGGGTAAAAGTAAATATGCCTTAATTCTATTTATGCATTTTTATTGACTTTTGCTTCTGTTGTATGTTGCCATGTATTTTGGCTTAGAAATGCTATTAGTAGGAATTTATCTTGCCAGTATACTATAAAAATATTATTTTAGAAGAAAAACAGTGATTTCCCTTTATGCTAATACAGTAATCCCAAACAGTGGGATTGAGAGAAAGCTCAGCAATTAGTTATGCTCGTGCTCTCACAGAGGACACAATTCTGTTCCCAGAGTCTCGGGACTGTTCTACTCCAGCATCATAGGATCTGATGCCCTTTTCTGACCTTCATGGCCATCTGCACACACGAACACACATACATAAATAAAATTTAACTCTAAAAACAACAGTGAAATAGTCATGTTTTATAATTATATGTTTTATAGTAGTCTTATTTTATAAATGTTTAACAGAAGGAAAAGTGAAAGATCATCCTTGCAAAGTATACACATATTTGTCTACTAGAATGTTAGTTTTTCATTTCTATTTTTCATTTTACTCTTGAGATTATGATGTAATAATAACATTCTCCCTTCCCTCTCTTCACGCCACTTCATATGCCTCTCCTTGCTCCCTTTCAAATTCATGGCCTCTTTTCTTCATTAATTAAAGTCAAGAAACCATAAAAAAAAAGTGGTTTCCTTTAGAAAAAACATGTAGCTTTCTATTACTTGGTAATATTTTTCTATTCTTTCTACTAAGTGTCTAACGTGCTTGTTGGTTTTGTCCTTAGAATCTGTCAATTTCAGCTTCAGTTCACTGGGTAATTAACCTTCTAGTAACGGGTCATCTTTGTTCTCTTATATAGCCTTCTTTAAACAAAACGCAAAAGTGGAAAAGTAGCACATGAGAAGCACTGAGCCAAAAAGAGAGGAAGTGTTTCTGGGAAACAGATGTAGCAAATTCTAGCTTTGAAAGAGGCCATGATGTTCATGTGACATCACTTTCCTCCCTGTCTAGGCCCTTCTGCCTTTCCTCGGGCAGTGAAGATTTCTTGGCATTTTTGGAAAGCAGATCAGACACAGATGAGCAGCTAAGGCAGAAGTTCCTGGCTTGTATATCAAGGTTAGTGCTGCTCCACAAAATGTAACAATATATGCATAAGAAAAGGTAGCTTTGGAATAAAGTATTTTCCACTCACAAATTGTATTCATTTAAATACTGCTTGGCCCACTAGTTTCAGCCTCTTATTGGCTAATTCTCACATCTTGCTTTAACCCATATTTAGTAATCTGTGTAGCACCACAAGGTGGTGGCTTACCGAGAAAGATCTTTTTTTTTTTTATTAAAGATTTCTGTCTCTTCCCCACCTCCGCCTCCCCTTTCCCTCCCCCTCCCCCAATCAAGTCCCCCTCCCTCGTAAGCCCAAAGAGCAGTCAGGGTTGCCTGCCCTGTGGGAAGTCCAAAGGTCTAGTAAGGTGATCATCCAAACTGCCTAGGCTCCCACAAAGCCAATAGGTGCAGTAGGATCAAAAACCCATTGCCATTGTTCTTGAGGTCTCAGTAGTCCTCATTGTCCGCTATGTTCAGCGAGACCAGTTTTATCCCAAGCTTTTTCCGACCCAGGCCAGCTGGCCTTGGTGAGTTCCCGATAGAACATCCCCATTGTCTCAGTGTGTGGGTGCACCCCTCGCGGTCCTGAGTTCCTTGCTAGTGCTCTTTCTCCTTCTGCTCCTGATTTGGACCTTGAGATTTCAGTCCGGTGCTCCAATGTGGGTCTCTGTCTCTGTCTCCTTTCATTGCCTGATGAAGGTGACTATTCAGGAGGATGCCTATATGTTTTTCTTTGGGTTCTCCTTATTTAGCTTCTCTTAGAACCCGAGTTATAGGCTCAATGTCCTTTATTTATGGCTAGAAACCAAATATGAGTGAGTACGTCCCATGTTCCTCTTTTTGGGTCTGGCTTACCTCACTCAGTGTTTTCTATTTCCACCCATTTGCCTGCAAACTTCAAGAAGTCCTTATTTTTTATTGCTGAGTAGTACTCTAATATGTATATATTCCATACTTTCTTCATCCATTCTTCAATTGAAGGGCATCTAGGTTGTTTCCAGGTTCTGGCTATTACAAACAATGCTGCTATGAACATAGTAGAGCATATACTTTTGTTGTATGATAGGGCCTCTCTTGGGTATATTCCCAAGAGTGGTATTGCTGGGTCCAGGGGTAGGTTGATCCCAGATTTCCTGAGAAACCTCCACACTGCTTTCCAGAGTGGTTGCACAAGTTTGCATTCCCACCAGCAATGGATGAGTGTACCCCTTTCTCCACAACCTCTCCAGCAAAGGGTATCATTGGTGTTTTTGATTTTAGCCATTCTGACAGGTGTAAGACGATATCTTAAAGTTGTCTTGATTTGCATTTCCCTGATCACCAAGGAAGCTGAGCATGACCTTAGGTGTCTTTTGGCCATTTGAACTTCTTCTGTTGAGAGATCTCTGTTCAGCTCAGTGCCCCATTTTATGATTGGGTTGATTAGCCTTTTACGGTCTAGTTTCTTGAGTTCTTTATATATTTTGGAGATCAGACCTTTGTCAGTTGCGGGGTTGGTGATGATTTTCTCCCAGTCAGTGGGTTGCCTTTCTGTCTTAGCGACAGTGTCCTTTGCTTTACAGAAGCGTCTCAGTCTCAGGAGGTCCCATTTATTCAATGAGGCAATTACTGTCTGTGCTGCTGGGGTTATACGTAGGAAGTGGTCTCCTGTGCCCACGTGTTGTAGAGTACTTCCCACTTTCTCTTCTATCAGGTTCAGTGTGTTCGGATTGATACTGAGGTCTTTAATCCACTTGGACTTGAGTTTCGTGCATGGTGATAGATATGGATCTATTTTCATTCTTCTACAGATTGACATCCAGTTTTGCCAGCACAATTTGTTGAAGATGCTCTCTTTTTTCCATTGTATACTTTCAGCTCCTTTATCGAAAATCAGGTGCTCATAGGTTTGTGGGTTAAAGTCAGGGTCTTCTATTCGATTCCACTGGTCGACTTCTCTGTTTTTATGCCAATACCAAGCTGTTTTCAATACTGTAGCTCTGTAATAGAGTTTGAAGTCAGGGATGGTAATGCCTCCAGACGTTCCTTTATTGTATAAGATTGTTTTGGCTATCCTGGGTTTTTTGTTTTTCCATATAAAGTTGATTATTGTCTTCTCCAGATCTGTGAAGAATTTGGTGGGATTTTGATGGGGATTGCATTGAATCTATAGATTGCTTTTGGTAGAATTGCCATTTTTACTATGTTGATCCTTCCAATCCAAGAGCAAGGGAGATCCTTCCATTTTCTGGTGTTCTCTTCTATTTCTTTCTTCAAAGACTTAAAGTTCTTGTTAAATAGATCGTCCACTTCCTTGGTCAGGTTTACCCCAAGATATTTTATGCTCTTTGCGGCTATCGTGAAAGGCGATGCTTCTCTGATTTCCCTCTCGGTTTCTTTATCCTTAGTGTATATGAAGGCAACTGATTTTTTGGAGTTGATCTTGTAATCTGCCACATTACTAAAGGTGTTTATCAGCTGTAGGAGTTCTTTGGTAGAGTTTTTGGGGTCGCTTATGTATACTATCATATCATCTGCAAATAACGACAGCTTAACTTCTTCCTTTCCAATACGAATCCCCTTGATCCCCTTATGTTGTCTTATTGTTATTGCTAGAACTTCAAGCACTATATTGAAGAGGTATGGAGAGAGTGGACATCCTTGTCGTGTTCCTGATTTTAGTGGGACGGCTTTGAGTTTTTCTCCATTTAATTTAATGTTAGCTGTTGGCTTGCTGTAAATAGCTTTTATTATATTTAGGTATGACCCTTGTATCCCTAGTCTCTCCAATACCTTTATCATAAAGGGGTGTTGAATTTTGTCGAATGCTTTTTCAGCATCTAATGAAATGATCATATGGTTTTTTTCTTTCAGTTTATTTATATGGTGGAATACATTGATAGATTTGCATATGTTGAACCAGCCCTGCATCTCTGGGATGAAGCCTACTTGATCATAATGGATAATTTTTCTAATGTGTTCTTGAATTCGGTTTGCCAGTATTTTATTGAGAATTTTTGCGTCAATATTCATGAGTGAGATAGGCCTGTAATTCTCTTTCTTGGTTGGGTCTTTATGTGGTTTTGGTATCAGGGTAACTGTAGCTTCATAAAAGGAATTTGGCAATGACTTTTCTGTTTCTATCTTGTGAAATACATTAAGAAGTATAGGTATTAGCTCTTCTTGGAAGTTCTGGTAGAATTCTGCATTGAAGCCATCTGGTCCTGGGCTTTTTTTGGAGGGGAGATTTTTGATAACAGCTTCTAGTTCTTCACGACTAACCGGTCTGTTTAGATTGTTCACCTGGTCTTGGTTTAACGTTGGTATTTGGTACTTATCTAAAAAAATGTCCATTTCTTTTACATTTTCCAGTTTTGTGGCATACAGGCTTTTGTAGTAAGATCTAATGATTCTCTGAATTTCCTCTGTGTCTGTGGTTATGTCCCCCTTTTCATTTCTGATCTTATTTATTTGAGTGTTCTCTCTCTGTCGTTCAATTAGTTTGGATAGGGGTTTGTCGATCTTGTTGATTTTCTCCAAGAACCAACTTTTTGTTTCATTGATTTTTTGGACTGGTTTTTGTGTTTCTATTTTGTTGATTTCCGCCCTCAGTTTGATTATTTCCAGTCTTCTACTCCTCCTGGGCACATCTGCTTCTTTTTTTTCTAAAGCTTTCAGGTGTGCTGTTAAGTCCCCGATGTATGCTTTCTCCGTTTTCTTTAAGTGTGCACTTAGTGCTATGAACTTTCCTCTTAACACTGCTTTCATCGTGTCCCATAGGTTTGAGTATGTTGTCTCTTTATTTTCATTAAGTTCAAGGAAGGCCTTAATTTCTTTCTTAATTTCTTCCTTGATCCAGGTGTGGTTCAGTAGTTGACTGTTCAGTTTCCATGAGTTTGTCGGCTTTCTGGGGGTAGTGTTGTTGCATTCTAACTTTAATCTGTAGTGATTTGATAAGACACAGGTGGACACTGATATTTTTTTGTATCTGTGGAGGTTTCCTTTGTTTCCAAGTATGTGGTCAATTTTCGAGAAGGTTCCATGAGCTGCAGAGAAGAAGGTATATGCTTTCCTATTTGGGTGAAATGATCTATAGATGTCTGTTAAGTCCAATTGCTTCATTACCTCCAATAATTCTCTTAATTCTCTATTAGGTTTCTGTCTGATTGACCTGTCCATTGGAGAAAGAGGTGTATTGAAGTCTCCTATTACTAGTGTGTGTGGTTTAATGTCTGCCTTCAGTTCTAGTAGTATTTCTTTTAGATAAGTGGGTGCTTTTGTATTAGGGGTGTAGATATTCAGGATTGATACGTCATCCTGATGAATTGTTCCTGTTATAAGTATAAAGTGTCCATCTCGATCTCTTCTGATTGATTTTAGTTTGAAGTCAGTTTTGTTGGAAATTAATATGGCCACACCTGCTTTTTTCTTAGGACCATTTGCTTGCAAGACCTTTTCCCAACCCTTTACTCTGAGTAGATGCCTGTCTTTGTGGTTGAGATGTGTTTCTTGCAAACAGCAGAATGTTGGATCCTGTTTTCGTATCCAATCTCTTAGTCTGTGCCTTTTTATAGGTGAATTGAGACCATTAATATTAAGTGATATTAATGACCAGTGGTTGTTTACTCCCGTTATACTTATTGTTTTTGGTATTAGAGTTTGTGTGTCTCCCTTCTTTGAGTTGTACTGGTGAAGGGTTGCTAGATGCCTGAGTTGTTGTAGGCAGTGTTGGCAATGTTGGATTCCTTGGGTTGCGAATTTCCTTCTAATACCTTCTGTAGGGCTGGATTTGTGGCTAC
>JABTXL010009180.1:483469-499805 GCA_025134845.1 Neodon shergylaensis
CATAAAGTCAATTCTTTCCACTTCTTCCGTATTAGGGTGTTCAAGTCTACCTGTTGTAAGATCATTGGGTTCTGGTGTTTTCATGTTGTTTTTCAGATTATTGGGTGAATTCTTGCCTTGGCGCCTGCCCATCTCCTCCTATGGAAACTATCTAATGGGTCTTTCAAAATCGGATCAGGTTTCCCTGTTGACCAGGGGCTCCTCTTACAAAATTCTGTCGCTCTGTTTCCTGGCTCCTGCCAGGGGCCAAGTTCCCTCTCGCCCCTTAGAAGGGTCTTCAGGAACAGGACCCGGCTCCTTCCTTGCTAGGGATCTCATCAACCAAAGGCCTACCTCTTTGCTTTAATTGTAGAGGGGCGATCTGCTCTCGGTGTTGTGCTCCGGAACCCTGCTGTCTGCTGCCGCCCGCACCGGTAGTCTGCCGCCGCCTGTGCCTCCTCGCCGGTGGACTGCCACCGCCTGTGCCTCCGCGCCGGTGGACTGCCGCTGCCTGGGCCTCCGCGCCGGTGGACTCACCGGGAAAGATCTTAACCTGTGTCTGTCTCAGAGAGGAGAGGCATGGTGTCGGCCTGAGGTGTCTGCCTCATTGCCTTGTCCCCAGCATTCTGTTCTGCCTACTCCACCCACCTAATTTTCTGCCCTATCAGGCCAAGTAGTTTCTTTATTAATTAACCAATGAAAGCAACAGATAGACAGATGACCCACCTACATCATCTCCCCTTTTTCTGTGTAAACAAAAAAGAAAGGCTTTCACATTAACATAGTAAAATTACATATAGCAAAACAGTTATAAAGCAAGAATTACAGTTACAATATTTATATCTATTTTATTTTTTATCATAACTAAGGAAAACTAAAACTATGACTATCCATTCTTTAACTCCATCAAAGACTCCAGAAGGATATAATAGTACCTAAGTAACAAGAAATAAGCAACTTCCAAAACTCTAGAAATGACAGAGACATCTCACTGCCTGTACAGTCACCTAAAGTTCCTTTGTACCATTGGGGCATCAATCTTCAGCCTTCAGGCCCATAGTATCCAGCAGACTGGATGAACATACTCTGTGAGTGCTGAGGAAGAGATACTAATAATATGAAGTCTGCCATTTCTTAACTATAATCTCCAAACTGAATTCAAGTTCATAGCAATCTTCAAAAGACTGTCATGAGAACAATGGTCAAGAGAAAATTAAGAGATACAAATCTGTTTGTAGAAACTAATACCCATTGTGTGTGGGTAGACAATTGAACTGGTTTGCTGTGAAGTCATAAGAACATGCCTTCAACCTCTACAATCCACTTAAAAAGCAGTCATGGCCCCATATACACATATGGACCCAGCACTGTGGGCCTGGAAACAGGAAGGTTAATGGGGCTTTGCTCACTCTCTGCCAGCATAACCCTAGATTCAGTACATAAGGCAAAGAGTACTAGAGATGACAGTAGGCATCCTCTCAGTTCTCTGCATGTACACACCCAAGTATGTGTATCTGCACACACACGTGTGTACACACTACAGCACACACATACACATGCACGCAGTAGTAAACGAAAATAAAGTACAAAGAAATGTATACCGAATCTTTTGTCATAGTTGGCAGGAATGAAGCACAATTCTGGCTGTACTTCTTAATGCCTTATAAAAATAATTTTCAATTAAAACTCTTAGTAGAAAAAATAATTTTTAGAAGAAATTTGTTTGAGCAAGATCACCTTACAAGGACATCTGCTGGTCAAGAGTTCAATAATTTTGGATCAGTAGAACAACATAACCTTAACTGCTACTCTGTGCCTGGTGAATGAACTGAGGGAACTCTTTAAATGTTCACCAAACCCACCGTCTTCTTCTCTCATCTCCATTGTCAAATGCACAGCAAGGAGCATTAGTCCACATATTCCTTCAAGCCTCCTCAGGCCTGTAAGGACTCTGACTTCTCTCTCCAGGTATCCTCAACTCAGAGCAAAGAGAAATTCTCTGTTGTGTCTTCTCGATTACCAGTCTTCCTGGTAGCTGCACGCTGGTGACCTCTTAAAGAAAATATCCCATTTATACAAATCTGCTTAAATGATAATCCTGCATTTGGTGAGACATGGCTCTCCTACATTGCTCCTTTTGCTTTCTTTGAGAATTTTGAGCTCATTCACAATGTTAGTTTAAAGACCTTGTGTAACAAGTCTATTCCTTGGGATTCCTGGGTCAACTTTCTGTTACTTTTTTTTTTAACTCATGTGAATGTATTATGCTTCGGTTGATTGAGTGTGACTTGTACTTTGCTTAAGCAGTATGTTTTTATATATATCAAAGGTCAGCCTTTCCCAGAAGTTAGTGCTGTTTATTATAGACAGGACCTGCTTGATAGTGGCTTTCCCTAACTTTTGTTTTAGCTTCATTATCATTTAAGAAATGTAGATACAAATATAATGTGTTTCAATCAAATCCACACCCTCTCCCATCTTTTCAATGACTCCCTTATATCCATATTTTCCCTCCAAACTTTATATGCATGTTCTCGCTCTCACTCTCCTTCCTTTTCTCCCCGCTCTGTTTTTAAATTTGTTTAGTTCATTTTGAGGACATGTACAACAAAACAGTGTTTTCTGTACACAGCAGGGTTATTACACACATAAACTCACAGATGTGACTTCATGTACCATACTGCACAATGTCAATCCAGCCAAAACCCTGGAGTGATAGTGGAGGAGTTCATGAAATGCCACTCTTAGCTGAGAATGCCAGCTGGTGGCTCCTGAGAACAGCAGAATCCATTTTTGATCAGGCTGTGGTTCCAGAAAAGTCATATATACTCCCAACAGACGGCGATATCCCTTAAACATGTTCATCAGTTCTTCTTGTCTGTATCCACTTGATCCATGGTTAAATATATTGAGGGAAACTTCCTTAAATTCCAGGAACCAAAAGAAAATGAGAATAATGCTCACCCAGGTTTAGGAGCTGGGCACTGTGTGGGTGGGACATTCCTTACACTTAGATAAGTCATTTACAACTTGCTTTAACCTTTGTGCCTTGCTTGGACAGAGTTAAAAAAGACATTAATCTTAAGATCTCTTTAGCATTTTGTGGTATTTGTACAGTTTTGCACATGCATGTACTCTTTGTTTTTCTAGTATACACATAAAGTCTGAAAAACTTTCATCCTCAGTGTAAGCACTTTCCTAACCCCTTACCTTTCTGACATTCCAGGTTATTTCTACTATGCAATGTTCTCCCTAGAGTAATGCCACAAGTGCTTACTGTTAGGACTTTAGAAGCGCCCACCAAATGTCCCAGGAAGCTCTGAGTCCAGAAGTACTCTTAGCCATGCTTAATGAAGGCATTCCTGCTCACAGAAAATGTGTGACAAAACTTTTCCTGAAGAGATGTTATGCTTGTCTACTATCTCAGATAGGGAGCCCAAGACAGACCAAAGTACAGATATCACCAAAGTCCAACTTAGTAAATCCAATGAGTTCTAGTAGGCTCACTAACAGGAATGCGCATAATGGGTTAATTATAAGATTAAAAATGAGTAAAATACAGCTGCAATGCCAAAGCCCATGGCAGCGTGGGGGCAGGTTACAAATGCTGGGAACCTGGAGCACAGTGAATAGCCTGCAGGAGTCTCAACAGGCTGGAAAGTGATCTTTCCAATTGACTCAGTTGGTCTAAACCTCTTCCAGCTCTTCTTTGAAGCTTGACTTGTGATGCTGTGGGACAAGAGAATGAATGGGATCAGTTTGACTTCTGTGAAGACAGAAAAACTGAGTAATATAACTAACTACCCATCTCTCCTTAAGGCAAAAGCTTCAAAACCCATGACACTATGAAGGAAATGAGTTCCTGATGGACTGGGTTATCAGAGTCATCAGAAACACTTGGTAATCTCCATCTGAAGTCTCTATAAATGTCCATGAATGGTAAATAATAAAGGATGGTCAAGTCCTTCTGAGAGTACTGGGGAAAAAAGAATGTGTGTTAGAAACCCAATTTACTGGACCAAATACAACTATATTCACTAAGGCGTTAAAGAAAAGAATGATACAGTGAGGACCCCGGGAATTACGGTAAGGAATTCTAGTGTGCTTGCTGAGCCCATTGGTGGAATAAGATCTTTATAATGTAGGAAAGGTTCTGGCAGATCTCAGTGACTGAGACCAGCATGTAAAGAGGTTTTTTTTTTAGATTGAGATAAATGTATTTATTATCATTATTTATTTATTTATTTATTAAAGATTTCTGTCTCCTCCCCACCACCGCCTCCCATTTCCCTCCCCCTCCCCCAATCAACTCCCCCTCTCTGTCAGCTTGAAGAGCAGTCAGAGTTCCCTGCCCTGTGGGCCAAAAGACACTTAAGGTCATGCTCAACTTCCTTAGTAATCAGGGAAATGCAAATCAAGACAACTTTAAGATACCATCTTACACCTGTCAGAATGGCTAAAATCAAAAACACCAATGATAGCCTTTGCTGGAGAGGTTGTGGAGCAAGGGGTACACTCATCCATTGCTGATGGAAATGCAAACTTGTGCAACCACTTTGGAAAACAGTGTGGTGGTTTCTCAGGAAATTCGGGATCAACCTACCCCTGGACCCAGCAATACCACTCTTGGGAATATACCCAAGAGATGCCTTATCATACAACAAAAGTATATGCTCAACTATGTTCATAGCAGCATTGTTTGTAATAGCCAGAACCTGGAAACAACCTAGATGCCCTTCAATGGAAGAATGGATGAAGAAAGTATGGGATATATACATATTAGAGTACTACTCAGCAGTAAAAAAATATGACTTCTTGAATTTTGCATGCAAATGGATGGAAATAGTAAAGAGGTTTATAAACTGAGAAAGTATCCTATATAATATTAAGAAAAATCATAAGCAGTTTATACATAGGCTTGTATAGGAATGACCCTCAGAGGCATATATTTGGTTGCTTAGTCACTACTTGAGAAGGATTAGGAGGTGTGGCTGTTGGAGTAGGGGTGATCTTGCTTGAGCAAGTGTGTCGCTGGGTGTGGACTTTTATGCTTCAAGAGCCCAAGTCAGTGCAATCTCTCTCTCTTCCTGTTGCCTGCTGATCTGGATGTAGAACTCTCAGCTTCTTCTCCAGTACCATGTCTTCCTACATGCTGCCATCTACCCTGCCATGATGATAATGGACTAAACCTCTGAAACTGTAAACAAAGCTCCTCTGAAATGCTTTCTTTTATGCCTTGGTTGTGGTGTCTCTCCACAGCAATAAAACACTGATGAAGACAGTGCATCAATCTACCTTACAACCTTACCAGAGCTGTGCCAGTTGAAAAAGAAAAAAAAAAAAGCAAAATGTACCCTGCATTTATGGAATAGGACATGCCCAGGGACCACAAGATTATTTGAATATAAACCCTCTCTATGAGTTGTTGGCCCTAGAAGCCTGTAAGATCATACAAACCATGAAGGTCATTACAACCGCTGTTGATTATTAGCCAGACCCTATTATTAAGACCCTATTGCTGTAGATAATTCTTTGACTCTAAGACATGGAAAAATTAAGCTGGGATTCACCTGGAAACTTCTCCACTGCTGGTTGACTTTTGAAAGGCAGTGGAGAACTGTCACCAACATTCTTGCTTGGCTATCCACTCTGAATGCTAAAATACTGACATGCCAGACCGGATGTATTTGCTTATGCTTTGGTGGATCAGTTAGCATAGGCAAGACCAACAGTCATTCATTTAGACTTAAGGAGTTTACATCTGGTACTGTAAGCCATAACAAAACGTAAGACTGGGGAGGCCATAGGTCTCAACAGAGAAGTAGCTTCCACTGTGATACTAGATGGGTGTGATGTGTGTCCATCAAGCTTCCTTCTAACATTTGTGTTTACAGCTGAGTTCACCATTGTCAACCTCCTCTCATAACCACTGGTGACATTTCTGAAAGTAAGTGACTGTTGCTGTGACACATTGGCCTAATCCTGAGCCATAAGTGGACATCTGTAGTCACCCTTGCAAGGCTCTCAGAGATCATTGCTGAACAAGGGGTTGAAAGAATGTAACAGCTGGAACAGAGTGCTGTGTACCAGCTTTCATGGGTTGCCACCCAAGCTAGGATCGACTTTCGTGATGCAGCTGACTTTGACTCATTTCTGCTCCTGTAAGCAACCTCTCACCATATTTCAATAAGTAACCCCAATAAAATGCATTGGTTCACCAAGTTGGATTTTGCTGGTGTCTGTAACTTGTTCTGCCCTGGACTCCCTATCTGGCATAAATAGGCATGTGTGTAGCATCTCCTCAGGAAAAGTATTGTCATACAACAGGAAGCCACCAGATAGATGGGAAACAGTTACATGAGAAGAAGGACCATATTGCTTGCTCTCCCTCTACAAAGTCAAACTATAATTAGGAGCTGCTTTAGCCCAGACACTGCTGATCTGAAGGTGGAGAGAAGACAAATCGACTCTCACTGAAGACAGCAGCTTCATTTTGAATTAAGCATCCGAGTGTGTATTGTTAGCTTTTGTCGAGGTTCCCACAGTTCTGAGTTAATTAATTCTGGGATTTGGGGGAATTCATTGTTTGCTTTTATAGGGCACAAGCCCTGGAGTTCTCCATGAAAACCCTTTTGGTGAAACCATTCTTTCTCTAGGCTTTTCATTTGATAGGTTTCATTGTTGTTGTTTTGTTTTGCTTGTTCTTTCTTTTTGGAGTTTTTTTTTTGAGATTTTGTTTATTTTATGTGTATGGGTGTTTGCCTGAATGTATGTTTGTGCACCACATGCATACAAGTGGCCACAGAGGTCAGAAGAGATGATGGATCCCTGGAACGGGAGTCACAGGAAGGCAGTGAGATAAGCTGTGGGTGCTGGGTATTGAACCTCAGGTCCTCTGAAAAGAGCAGTCAGCAATCTTAATCACTGTGACATCTCCCCAGCATCTGTGATCTGATATTTTTAAATATGCATTTCTCTTTTTATTGACATTTTCCAACACTTTAAAGGCTTGCTCCATCCTGTTTCATTATGCACAAACCAAATAAACAGAAGATGTAATCCCTTTCTTTTTTAAAATTTATTTTATTATTATTATGTTCATGGGTGTGAGGGTCAGATGCCCTGGAACTGGGGTTACAGACAGTTGTGAGCTGCCATGTGGGTGCTGGGAATTGAACTCAGGACCTCTGGAAGAGCAACCAGTGCTCTTAACTGCTGAGCCATCTCTCCAGCCCCTTTCTAACTCAGCTAGCACCTTATTCCTCCCTGCAACAGTGCCCTTCAAGCAAAGCAACTAATAATAAATAAATAAAATAAAATAAACAAAACAAATGAAAGCAGGAACTGTTGTTGAGTGCCTTAAGAAACTTCTTAGCCATTTAGATGGAACTGAGAGCCTTTTAAAATTTATATTTGTCAAGGGCATTTACTTAGTAGTGATATAAAGTATAAGTATTAACTTTTATGATTTTTTTGAGAAGTGCACACGTGAGCATTTCATCTATATACTACTATATACTACTCTTCCTTCTCCCTCCAACTCCTCCAAGTCTCCTTTGAAAATTTATGGATGAACTGATTCTATATGTTTTTGTTTTTATTTGGTCTTTTTCAAGACAGGGTTTCTCTGTGCAGCCCTGGCTGTCCTGGAACTTACTTTGTAGACCAGGTAGGCTTCAAACTGATAGGCTTGCTTCTGCTTCCCTACTACTGGAAGTAAAGGTGTTTGCCACCACCGCCCAGCAAAGGGACTAATTTTAAATTACATTTCGTGTGTTTCTGTATGTGTGCATGTATGCATACAGGATATATTTGTGTGGATGCGCATACCATTGTGTATATATATCATGTGTATAGAGGTCAGAGGACAAATTTGCAGAGTCAGTTCAGGGAATTGTATAGAAAGAGCCTTTATCCACAAAGCCATCTCACAGGCCCTAAACTGAAATGTTTTTGATGGAAAAATTTCAAGGCAAGCATCACCAACTACCCATAAAACAATAAAATTAATGATCTAAATAAGCATCTGGGTAGACAGGAAGTCTAGCTATGGGGAGCATGAGCACAGATCTCTTTTGCAATATCAAACACATCAATTTCTAGTTTAATTACCTTGAGTAAATGATCTAATTTTATGTCTTCACATCTTTCTGTCTTTGAAATAATTATAACATTTATGCAGTTCTTAGAGTCAGGCACTGATTTAAGTGTTTTACATATATTAACTTACTTAAGTCTTGCACACACTCTATACTAGAGATGCTGAGAAAAGTGAACCAAGAAAATGCTGTTAATAAATACCTTGACCATAGCTATGAAGGTAATAACAAAGTCGGAATCCAGCCTACAATATTGCTAAGTTCCTCTGCACTTTGTAATAGCTATTAAAGGGTAGTATCCATCTTTTAAAGCATTTGACTTTTATTTTTAATTATGTGTATGTCTGTAGGAGCATGTCCATGTATAATTGTAGAGGGAGTTGCATGTGCAGGAACTGTAGTTGCTGGGGGTTCTGAGTCTTATCACCTGGATGATTGGAACTGGACTCCCGTCCTCTGCAAGAGTAGTGAGCTAATAGGTGATAGCCATAATTTATAATTATTTTGAAGATTATATAACATGTTGCAGGTGCAAGAAGGGCAGGACATTGTGTCTAAAATCACAAGCTCTTAAGATCACATAATAATAGACATCCAGTGTCCAATGGACCCTTCAACCTATGTTGATTTCACACAATAGATCTGTCTCTTAGATCAGGTATTGAAAAAGCTTTGTTTTCTATAATATCAAAATACTGAAGGTTGTAGTTTTGCTGCCATATTGCCTCTAACTATTCAACTCTGTCCCTGTGTAAAAAGTGTAACTTATGTTCTATAGCAATAATAAAAAATGAAATATACTTGCTAGTAATGATAACACAGATTTAGGTGAGTCATAGCAAAACTATTCTGAGCAAGAAAAAACTCCATTTAGTAACTAGAACACACAAAAATACTAGAACTAGAGTTATTGATACTTGTGGGCTGTCATCTGGGTCCGGAAGATCAAACCCAGATCCTCTAAAAGAACTCCCTGTGCTCTTAACCACTAAGTCATATCTCCAACCCCAGGAATTCATTTTTAACAATGGATAGAATACGTGAAGCAAGAGTTCCACAAAGAAACATATGGAGGAATACCTTGCTCAGCCTAGATACAGAGGGAAAGGGCTGGTTCTGCCCCAACTTAATATGACAGACTGTTGAGTCCCCATCTGTCTTACCCTTTCTGAGGAGTAAATGGTGAGGTTGGGAAGGAGAAAGATGGGGTAGGAGAGCAGGAGAAGAGGAGGAAAGGGAAACTGTGGTTGGTAGGCAAAATGAAAAAAAAATCTTTTAAATAAAAATTTAAACTAAAACTAAACAGTATTAATCAAAGTAAAATATATATTCTTTTTGAGGGCATATGGAATATTCCTTAACATAGACTGTAAACTAAGTTGTAAACATGTATCAGTGCATTTGAGACAATATAACAATAATAATAAAACTATATTTTTCTTATCATAATGAAATGAAAATTTTAATCAATATCAAAAATGGACTCAGAAACTGAAAAAAATGCCAAAATTAAATGAATCATTAACCAACAACAAATGACTAAAAAATTTAAAAATTGAAAATTACCTTAAGATGCAAACTCAAATACATATCTCATTTCATTTTCTTAAGGAGACTCCAACTGCATCATGGGACCTACTCATGTAAGTTCAAAGTACAAATACTTACAATGTACAAACTCAGAAATTTGGTTTGCGAAACATATCCTTATCCATGTCAAAACACCTGGGTTCTCAAGCTTTTGGACACAGACTGAATTATAGCAGGAACTTCCATGGTTGGCCTCTCCACCATGTGACATCTTCCCCCTCTCCCTCTCTTCTTCTCTTACCTCTATCCACTTTGTGTGTGTGTCCATATGTATGTGTTTGTATGTGTATACTCTCACTAATGCAACAATATAATAACCAAAAAACCACTAAGATCATGTGAGATTTATTTCTATAATCCAGGATAAGCTTAATATGTAAATTTAATTAATACAGTAAATTATGTCAATTTGATAAAAATCAAAAGTCAGAGGATCATTTCCAAAGAGGCTGAAAATTCATTTGACAACAAATATCCAATACTCTTTCATAATAATAGCTTATGAGTTGTTTGAATGAGAATGACCCCCTCCAAAGGCTCATATATTTGTATGCTTTATTCCCAGTTGCTAAGGATTAGTAGGTGTGGCCTTGTTGAAAGAAACATCTCACTGGGAGTGGACTTTGAGGTTTCAGAAACCTAGGCCAGGCACAGTGCACAACCCTATGTCTGCTGCCTGTGGGTCAGGTCATAAAGCTCTCAGCTATTGCATCCTGCCATGATGATCATAGATTAACCCTCTAAAACTGTAAGCAAGTACCCAATTTAATACTACCTTCTATCAAAGCTGTCTTCGTGATGGTGCTTTTTCAATAACTAAGACAGAAGTTGACACTAGGGAGAGGGGGTTTGTATGACAGGCCTGACCACACCATTTGTTGGAGGAATATGGAAGACTGTGGGACTTCACACTACAAGAGTAGTTGTACACTTTAAATGGATCCTAATGGACCAACCTACCAGGAGCATGGAAAGCATTAGTGCTGTGAGCAACTTGAACTGTGGGGTGCAGCTCAAGAGTTGTCAGGGGGGCAGGAATATTAGCAGCTAGCATAAAGACCACTTTGGGGATATTTTGATTAGGAATGTAGCTGCATTTTGCACTTGTTCTAAAAATCTATCCGAGGCTATATTGTACAGTTTTGAATTAATGTTATTAGCAGAGGAGATTTCAAAGACAGCTTAGTATTGACCCTGTCACATAGTTATTAGAGATCACTCTTATGCAGAACTACAGCGAAAAGGAACAAGCAGGACAAAGAAATGCAAAATGTACAATTTGAGGAGAAAAGGAGCATATAATGTTGGAGCCAACTCCTGTGCTTAAGAAGATGAGAAGCTTAAAGACAGGCCTGATATAGAATGGAATAAAGGGTGCGCTGCCCTCAAGACAAAACTCAAGCCAGATCATCCTGCAACCTTTGAAAGGAAAAGAGACGAGAGATCTCATAGACTTAAAAAAATGGAAAGCTTTTGACAATGCAATTCAACAAGAAAGCCAGGTCACAACCCCAACACTCAGAACATGGCAGCTTTGGCCATGTAGTTCTAGTTTTGGATTCAAGAATGACACAGGAAAGAAGTTATGGAATCTTTCTCGGTAGTTAAGAAAAACTGCTGAGGTCAGGCATATGGCAAAAATATTCCTTTTGGGGGGCATAGAGCAGCCACTGCTAGAATCTGTGTAGTGAAGTCTGGATTGCACTGGAGACCCCAAAATATTGGATTTCAGAAAAGTGGGACACTTGCCAATTGGTGTAGGAGGTTATTTTGTCTTTGAGTTGCTTTCATTGGTTAATAAAGAAACTGCTTTGGGCCCTTGATAGGGAAGAATTTAGGTAGATGGGGAAAATTAAATGGAATGCTGGGAGGAAGAAAGCAGAGTTAGAGAGAGCCCTCATGGAGCCACCAGAGTCAGACATGCTGAATCTTTCTCGGTAAACCACTGCCACGGGGCGATACACAGATTAATAGAAATGGGTTAAATCAAGATGTGAGAGTTAGCCAATAAGAGGCTAGAGCTAATGGGCCAAGCAGTGTTTTTCGGGGCTAAGCTGCTGGGCGAGTAAGATGAACAAGAGGGCCCTCCTACAACAGCTAAGGAGAACTGCACACTAGGTATGGCCCAGCCCAAAAGAGAGAAATGAGTTGTAGTTAACAAAGATGAAAGGAGTAGGAAATCTGAAAAGTGCTTTGACATCAATCAGACAAGGAGATGAAGAATTCAGCCTTGTCCCTTTGGGTCTTGCTTTGATCCAGTGTTTCCTCTCTATTCCCTTTCTCTTCCCTTTTGGAAGGTTAATGTACGTTCTGTGCCACTGTGTGTTGAGAGTATATAATTTGCCTTTTGATTTTACAGGAGGTTATAGCTAAGAGATTTCCTTGAGTCTCAGAAGAGGGCTTTGAAACTGTTGAGACTCTGAAAGACTATAGGGCCCTTTCGAGTAACATTGAATGCATTTTGCATTTTGATATAGTTACAGGCCTATGGGGGCCAGTGAGTGGAATGTGGTGGTTGAATGAGAATGGCCCCTGTAGGCTCACGCATTTTGGTATTTGGTCCCCACAGTCAGAGGGACTGTTTGGGAAAGATTAGTGTGCATGAACTTACAGAGAATGCGGGAGCATGCACAGGACCTGGACAGGTCTACACCAGGTGAGGTCGTATAGCTGAGAAAAGAAGTCATGAATCCATCCCTAAACTTCAAGCTATCTTCAATTGATAGCCACTTGAACATAAAAATTTAGTTTTCTCCAAGGGAGTCTCACTGTAGAAACAAACAACCCTTAAGGGTAGGCCCCATGTCCAGCATTAGATGGCCAACACAAGATGAACTCAGCAGCATCTTTGGATGCTTTTTGACTTATAATGTTGAAAGAGAGCTTTTATATTTTTTTAACCTTATAGGTCCTTCAGGTGCTCAGCAGCTCCGGCTGACTCAGCTACTTCAGCACCTGAGACAGCAATGTCCAAAGGAAAGACTTGACCTTCAAAATGATCCTACAGTATTCAGAGCTCAGAATCTGGAACCAGACAGTGGACACAAGGTCCTGGCCCTACTGCTTACACACTTGCTTCTTGTATGATTCATAAATTCCTCTGAAAAATATTCTTATTCATAAAAATATGCAATGATGTGTGCTTTAAAATGATATTATAAAAATTGACTTTGATTGCTTATTTTGAATTCTTTCTACAATGTCTGCTCTTGCCAAAACACACACACACAAGAAAAAAAAATTGACTATTAGTGACTAGAGACTCCTATTACAGAACAAATAAACATTGCATTCAAGCCAACCATACGCATGAAATTTCCTTCAATGCAGGTAATCTCTAACCTTACTTGATAGACTCCTGGAAGTACAGCCTCCAAGTCCTTGCCTCTGTCAGCTACCAACAAGTCCTCATACTTTTGACAGCTCCATCTCCTTATTGTACAGTAACTACCTTCCAAGCTTTCAGTGTATTTGAACAGAAATAATTGAAAGTGAATGTCATTCAGGTCTGGCAAGAAGCTTCAATAGAAACTTCATTATTAGTATACCATGAAAACTTCCTTTGCTTGACTGCTTAGATCAGGAAATTACAAGTTGCTAACAAGGCAACATATGCTTCAACACTAGTATGGCATTAGAGGTTTAAATGGAACATGATGACCCCTGCTTATACACTTGTGTATATATTAGCAAACCCAGCTACAAAGGAAAAGAAAATATCTGATTACATAAATGACGACACTAAAAGAGGCCAATAATTTCCATTCCTAACAAGGCTGTAAGGTCAAATTGAAACCCGCAATGCAGATTAAGGTGAGGTTTGTTGCAGAAGATGCTTCTGAGTGCCACGATTTAAGCTGAAAGTCTCAACCTTCACAACTGGACATTTGGGAAGTGTAGTATTTTTGTCATATAATCTTTGCTATACATTGTAGGGCTTAACAATATCCCTGGGCTACATTTACACAGGAACAGTTGTGATTTCCTAAATTAAGGCACCCAAAAGGTCTTCAGAAATTTCCATATGTCCCCTCAGGCAGACACAGGGAGATTACTTCTTTAGAAGGGCTAATATAAATAGGGGCTCTCTGTTAGGCAGAATTAACATAATAAAAATGGCAATCTTACCAAAAGCAATCTACAGATTTAACACAATGTCCATCAAAATCCCAGCAAAATTCTTCAAAGACCTCAAAAGAATGATACTCAACTTCATATGGAAAAGCAAAAAACCCAGGATAGCCAAAACAATCCTGTACAATAAAAGAACTTCTGGAGGCATCACAATCCCTGACTTCAAACTCTACTACAGAGCTACAGTACTGGAAACAGCCTGGTATTGGCATAAGAACAGTCAGGAGGAACAATGGAACTGAATAGAAGACCCGGATATCAATCCACACATCTTTGAACACCTGATTTTTGAAAAAGAATCAAAAAATATCAAATGGAAAAAAGAAAGTATATTTAACAAGTGGTGCTAGAATAACTGGATATCAACATGTAGATGAATGAAAATGGACCCATATCTATCACCATGCAGAAAACTCAAGTCCAAATGGATCAAACACCTCAACATAAAGCCAGCCACACTAAGCCTTATAGAAGAGAAAGTGAGAAATACCCTTGAACACATTGGCACTGGAGACCACTTCCTAAATATAACCCCAGCAGCAATAAATGGGACTTCCTGAAATTGAAAAGCTTCTGTAAAGCAAAGGACATGGTAAACAAGACAAAATGACAACCTACAGAATAGGAAAAGATCTTCACCAGCCCCACATCAGACAGAGGTCTGATCTCCAAAATATACAAAGAACTCAAGAAATTGGTCACCAAAAGAACAAATAATCCAATAAAAAAAAATGGAGTACAGACCTAAACAGAGAAGGCTCAACAGAAGAATCTAAAATGATTGAAAGACACTTAAGGAAATGTTCAACATCCTTAGTCAAATGCAAATCAAAACAACTCTGAGATTCCATCTTACACCTGTAAGAAAACATCAAAAACACTGATAACTTATGCTGGAGAGGATGTAGGGAAAAGGGAACACTTCTGCATCGCTGGTGAAAATGCAAGCTGGTACAACCCCTTTGGATGTCAGTGTGGTGATTTCTCAGAAAATTAGGAAACAACCTTCCTCAAGACCTATTCATATCACCTTTGGGTATATATCTAAAGGATGCTCAATCATGCCACAAGGACATGTGCTCAATTATGTTCAAAGCAGCATTGTTTGCCATAGCCATAACTTAGAAACAATCTAAATGCCCCTCGACTGAAGAATGGATAAGGAAAATGTGGCACATTTACACAATGGAGTATTAGACAGCAGAAAAAATAATATCTTGAGTTTTGCAGGGAAAAACATCATTTTGAGTGAGGTAACCCAGAAACAGAAAGACAATTATCACATGTATTCACTCATAGGTGGTTTTTAAACATAAAGCAAAGAAAACCAGCCTACAAACCACAGTTCCAGAGAATTTATACAACAATGAGGACACTAAGAGAGACTTACATAGATCTAATCTACATGGGAAGTAGAAAGTAGAAAAAGACAAGATCTCCTGAGTAAATTGGGAGCATGGGGACCTTGGGGAAGGGTTGAAGGGTGGAGGGGAGAGGCAGTGAAGGAAGCAGAGAAAAATGTAGGGCTCAATAAAAATCAATAAAAAGGAAAAAATAAAAAAAAATAAATAAGGGCACCCTAGGCAAAGGTAACTTGATTTTGATTAAGTATATCTAAATAATACCTTGGTTACTCCATAATGTATAGCAATCATTTCAATACTATGCTTAAAATATACTCAAAATTTTTGCTCCAATGTGGCACATTCTTCATTGACTTCACATTTTATTTTACTGAAAAATGTGACAAAAATTTTATTCAGTTGCACACCTGACTTCTGAAATTAAATCTAAATATTCTCCCTAGTATGATTAAATGTTTGCTTTCATTAGCACTTACATTTTTATGTGACACAAATGATCTCAGATTTATAAAGTGTATTTGAATTTTCAGAACTAACGCTATAACACCTTTTTTTCAGCTCAATGTTATTTTTTTTCTCTTTTGCCTTATATGTGGATGCAGCATGAAATCATGACGGTTATTTCAATTTGACATGAATAGGCTCCTGAAAAAAACTAAAAGTAGAAATAAAAATTGTGAACTTTACATTGGCTGTGTTCCTAAACAGCACACACCAGGCTGGTTTCTACACTGTTGTCATAAAAGAGCACCCCAAATGTCACTTATTATTATGTGTAAATATCAGTCATTGTGAATTATGTTTAGAAAACTATGATAGAGATTTTTCAAATATATTTTAAATAAAGCATAATTACATCTCTTTCCCCTTCCCTTTCTTCCTCTAATCACTCCCTTCCCCCTTCCCCATTGTAAATTCACAGCCCCCTTTTTTTTGATGATTATTGTTTTGGTTTTGTGTGTGTGTGTGCGTGCACAGGTCCAACCAGATTAGTTAATTTTTGGGGTGTGTGTGTGTGGAGAGAGAGAGAGAGAGAGAGAGAGAGAGAGAGAGAGAGATCCTGCAGGTCCCTGGGCTCAGTACTAGGGAGAGATGGGAATGATGCAGGTCCCTGGACTCAGTACTGGAGAGAGAAGGGGATGCTGCAGGTCCCTGGGCTCAGTGCTGGAG
>JABTXL010009180.1:499815-527592 GCA_025134845.1 Neodon shergylaensis
TCAGTGCTGGAGAGAGAAGGGGATGCTGCAGGTCCCTGGGCTCAGTGTTGGAGAGAGAAGGGGATACTGCAGGTCCCTGGACTCAGTGCTAGAGAGATGGGAATGCTGCAATTCCCTGGACTCAGTGCTGGAGAGATGGGAATGCTGCAGGTCCTGGACTCAGTGCTGGGGAGAGATGGGAATGCTGCAGGTTCCTGGGCTCAGTGCTGGGGAGAGATGGGAATGCTGCAGATCCTTGGCTGGTTCTAACCCTTAGCAACAGCCATCCTTGCCCATTTCTCTGTCAGAACTAACATGCTGTAACTAATAAATCAAAACAACTTTGAGATACCATCTTACAAGTGTCAGAATGGCTAAAATATAAAACAGCAATGATAGCCTTTGCTGGAGAGAATGTGGAGTAAGGGGAATACTCATCCTTTGCTCCTGGGAATGCACACTTGTGCAACCACTTTGGAAATCAGTGTGGCCGTTTCTCAGGAAATTCGGGATCAACCTACCCTAGGATCCAGCAATACCACTCTTGGGAATATACCTAAGAGATGCCCTAGCATACCACAAAAGCATTTGTTCAAATACGTTCATAGCAGCATTGTTTGTAATAGCCAGAATCTGGAAACAACCTAGAAAATGTGGAATCTACATGCGGAAAAAAAAATGATATCTTGAATTTTGCATGCAAATGGATGGAAATAGAAAACACTATCCTGAGTGAGGTAACCCAGACCCAAAAAGATGAATATGGTATGTACTCACTCATAAGTGAATTCTAGCCATAAATAAAGGACGTTGATCCTATAATTCGTGATCCTAGAGAAGCTAAATAAGAAGGTGAACCCAAAGAAAAACATATAGTTATCCTCCTGGATATTGAAAGTAGACAAGATTGCCAGGCAAAAACTGGGAACTTGGGGGTGGGGGTGGGGATGGGGTGGGAGTAAGGGGAGATGAGGAGAGAAGAGTGAGAAGGGGAGGATGGGGAGAGCTGGGGGGAATGGGAGGGTTGGGATGGAGGAAGGGTAGATATGGGAGCAGGGAAGTATATATCTTAATTAAGCGAGCCATTTTAGGGTGGGCAAGAGACTTGATTCTAGAGGGGTTCCCAGGTGTCCAAGGAGATGTCCCTAGCTAGTTCCTTGGACAGCTGATGAGAGGGAGCCTGAAATGGCCCTATCCTATTGCCAAACTGATGAATATCTTGCATAGCACCATAGAACCTTCATCTGGCGATGGACGGAGATAGAGACAGAGACCAACACTGGAGCACTGGACTGAGCTCCCAAGGTCCAAATGAGGAGCAGAAGGAGGGAGAACATGAGCAAGGAAGTCAGGACCGCGAGGGTGCACCCACCCACTGAGACGGTGGGGCTGATCTAATGGGAGCTCACCAAGGCCAGCTGAACTGGGACTGATGGAGCATGTGATCAAACGGGACTCTCTGAACGTGGCGGACCATGAGTGCTGACTGAGAAACCAAAACGGTGGCACTGGGTTTTGATCCTACTGCATGTACTGGCTTTGTGGGAGCCTAGTCTGAAAGGATGCTCACCTTCCTAGACCTGGATGGAGCTGGGAGGACCTTGGACTTCACACAGGGCAGGGAACCCTGACTGCTCTTTGGACTGGAGAGGGAGGGGTAGGGGAAATGGGGGGATGGGGGAGGGAACTGGGAGGAGGGGAGGACGTGGAAATTTTTAATAATAATAATAATAATAATAATAAAGTTAAAAACTAAAACTAACTAAATTAAAACCTTTAGGAGTCTGTTAACAGACCATTAAATTTAACCAAGCCCAAAGCTTATAGTAAAGCTCCCCACATCTCTCTTTACCCGCCTCTCTGATATACCCACCAATGTGTTTAAAACATGCTTTGCTCTTTGGTTTATGACTTTCTTTGTTCTGTAAAACTGCACAACCTTCCTGAAGCAGCTTCCACATTGGAACATGGGATTTGGAGTAAGTGAAATCTGTGTTCCCTGGACATGGTTACTTAAAGTAGCTCCAGAATAAATCACTTCTTATTTCCTTTAAAATGAGAGCTATGGGTTTTCCATCAACACAACAAAAAGAAAAACAAATTCTAAAACATATCAAAGTTAAGGCTTGATTAGATAAAACATGTAAAAAATAAGTAGGTACATCAAGAAATAATTGAAAATGATAAAACATTCAGCTGGTCCTTAGTAGAGTCAAGCAATTATGTGCTTGAAGTGAAACAAAGAAATCCCAGCCAGGCTCAGATGTTATTCCAGGGCAAAGGTTACAGCTCCAGAAGCTCATGCACCCTTTTATGGACCATCCTTGTGACTTAAGTATTTGGGAGGTATATAAGCTGAAATTGTCATCAGATAGCATGTGAGGCCTGCAATAGAGAACTCTTGCTTTGTTGCAACCTTCTACCTGATGTATGCACCAAGACATAAAAAATAATGTGTTCTGCATTTCTGTTCTATTACAGCAGTTCTCAATCTATGGGCCACAGTTAAGATATCTGGAATATCAGATATTTATACTACAATTTATAACAATAGCAAGTTTACAGTTATGAAGTAAGAACAAAATAATTTGATGGTCGTGGATCACCATAACATGAGGAACTGAACTGAAGGAACATAGCATTAGGAAGGTTGGAAACCACTGCTATGAAACTGTTACTACTACATTGGAAAATGATATTTAGGACAACCTAAATTTATTTTCCTGGGCCATGGCCATTTATTTTTGGCTCCAGAATAAGCAATCTATTGTCTTTGAGGCAAGAGATGTGTTTTATTAGTACTCACAAATTATGAAAATTCAAATGTTGCAAACAGATGGAATTTTGTCACATTCAAAAGTTGGAGATTCTCACTATCAGAGACAATACATTGGAGATAAAGTCAAAGGAGAGACTTGTGATGGTTCCCTGTTGATATATCTGCAGACTTCCTCTCCACTGCAAGTTACCTCTCACTGGTGGAGATGCCTTAGTGAAGATAAAGGTGCATAGTAAGAAAAGATTTTTACAGTAATGTGATCCCATCTATATCTGAAACTTTAAGAACTGGTAAGGATACTTAAGTCAGGTAAATTCCTACAACTGCCAAAAGTGGGAAAGACCCTCCCCTTTAGAATTTATTCCTTCAAATTTCCATGCATATATACAAGGTGCTAGAATCCTATCCACCACTGCACCCCCCTCAACTCTTACCAAACCCTTCATCAAATGCCCCTTTCACCTTCATGTTCTCTTCTTATTTTTCACATCACACTGCATTTAGTTAATGCTATCAGTATGTATATGGGGTCATCCATGCACACTGGATGCCAACCAATGGCCCAATCCCCAAAGAAAATGACTATCCACTCTGGCCACAGCTGACTACCAATAGCTCTTCAGCTAGTGACAGAAATTCTCAACATTCTGTAATATTGACTGGTTTGGTCTTGTGCAGAAAACCACAGTTGTGCATTTATGAGTGCCCCATTCCGGGCATGTCCAGAAGACAGCATTGCACAGCACTCTCCACCATCCTCCAGTTCTCAATCTGTCTACCTGCTCTTCAGCAAGGCCATGAGCTTGGAAGTTGGTTTTGACATAGGTGCCCCATGTAATTGCTTCTGAACAATGCTGTTGACAGTCCTCACAATAATAACAATCAGAGAAATCACAATTGCATCACTCCACACATCTAGAATGCCCATCCTCTTCAACCCCTTCTACTACAGCATTGCTAAAGTATCCAAAATATTCACTGATCAACCCACATGCCCACTGCCAGTTCCTGGGCTTTCCCATCTTAGGGTTTAAATTTTGGAATGCAGAAAACAAAGCTGTAGCTCATGTCCCAATTTTCAGTTTTCCATTCACTGCCCAATGCTACCTCTATCCTGAAGTCATCTTTTCAAATTTAGATTCAAATCCACCCCTTCTAAGTTTCCATCAAAGGCCAGAACAACTTCTTTTACTTAACAGTTTTGAAAATATTGTGGCTTTGATTTTGTATGCTAACCAATTACAGTAATGCTTATTCATCAGGATAGAAAAAATATTCTCAGCAAATTAGACATTTATTTTATCAGAAGAGTTTTTAAGGAAAACAAAAAGTACTGGTTGACAAATACTTGCAGATTGAGTCAATTATCAGAAAAAAGGTATATACCCTCTTTTGCACAGATTTTATGACCCATTGTAGTTTTAGCTGATTAGTAAAACACACATAAGAAAATCTATACATTAAGCATATTCACTATCTAATTAGAATGCTTTCTCATTCTAATCCATGGCATAAATGTCATAGTTTCATATTTAATACCTCTATTTATTTTATATGCATGCACATACATAATCTAAATAATAAATTTGATGAATGCTACAAAGTGTAAGTATTTCTAATTAGTTTGATCAAAGATCTTGTAGTCAGTGCTGAGTAATGGAAATTGTGCCAATAAAAACTCTACAGCTCCTGACAGGGGGGAAAAATGGCTGTACATTGATTCCAGCCTCCCAGCCTTCTAGAGAAACATTTACGTGCGGCATATTTATAATAGTACCAAAACATATATATAGTCACCATTTATAATATCCCTAGAGGCCCTGCAGCAGCGAGCAGCAGGATAGCAAACTCTTTATGCTGGTTTTTAAATCGTTCCTGTCATCTTTAAGTCTGGTCCATTGTAATTTTTAACTCTTGCACCTTTTGGAAATTTCACAAGACAAACAAAGAAATGGTGTGACCATAAAAAGATCCCAAATGGTCCTCCTGTATCACCATTGCATTCAGGGAGTGTTTGATGTGTGAATGAAAACAGATCACCCTTCCTAAATGAGGTACTCAAAATAACGAATGTTTGTTGGAGAGAAGTAAGCTAACTAAACCCTGTGGGGAAATCAGTGGGAAATGAGTTAAATTCGTATGTCTAGGGTTAGATAAGGCTATAACTGATTTCTGCAGAGTACCAGAGATTAGGAATCAAAGGAATTACAGATAGGCTCCCAGGACCAGAGGCAAGAAAAATGCAGCATAGTTACTGCCCCTGATGTCTCTTAGAGACTCTTGATCTAAGATGCTTCAAGGAAATAAGTCCTGGGGAAAACCTAAGGCTTCCACAGCCATACAGCCAGATAAGATTTCGAGTCCTTCTTTTAGGTGTCATGTGAATTTAATCAAGATTATACTTTTGTCAAATCTTAGTTTTATTATTATTATTAAAAATTTCCACCTCCTCCCCTCCTCCCAGTTCCTTCCCCCATCTCCCCACTTTCCCTCCCCCTCCCTCTCCAGTCCAAAGAACAGTTAGGGTTCCCTGCCCTGTGTGAAGTCCAAGGTCCTCCTCCCTCCATTCAGGTCTAGGAAGGTGAGCATCCAAGCAGACTAGGCTCCCACAAAGCCAGTACATGCAGTAGGATCAAAGCCCAGTGCCATTGTCCTTGGCTTCTCAGTCAACACTCATTGTCCACCATGTTCAGAGAGTCCGGTTTGATCACATGCTCCATCAGTCCCAGTTCAGCTGGCCTTGGTGAGCTCCCATTAGATCAGCCCCACCGTCTCAGTGGGTGGGTGCACCCCTCGCGGTCCTGACTTCCTTGCTCATGTTCTCCCTCCTTCTGCTCCTCATTTGGACCTTGGGAGCTCAGTCCAGTGCTCCAGTGTTGGTCTCTGTCTCTATCTCCGTCCATCGCCAGATGAAGGTTCTATGGTGCTATGCAAGATATTCATCAGTTTGGCAATAGGATAGGGCCATTTCAGGCTCCCTCTCATCAGCTGTCCAAGGAACTAGCTAGGGACATCTCCTTGGACACCTGGGAGTTTTTATCACCTAGAAAATATGTCCAAAACAAATTTCCAAACATGGGAGATACGCTCGGTGAATGAACATATCTTCCTTATATTTATTACTCACAGTGCATTCAGTGAGAGTGAATAAAGACTCAAACATTAACATATACAAAATTGTTCTTTCTTATCTCAAGTTTATAGTCTTATAAATAAGTTAGAGGGGCTTACGGAGGTATGGCTGTGTAGCAGTCCTTGCTGTCCTGGAACTCACTCTATAGATCAGTCTGGTCTTGAATTCACAGAGATGGGCCTGCCTCTGCCTCCCAAGAGCTAGTATTAGTGGCGTGCACCACCACTGCCCAACTGATTCTACACATCTTGATGGCAACTCACAACTGTTGAGCTCTAGTTCAAGGATCTAATGACCTCTTCCAGCCTCCATAAGCACCACACATGTGTTGCACAGGCTTACATGCAGACAAATCACCTGTTCACATAAAAATAATAAAAATATTTTAGAAATCACAATTGAAAAGTAATTCTTCTTATATGTCTCATTAAAGGACAATAGATGGTTGTATACAAGGGACCTTGCTGGATTTTTATTGAAGATAGTTTTTTTATGAAAATGACATTTAAAATGGAATAAAATGTATAAATAAGATAGAAAGAGAAAAACTTTGCAGAGGAGAAAGGAAGTATCTGTGATAAATCCTAGAATTCAAATATGTTTGGCAGATCTTAGGAATATGAAGAGGGTCAGGATGAATGGAGCATGGGAAGTGCGGATGAGAGATCATGACATAAGCAGAAATGTAAGCAAATTGTAGGACTATTTCTTGCATATCATACATGACTGTATAATTGCATATAAAATTAACTTTTACCCTCAGCATTGTTGGAAGAATCTAAAATAAATTCACAAAGAGCTGGCACAACCATGCTTTTTTATTTAAAGCAGATTATTGTGGAAATCATTTAGACTGTCATAAAAGTACAATTTAGAAACATTTGAGGTGAGCCTTTATGACTTAAAATGGAATAATACAGGATGTAGAAGAAAATAGTTTCAAAAGAAACTTAAATAATATTTGTACCTCATTTCATATTGGACTTGCCATTGGAAGAAGTAGAAATAACAGCCATCAAGAAATTTCAGTTTTTATTATTCTGGAATCTCAGAAATGGGTCATACAAAAAGATTTATATTAGTCCATAGACTGACAGTTTTACACTCTTTTCTGAGGAGCAAGTCTTGAGGCATGCCCACAGGCTAGTGGGTACAAAGTATAGAAGTCAGAGAAAAGAGAGAAAGGAGCAGCTTACAAAGGGACAAGCAAACCCACAAAGTCTTTAAAACAGAAAGAAGGAATGGGATTCTAAGCACGTGACATTGTTTTCATTTATTTAACTGAATAAGAGATTGCCAGGTTAAGGGACAGAGAGAAGAGACAGGACATTCAGTAGAATGAAGAGGAATAAATCCTGAATAAGCAGAGTGGGAAAACCAGAGGAAAGCTTTGGAGTGGAAAAACTCGAGAGAAGGTATGTGTGAACAGTAAGAAGACAGGAAAATAAGCGTGCTGAAAGACAAATGCCATTTCCAGGCAACACTGAGAAATTTCTTCATCCCATTTTTGGATATAAATTTAAGCTGAGATCAGGTTCTATGTGTTCAATTCATTTGGACTTTTCCAATACATTTTCTCCAATGGAATTAAGGATAATGACAATTATACAGTAATTGTAGTGGATTATACAATCTAATATAGCTGCAGAATTTAAGGGAAACTGCTAGATTTCCTGAGTCTCCTTATTCCCCAGGGAAAGGTGAGTGCACTATCCTTCCATTCTGCAGTCCCACCGCGCAGGACAATCAGATGTGATAGGGAGTCCAGTTAAAGCAGGAACTCAGTTTATTACTGTGAGCATCAGCTTATATATGTTAAGCGATATCCTGTGATTGTGGGGGCACCTCCAGCAATGAGAGACAGCCAAGCCCTCCCTCTGGCTAGAGGGGCGTCTACCTAGTTTTTGCTGTCTCATCCTCATTCAAACTCAAGCCAGGCTTTTTTTTTTCCTCTGTCCTATAGGCCTCGAAGTACAAGCCCTGAGATAATTTTGGCCCAATTGAAAACATGAAGGGAATAATATAATAAAAAGTCTAGACTCTAACCTAGCTAAATAATTCAATGAAATCCTGATAATTCAATGTTTTAATTGATAAATAGGATAAATAGCATAATATCATTAGGAGTCGTTTCATCACTACCTTTTCTTTTTTTTCCTTTTTTTGAGACCAGTAGCATTTGGTTCTTGTGCATTCTCTTGGTGCTCTTTTCCTTCTGTTGATTAACTTGTTCAACTTGGATGTGATTTTTTTTCTTTTATCTTAGTATATTTTATTTTGTTATGTTTTGTTGTGATATCTTAGAAGCCTGTTTTTTTTTTCTAATGATAGACAAGATTGGACTAGACCCAGATGGGAGAGAGGCTGGTAGAAATAGAAGAATGGGAATGAAAATTGTAATCAGGTTATACTGTATGAAAAAAGAATCTATTGTTATTAAAAGGGAAAAAAGAAAAATGTGACAGTCACTCTGAATGTAAGATGGACTCTAAAGACAGTTTTAATTTGAAGGCCCATGATGGTTAAGAACATTGTACACTTTTCCAGACATTCATAACCTTTTTTTTTTTTTTCAGTCTTTTGAGACAAGGTTTCTCTATAGTTTTTAGAGCCTGTCCTGGAACTTACTCTGTAGACTAGGCTGGCCTCAGACTCACAGAGATCAGCCTGCCTGTGCCTCCCAAGTGCTGGGATTAAAAGCCTGTACCACCACTGCCTGGTTCATAGCCATTCTTATATCTTCCCCTAAGAACATTCTCTTTGGACGGATGATTTGTATTTTTTTTTAGTTTAATTTCAGGAGCTCTCTATAAATTCTAGTTATTAGTGTTGTTCCTAATTTACACTTGACAGATTTTTCCCCATTCTTTAACCTGTCTCTTTGCTCAGGTGATCCCTTCATTTGCTATAGAGAAGTGGTTTAATCTCATGCTGACTGTAGCAGTTGTCAGTTCTTGGAGGGGTATTGGAGTAATTCTCAGAAAGTCCTTGTTTATAATCATGGCAATTGAAGGAAAATGACAAACAACTGGTATGCTGATGTATATTTATAAAAAATATCATAATGTAACCAATTATTTTCTATACTGGTTTTAAAATATGACACAAAATAGAAAAAAAAGAAACTTTTAAAAATCCTAGTTGGTCTCTCAATGTGTTCACCTCTGGAATCTATGAATAGACTTCCAAGCAGTGTGGGATGGCATGAAACATCTGACAGTCCACAGGTGCTCAGGATCAGAGCAATAAGGACGCCCCATTTCCCCTTGCCTTGTAATGGATTGTGTCCTCCAGCAATGTACCACGGCCGTCTCAGGTGCCATGTAGCCAAGTGGAAAGCAGTACTAAGGATTTATGGTTTAAATAAATTTCTTCCAGAAGTGATGTTTCCAAACTATTAGTGTGGAACAAATAGTCTGAAAGAGCTGGAGAGAGAAGACAGATTTCTCTAAGCAAGTCAGCAGGATGAGCAACAATCACAGCTTCACCTCTTCAAATCACATTTGGGCATCTGTTCTGCAACGCGGTTCAAAATATTATGCTCGACACAATTAGCAATTAGATTAATAAACATGTTCAGGCAAAATGAAGCTCTCTACCACCATCATTTCTGTTTTTTTTATTCAAACAAGATGCGAGTAAAAAGTTGGTCAGTTAGGATTGAGGGCAATAAAAATAGTCTGCATTTTCTAACCCAAATCACATCTGCTTTAAAGTTCACACTGAAGCAGTCATAGCAGTCTAATCCAAGTGTTTATGGAGGAAATTCTTTTTATAGATCGTTATGTCAGAAGAGACTAAGTGAAAGCTCCAGTCATTTGGAGGTACCCAAGCCCACAAACCCAAACTTTCAGTTACAGAAAATAGCAGAGACTCATTGCACTTTCGCTCTACATGTTCAGTAAGATAAGTAAGAGACCTATGTTCATTGTTGTCATTGTAGGCACATTTGGGGCTATCAATGTGCAACTGAACTAGGGCATCATTGGTTTCCTATATTCCACCTGGATTATAATCAGAAAAAAAGATGAGATAATAAATACCCTATGTTGAAAATACATCCACCCCTTGTCATATTTGTTAGATAATAAATAACTCATCACCAGGGCACCTTTAATTTTGAAGTCATAAACTCAGAAGTAAATGAGAATTATATATGAATGAAAAATAATTGTAAAGGCTAAAATGCCTACCACTATTTAGTCTTTCAGCCATTCTATGTCTGATCTCATCTCACCTCTTCCTCCAAGGAGGCATCACCAGTATCTAGCACATGCCGATGATGGAAGGTGATATTTACAATAGGATCAAATTCTTCTTCGGAGAATTAGAAACCAGAAAACAAATTCACTGTGTTCAATAACTCAGTAAACATGGGCAGAAACGAAACAAGATAAAAACAATAAATGCTCACTTCACTTCAAAATGATGAATGGGCAACATAAAAGCAGCCACTGATTCATAACAGTTCTGAAATTCCATTGAGCAGATGTTGTCAAAGCTCTTCCATCAGGACAGTCCTGGTGCCATTCACAGCTCCTCAGCTGCTTCCTTTCTCTCCGCACCAAGAGCCTCTGGATGGCTTTTGCTTTCCCAGACTAGAATGAAACATCGCACTGGGAGGCATAGCTCACACTATCCTATCAGCACCATTGGTGTGAGATGAGATCAGAAGGCATAAATGAGGTTAGTTAATCCCTGTGGAACTGGCTTTGCCAGTAGGAAAGAGGGAAAAGGAAGGAAGCATCCCTCTCCCAATCATGCCAAGGTGTGTTTTCCCTCAATATCTTTTCTAAGAACTAGTTTTGGAACAGTTTGTGAAGGAAAGACTGGGTGGTTCAGAGTCATCCACCTTTCTTCTCTTGACCAAGTTCTCTATAAAATAACTTAATGAGATGAAGAAAGCTGAAGCTTGGCCATCAAATGCCTCAGAGAGAAAAAACACCTTCTCTCCTTCTCACAGTACATGATGCAGAATAAGCAATGTGGATGTCCATAATTTCAGTGGTGAAGGAATTACAGTCCTCCTCATACCTGGAAGGAAAAAAAAAGATGTCAAACAAGACATTTTATGTCTACCAAAGATGACCTCACTGCTTGGACTTCCCAGGCACATCTTCCAGCAACTTTTCTGCAGGGAATTTTTGAGCACCAAGCTCTCCACCACCCTATTTGTCCCCCTAATCTTGCCACATTACTTGTCAGTCTCTGCTCCCTGAATACACATGTACACATATTCACACAAGTACATATGTATTACACCCACACAACAAAACAAAAAAATAGGATGTCTATGATGAAAACCATGTGCTTTTGCTTTCTGAAGATCTTAAGCCACAAATCACTTGGCATTTCAGAATGTTTTGATTTTTAAACTTACTTGAATATGTTTTTTATTATAAAAGCAGCGTTTAATTCTGAGTATTTCTATTGTTTGGCTTCTACCTTCTATTTTTTAAATGGGTGGATTATTTTCTTCTTTCTTATCAAGGTTTTGGATATTTTTTTGTTCTTTATGTTTCATCTTAAAAAGTCTCTTAAAAATGAAATTATTCTTGACCCTCCATTCTAGATATAGAAGACTGATTGGAGGTTCTAGGCTCCTCAAAATTCCTTATGAGTCCCTAGGTTTCCCTGTTAAGAGAGTCAAGCAATGATTCTGGTTGTCTTATATTTAATTGACAGAGGAAGCCTCCATTCTCTTACCAGAAGTTTCCTCAGTCCTGAAGAATCACAAGAGCAGTTGGAAAAGTTGGGTAGGATGCAGAGCACTAAACATAAAGCTTTGAATTTGACTCCAGTTTTCAGTGATGTAGTTCAACCCCAATTTACATTGTGCTTCATGGACCAGACACTTTAGAATTTTGAATTTCATTTCTCCAAGGAATATGTCCAAGCCTTCATTAAGTCAGGGGAAGGCAGATGCTGGCTGAGGCTAGACCTGTCAAATAACTGTTCCTTGTCACTTCTATCAGGCATACAGTCTGTGGACTTGAAGAACCACTCTTTGGGTTGTTTTCTGGATCCTACAGAGTCTTTTGCTTATCTCCTATCTTTTCCTAAACCCTGTTGTTTCAGCATTGATATCATAAAACTGACATCTTTTGGTCACTTTTGTTCTGACTTTCCTTTTTTTTATAATTTATCAAGTTATGAATTTTAAATTGGTTTCCTATCCCTTGTTGTATTTTTTCAGAGGACTTAAAAGTATGACTTTATTTTTAAATTTTCCTAGCCTAACACAACAGAAAGCAATTCTATATCTATCACAGCAACATACAAAGATATCCAAAACAGAATGAAGAGGAAATCCTCTCCAGTCACTGATGGATGGGAAGAGAACACATGAACCGCAGTTTATATCAGGCCTTGATTTGTATACTGAAGGGATAATCCACAATAAAAGTTCATATGTGACTTTTCTGGCCAGATCATAAGCAAGTCCAAGGCATTATTGGCTATCTATTGTGGGAAAAGCTCCTTCCCTATACCAGACTTGAGACATAGCAAGTGCATTAAAGTCTCCAGATAAAGATATAACTACTAACTCAACCCCCACTCACAGACTATGATCATAAACACAGCTGCATCCCTGAAACATAAGTATTCATCAGTATTTTGTACAAAATCATGGTTCAGATTTTGTAGGTGTTCTTACTGAGGCCCCATGATAGACAGCCATTACATAAAATATTTCTTCACTGATCTGACTCAGTACTAAGTACATTCCCATTCCTAGTTTACCCCACACACCTTCCACTTGGGTCCCAGAGGCCATAAAACTACAGGAAGTTTTCTTCGGAGCTTAAGTTAATGAAGTTAAGTTAATGACTTTTCTGATTTTAATCACTATGTGGTTCCCTTGAGGGAGAAAGAATGAAACAGGGGAGAGCTATTAAGTTGTGTGGTCTAGCCTATTAAATTCACTGTTACAGTCTTGTGTTTCTCTACACCCTACAAATCAGCTAACACATATACCACTGAGAAGTTCAAAGTTTCAAGGCCTTTTAAAGATCATCGAATCCCTTTCACTTGATACCTTCCCTCAAAAATTGCAAAGGTAGCAGCTCTTGGAGGATTCAATGAGATCGATTATGTAAACATCTTGGAATAGTCTCAGGCACCTAGTAAATAGGAAGTCATTAACAATGATGTTGAACATCATCATAATGATGCTTTAGACTGTTCAACATCAGACATTTCTATAGCCTACAATTTTCTAAATCCTATATTTTTCACCAAACTGTAGAGTCCTGTTTAATTTATTTCCCCTCATTAAAAAATTAAACACCAATATTTAAATAATAATGAACAGGGGTTCCAGAAGGATAAATAGTTGGGGCCTTGGGTCTTCAATTGAAATTTTATTTGCACTCTGGCAAAAAGAGATCCATCAGCTCCGATTGCAAATTAAGTTCTCATCCTGAAGGCAGAGCCTAAGGAATCATCCTTTCCATCTGTGATCTATTTATTTGTATTCTCCAAAATGTTTGCAAGTTTTCCTACTTGAATTATGAGTTTTCGTTAAGGCCTGCAGTGTCCTAAAAATGATCTTTATTCCCCCTTCTGTGCCTACAGCCATATTTTATAATTCAGACATCATATCTCTGCATGAAAAGATTAAGATGGAAACATTTAGAAGGAAATTCTAACTATTGAAAACCATTTCCTCTTCTGTCTCTGTCTTATCAACCTACCCTCCCCCAGAACACAGTGGACTAGCTGCTAGTACTTTCTACAAATAGATTCATTTCAATACATTATTATGAATAGAATCAAATATTTTCAATATGTATTTGGGTGTTGGGTATTCAGTAATTGTAACCAGATAATTCTGTAAACAGAGAAAAGTTATTTGTTCTTTAAAAACCTGAAAGGAGTAGGACAGTCCTTCATATATATGAAATTATACTGCAGATTTTCTTGGCTAAATGACAGTAAACATATTTCACTCATCCGTGTCTATACTGATTATTCATTCACCTCTCTATGTATTTGTATAATGGTTCTTGTGTGTGTTTCCACCTATAGAAGGATTCCTAGCCAGATAACTTCATTTAACACCTCTACAGGGAAACATTTTCAACCTATCTCCAGTCCAGAAAACACAGTTATTTCCTCTCTCAATCCTTCCCCACACTGTTATTTCTCCATGAAAAAGTCTTCAATTTTCCTTCTTCATTTTACCAAATGAACTCCTAACATTCACCATTCCCCAGTAATGCCATTTATTCCACTAACGGACTAATGCTTTGAAAGGAGACCCTAGAATCTATTTGTATTTGACAAAACGAAGTATAGACACACTCAGAGCTATAGTTTACTGATGTAATAAATTGATAATACAATCATCAGGGGAATCAAAAACATGTTTACTTATTAGAGGAGAGGCTAGAATTCTTCAAGGACAAAAAAATAAATTGCTAGGCATATTTATTGACAACTGTTAAGAGAGCAGAATAGGTTGGAGCACATTTAAATGATAAATGAAATTACTTAAACCTATCCACTAACTAATGTGAGGTTTTGGCAGCTTCCTAGGCAAATTTGGTGGAATATAGAACAGTGATATAAGTAGCAGCTGTTTCCCTAAGGTATTAGTGGGACAATTAAAAAGAAATGCTAGTAGTAAGAGGTAGACAAAGAATATACAAAGGCTAAATTTTAATAAGATGGAGGCATCTATGTTTTCTCTAAATGCTTCTTTCTAACAGTAGATTGTTTAATCCATGTCTCAGTATATTAAAGGGAAATGCACTCCAAAATGACAACTGATACAGATCCTATGCCTAGAATTAGTGGGTCATTTGGGAGCTGCAAGGCTAATTGCAGGTCTCCCTCTATTTAAAATGTTTTGGCAGATGAACTTGGATGGCAGAATGAAACTCAAAGTGTCATTTACAGGGTACCAGGTGGTTTCATGAGCTAAACACCTTAACTTTAGACTACACACATTACAAGTCTCTTTTTAAAGATTAGTTCATTCTCGAAAAACCAAAAAAAAACAACTTATTAATTCAGAATGGGCTAATAGATTGAATAGATCAGTGATGTAGGATATGAATAAAGAAAAGAAACTGTCTTTGCCTGTTGACAGGCAGAACTTAGGTAGGTGGGGAAAACTAAACTGAATGCTGGGAGAAAGGAGGCAGAGTCAGACATAAGCCATGTAGCCCCACTAGACACAGACGCCAGAGCTTTACCCGGTAAGCCACAGCCACATGGCGATACACAGATTACTAGAAATGGGTTAAAAGTTAGCCAATAAGAAGCTAGAGATAATGGACCAAGCAGTGATTTAAATAATATGGTTTCTGTGTGATTATTTTGGGGCTGAGCAGCCAGGAACCAACAAGCAGCCTCCTCCTAAAAATGAGGGTCACTAAATACTAATAATATCAAACATTCAGGCATTCAGATTATTTCAAATAGACATTGAACCCTCTTGTCTGGGTATTAAATGTAGCCATAAAGTTAACCTTATGATTAAGTTTTCCACCTGGCCGTATGGGCAATCATGGTTATATCAGCTGTAATGCAGTGGGAAAGAGAATATGATTAATAAAAACTTATATTTTAATCAAAGAAGTTAAACAATCAGAACACGTATTCAACCATATTGGTTAAGCTTCACAGCTGAGCCAGCAAGAGTGGGCTGATTTCTGTTTCATTGCTGACTGAATATGTAACCTGACAAGAGAACCTGTCTCCTGTTATTCATGCTAGGTAAACTTAGATGGGGGAAAATGTGTTATCTTCCCAGTTTTTCCGATGATCTCTATGATAATAGCTCTGTTTTCTCACTTCATCCGTTAACTCAATATTTTTAAATCCCATCCAACAACCAAATAAGGAATTTTTGCTTGTGTTAGCCTATGGTATGAATGGAATTATTACTGCAAGCATAACCAAACACCTGATGGTTTCCCCCGGTTCAGAGGTAACATCTGTCATCCAGGATTATTCTTTATTGTTTTACAGAGGACTTGCATGGGGAAAAGCTAACACACAATGTGCAAGGCCTCTAAGATACCTTGGATGGGAGCAGGTCTACCCTGAAGTGACCCTGCACAAGCCAGTTTAAATAGTTGTTAGTCAAACAATGTCTACAAAAGTGTTCTGTGCCTGATCCCTGCTTTTGCCAGCTACAATGCACGTTTTCTTTTCTTTCTGAAATGTCATACTTTTCTCAGAATAATGTTGAACTTCGCTATATCCACCCACCAGTTCTTAAATATAAAACTCTAAACAGTACAATATTGAATTTTGTACTCTCAATATTTGTTTTCCTCCCAATATCTACAACAATTAATTTCATTTATAATATTTTATTGTTTCTGAAAAACATGTCTGGTTATGGTAAATCTTGCTTCATATAATATTTTCCAAAGAACTCAAGTCAGTGCTGCATAAACGGCCACAGAATAATGATTTCACTTTGCTCTTTAAACCTGGGTAAATTCCCACACCCTCATTTTTATCTGTCTTCCAGGGTCATTAACCCAGCCATCACCATGCTTCCATTTACCATGATTCTGTTTGCCATATTTCATCACAAATCAATTGATTTATTTGATGTCACCTAGATGAGATCAGAAGAAACTGCTTTCTAGCAGGGTGATGATCCATGTCTGCAGCAGCTAGGATTTTCCAGAGAAACAGAACCAGCCGGATATAGAAGGAGGATTTGTCACAGATGTTGGTTCACAGAGATAAACAGGCAGAGAAATTCCATGATACACCACCTAATCCCCCAGCTAAAGACGCAGAAAAACCAAGGCGCATGTTCAGTATGAGCGCTACAGCCTGTGGACCAGGGAAATCAATAGTGTGACTCCCGGCTTAAGGATAAGGCTAGAAAAACAAGGTCAACACTGCAAATTCTTGAGCTCAAAGTCCTGGAGGTCTGCCGATAGTGAAAGAGAAGTGGAGGAGGCATGCCCCGGATCCAGAGGCAGAGGTGCTCGCCTCTCCTCTGCTTTTGATCCTGTACAGATTTCCAACAGAGCAGGCGCTGACAGAGAACACTACTGAGAGCAGTTTTTCTTGTTCTGTCTGTTGATTCAAATGCCAGTCTCCAGAAACACCCTTCAAACACCCAGTAATAATGCTTCCCCAGAAACCCTTACCCTGGTCAAGCTGACACCTAAATTAACCATGGCATTCCAGCTTGTACTGCCTCGAAATATAATCAAGACAATAAGGTAACATAGTTAAAAGTGGTCAGTTAACCAGCAGTAATTATGCAATAAGTTTGTTGAAACTTACCTATTCCTTGGCATCTCAAAACTTTTCTTTTCTTTCTAATGGAGAGCAGGGACTAAGTTTTTCTTCTCTCTACTTCCTCTACTGCACCTGCCCACGTTCCTTAATGCCACGGGAAAAGCAGAACTCATGTATCAGTAGATATGAGACTTCATTCTTGCTTCAGAGTTAATCAGTTTTGTTTAACCTGATGTCATATTTAGAGGAACAAAGGTGGAAGTCACAGCTCTTCCATGTCACCTACAACAAAGTTCTCTGAGGTTAGGAGAGGATAGGAGGGGAGGGGAAAAGACAGGAGGAGAGGAGAGGCCAGAGGAGGGGAGAGAGACATAGAGCTATGCAAAGTTTGGGTGGAACAGACATGCATCTGATACTTTATTGAGGGCTTGTCCTAGAAAAATCCTATAACACTTGATCAATCTGAAAAAAAAAATCAATTTTTAAAATACATAATATATCTTAACCAGCTTATGCATCATGTCTGAAATCAAAAATTGAGTCTGACCAAGATTCCAGCCAAACCATTTGAGTGATGATATCTTTATAACTTTACATATTTTTCAAACAAGACATTCAATTAGTGCTTATTATGATGGAGGGAGAACCTTGGCAGCTACTCTGCTCTCCCTCTGCTGCCTCTAGCAGTCATAGTTGCCTCTTCCTTCTATCAATTCATGCATACACATGTTTGTTACTGAGCCATTACCACCATGCTGGATAAACCCACAGGAAAGAAATATGCTGGTCCCAAAAGCACAGGTTACAGATGGCCATGTCACATAGCTATGGCCAGCACATCTATCAGGTCTTAGCAGGCCAGGAAGAACACAGGGCTAACTGGTTGATGAACAGCCCAAACAGGATTATTCTTTTTATTTTATTTTATACTTTATTGTTTTTAATTGAGCTATACATTTTCTTCCACTTCCCTTCCTTCTTTCCTTCTCCCCTTACTGTACTCACTTATAGGTGACTTTTAGACATAAAGCAAAGAATAGTCAGCCTACAGTCCACAACCCCAGAGAACCTAGACAACAAAGAAAACCCTAACAGAGAAATACATGGATCTGCCTAGGAAGGAGAAAAAGACAAGATCTCTTGAGTAAATTAGGAGTGTGGGCGGGCAGGAGGGAGGGTAGAAGGGGAGAGGATTATTCTTTTTTCATGATTAAACATTGTTACAGTGCTGGGATGCACACAGAATAATCATAATGGATAGATGCTACCTTACTCAGGGTCTGCATTATGTCTGGCATTGTGCCACATACAACTCTTTATATGCCACATAGCAGGGTTGGTCTCATACTTCCTTGAGTACATGTTCTAGAAAGAACAAAAATGAAAATTATCTAACTGCATAGTGAGGCCATCTGAATTTACGATGAGCTGATCTTCATGTAGAATATAGAAAGGATAGATAACAATGAATTCAGGACACTGAGGTCATTACTGCTATTTAGATGCATAGATAGAAACAATGTCTACCAAAGCAAGTACATATTTCCTTTTATCACCTTTGAAAGGGTCAATCAAAGGAGAGAATAGAGAGAAGTAGACAATAAAAATCAGAAGCGAGATGTTCTCCACCAAGTGCACTTCTCTTACCTTTGGTCATTTTGTTGACAACTCTCATCTTTCTTGGTTTGACTTGACTCTCCTCCCATGTGTGACTCTCTTGTCATGTTGGCACCTAGCTATTGGTACTAGAAAAGTCTTCAATAATATGTGCCTTTGAAACGCTCATTTGTCAATGGCTAATGGAAATCCAGAAAAATTCACAACTCCTTGTGGGCCAGGATGATACTGTGATCTTGACTACAGTTTTCCCATTGTCTGACATCATCCCTTCCTCCCTAGTCATTGTTTTAAAAAGTCCTCCTAGGATCAATTTTTCTAAATACTTCCAAATCTGCAGTCATGAATATTTATCTCATCTCTCCTTTGGACCCCTACAACCAGCTATTCCTTGCTATTCCATAATTTATTTATTAATGTCTGCTTTTGCTTGGCATGCATGCTTGTGCGCACAACATTGATAACCATCAAAGTAAAAGAGATTGAGAGCCACAGTCTCTGTTGACATTCTGTGACCAGTGATTGGCTCGCAAACTAAGTCTTTGCGTCAAACACACATGGGCTAAAAAGAAGTCCCAACATTCTCAAAGACCTACATTAACAGTTCCTAGGATAAAAAGAATATGCAGTAAAAAGTATGTCCAAGTATAAAGGAAAAAAATGAATGAGCTCAGACCCATGAAACTCTAGACCCTATGAATCATATTCCTAGTGCTCTCTCTTATTGCCAAAATAAAGACAGTTGGGAAATTGTCTCCATGTTTCTTTCTCTAATATCTGTTGGAACTTAAAAAGAAAGCAGACACCTTCAGTTCTCCCTTCCATTGTTCACATGGCACAAAAATTTTCAAGAACGAAATTACCTTTGGAAAGAAACAGTAGCTGAAAAACTAATCCACCTCCATTATTAAAGGGATTATTAGATGAAATAATACCCATGAGAAAAACAAGTATGAATTGGCTTTGTAGAATATGATTTATAGCTGAGAGAGAGAATAGAAATTCTTAGAAAAACTAAATAATTTTTAGTGTCTGTGTGTGTACACAGGCATTGTAAGAGTGTGGGGTGGTGCATGTGAACATGTGTGTACACCTGTGTGTTGTAGCCAAAGGGCACCTCCAGTGTTATTTCTTAAGAAAAATTCAAGTCCCACTATCCCAGAACTCACCAAGTATGGTAGGCCTTCCCAGGGAAAGACAGCCATAGGGATCTGCTGTCTCAGCCTCATCAGTGCAGGGATTACAAGCTTTGTCAAAGTAGCTGCTGGGAATCATCAGCTTTTTCAAAGTAGGTGCTCAGATCCTCACTCTTGCAAGGCAGGCACTTTATGCACTTTATAGACTGAGTCATCTCTGCAGCCCCAAAACTAAATATTTTAACTATATCTTTCATCTTTGACTATAAAATATTTCATTATTTTTCAAATGAATTACATGTGAATTGTTTTCTTACTATAAAATATATATATATATTGCAGAAAATTGAAGAAGAAAGATTAGGAATCTAAAAAAATTAAAATGAGAGATTATCATACATATACCATTACTATACACTGAGTGTGCTTTCTCTCAATTTGTGTAAGCAAAGACGAATTTAACCGGAGATCAAATTGCAGATAAAATCCTATATGATGATTTTAAACATTCTCTTCATCTTGACACTAACTCACATGAGTGCTGTAGTTCCGCGAGTCTTTAAGAATATGAGCTTAAGCCGGGCGGTGGTGGCGCACGCCTTTAATCCCAGCACTCGGGAGGCAGAGGCAGGTGAATCTCTGTGAGTTCGAGACCAGCCTGGTCTACAAGAGCTAGTTCCAGGACAGGCTCCAAAACCACAGAGAAACCCTGTCTCGAAAAACCAAAAAAAAAAAAAAAAAAATATGAGCTTAATAGTTACATACTATTTCTCCTTGAGGTAACTATACTAGTTATCTATGCTCTGTATCAGGTCACCCAGGACATAAAAGAGCAATCATCTAGAATAGCACACAAATTATGAGCACCAGGCAATCATAGGAATTAGATGGGTGTCTCTCCCTCAGGATCTCTCCTGAGACTGCAGGTTATTGAAGTAGGGGCTTGAATGATATTCACTGATGCTCACTTACTTAAGTATTGATTGAGAACTTCAGTTTCCCCCTATATTGGCTTCTCAGAACCTCTTGAACATGGATCTGATCACAGAGGGCTGCTAGCAATGACCACGGTGACATGGATGGTATAAATCATTTTGTATATGGATGTATGTAGGAAGATAAAGCTGTACTATATGCATAAAAAGGTTAGAGAAGAATACTCGGTTTAATTCCCCAAGATCTTTTTTCTATTTATATTTTATTTCTCTATCTTTGTCTCTATTCATTTTTTTCTCTCTAAAAGTGGTCTCTCAGTGGATTGTAATTCTTCAAGTAAGATAGATCGGCACTGTCATCACACATCACCATAACCAGAGATTTATATTTGAGTTCTGGGAATAGAATTTAGGGACCCTGGACTGAGTTACCAAAGTGTCGCAATTATATAATCCTTTATAATCCAGCCTTTGATTATCTCCTCCATCACACACTTCACTGAAACAAAACAGCAGCCCATGCTCATTGGCTGATGTGGCAACAAGATATGGGCCACAGCAGAAAGGAACCCTTGAACTGTCTTGATTCTTTGTCGACTTCTATATTTGTCTTAATACTTGTATAACTGTGTATAAATTTTTATATATTTTGCCTGGCATATGACTGGGTACAATTTTCTTCTTTGGATATTTAAACCTATCTCAATTTTTGCTACTTAAAAGTAGCGATTGTTTTTTCTTAAGAGTACTCATTAATTGCCTTCAAGTGAATACATATTGAATTTAAAACTGCTTTATGATACTATACAAAAATAAAATGACAGCTAATGCTGAATTAAGGGACAAGTGTTAGTTTTTCTAGTGGTGTAGCCCATAAACTACCCATATTGCAGTAACTAACCTCCCACCCATATGAAGGCAGCTCTATTTAAACTCACTGGGTAATGCACAGACACGCATGCACCTGTGTGCACATACACATGCCCTAACACAGAAACATGAGAGTCAGAAGTGGACTTCCTGGGAAGAATGGTTTAATTGAGAGAAAAATTGGATACTATATGGGTTAATAAGGGATGAAATGAAGTAGAATTGTGTGTGTGTGTGTGTCTGTGATGTGGGATTTCCCTCTGTGTGCTATGATTACCATTAATGAATAAAGAAAATGCTTTGGACCTATAGCAGGGCATAACTTAGCTAGGTGGGGAAAACTAAGCTGAATGCTGAGAGAAAGAAGGCCCCAGTCAGGAAGAAGCCATGTAGCCCTCATGGAGACAGACGCCAAAACTTTAGCCAGTAAGACACAGCCAGATGGTGATACACAGATAACTGGAAATGGGTTAAATTAAGATATAAGTGTTAGTCAATAAGAAGTTAGAGCTAATGGGCCAAGCAATGTTTTAATTAATACAGTCTCTGTGTGATTCCCATGGGGCACAGCTGAGCTTAGACTTCTCGTTCCTGTTTTGTGAGTTTTACCCTTATAATAAATAAAAATATAATTTTTTTTTCTTTAGCTAGACTGGTCATTTCTTGAATCGAGCTAATTTCTACAGTTGAAACGGACTAAGCAGTGTTTAAGTTAATACAGTTTCTATGTGATTATTTTGGGGCTAAGCGGCTGGGTACTAATTAGTGGCCTCCTACGTGTGTGTGTGTGTGTGTGTGTGTGTGTGTGTGTGTGTGTGTGTGTGTGTGTATTTGAGACACAGTTTCTCTGTCTTTTGAGACATTGCAGCCCTGGATGTCCTGGAACTCACTTTGTAGACCAGTCTGGCCTCAAACTCACAGAAATTCTCCTGCCTCTGCCTTGTGAGTATTTGGATTAAAGGTGTGTGACACCACCACCCAGCTAAGAATAAATACTTTTAAGTTGGCAGGAGGGGTGAAGTCTTTCTCATCCTTGCTCTCCTACCCTCCCATTTCTTTCAGAAATCCTGCCACTGGATCAACCCCATGCAATGTGACAAGGGTCACTTGACAACATTATTTGGACCTGCAATCCTAACTCCCCTTTGTGGCTTGAGATAACATTCACAAATGCTATGGACTTGAGTCTGCACAATTTGGGGAGCATTACTTTATTTAGCATTATACCAAAAGTGTATATCATAGATGGTACTAACTAAACATTTGTTTTCTAAATGAACTAATGCTATGAGGATACATAACCTTTAAATAGTAATGACATCTTCCAATATGTTTACATTTTGCACAACTGTTAGTAGTAATGGCTGTGTATGCTTCTATTTTAACCATTTTCTTTTGACTCAATTTATCAACACTTTTTGTTGTGGAACCTAATAATACATTCTTATATTGACTGCTGAGTCACTATGTACTTTCCTAGTCTTGGCACTAGTTTGGGGGCTCAATTGTTTAAAACTCTAGGTGTTTATAACACACATGGAATATTGGACTTAAAATCACTGAATACATTTAAATAAGTTTATTTATTTAACATAAAATTATACTAGTAGCTTTATATAAAAAAATTTATTATTTGATCCATAATGGATATTGTGAATATTACTTAACTGTCCTCTATCTTCTACACTGTATTTACGTAAGATTTTACAATTGGTGCTTGCAATAACTCTACTTTGTAGACTTTATTATTGCCTTCATTTTATAGAGAAATAAAATGAATTTTATAAATGCTTCATATCTTTCCTGTTATACTCCTAATGCTGCAGTACACCTCCTCTGATGTTTTGTAATCATAATCTGCACTATTACACACAGAGCTTTGTCAATCAATACATTACCCATCATGCTCTTTGTTCTGGAAATGAGCAGCACGGCCTTCTTCTTGCTTTTTCTCATTTTTTAAAGATTTATTTCATTGTATTATATGTGTATGAGTATTTTGCCCATATGTATACTTGCAAACCATGTGGGAACCTGGTGCCACAGAGGCCAGAAGAGGGCATCAGACACCCTGGAACTGGAATTATAGAAGCTCATGAGCCACCATGTTTGTGACAGGAACGAAACAAAGATCCTCTGGAAGAGCAGTCAGTGTTCTTAACCTCCAAGATCTCTCCACCCCAGCAATGTTTCTTGGAAATTTGAAACAGTACACATACAAAGCCTGGACTAAGCTCTTTCCAAGGTAAATATGCTATTGTAACCTGGGCTTTCCCTCCAAATTTATATGTGTTAATTAGTCTGTTAAATCTTCCAGTAACTTTTTCAGATATCTATATTTCCCAAGAAATATATTAGGTTTTGTACTGTCACAATAGCCATGGAAATATGTCTAGTTATTCATATTTGTGATCAATAAAACATTTAAGTACTAATCATAATTTTCTCTCATGTGTGAAATCAAGGGGAGAAAAGCACAAAACAAAGAGGCAAAATACTAGTGTTGTAAAAGGATCATGGAAAGGGGAGAGGGGACAGCGAAGACTAACAGAGAGTAAGGACACATAAAATGGATTGAATGTAGTGAAAAAACTGATATAAGCTATAGACAGGTCGGAAAAGTCTGGCCCTACCTCTTGAAGAGATGGCTTTGTGAGGTGAGATGGAGAAACAACAGGCCCTATGAGAATGAGTTAGCCTTGTTCATTCGTCTGTTGGGTCAGACAACAACACCTGGAATTTTCTTTGAATTGAAGAAGTAAGCATAAAATTATAAGCATTATTCTCCCACTCATACATCTGTCATCAGAATCTGTCCAGCATAGCTTCAATGTTCTGATTGCTCATTCTAAAATGTATAAATGTTAAACTATATTTCATTTTTCCAAGAAATAGAATGGTTACATTATTCTTAACCCTACTCTTAACCAGTTCAGAGTTTAGGGCATTAAAAATTCTCTTTAAGTTAGTCATCTGGACTGGCGAAAATGTAAACCTTCAGGACTGGCTACATTGCTCAGCAGGTAAAAGTGCGTGCTGCCTAGCCTGAGCACCTCATTTTGATGCCTGGGATTCGTATGGTAGAAGGTAAAAACCAACTTCGCAAAGCTGTCCTCACCTTCATGTATGATACATGTGTGTTTCCACACCTACTCACTACTTAATAGGTTAATTAATTAATGAAAATAAGAAAATATAAATAATCTATGTAAAAGCTTTATCTTACAAGTTTAGATATCGTGCTTTGCAACAAACAATCCACATACGCCCATGAGCTGAAACCCACACCGTTTCACATTTTGTCTTTAAACACCAGGCTTTCAGAAGGCATCTTTCAGGGTTACATTTGCATTTTTACAGATAAAGTAACAAAGAGTGATAGTGCTTTAATACAATCCCATCTGAGCATGGATAATAAATCTGAGCCCTTTTCTCTTGTCAAGATGTCTTGTCTTTGTCATTTAATTTTCCCTGAATGGCTATAAAATCTGTCACAGCAAAGCACTTAGTCTCTGAGGGGAGTTATTGATAAAGCAAGCAGGATCCATCTAAGATGTGTATTGGAAAGGTGAGTCCCATTATGCATAGCTCCTGATAGAGCAGGTTGCTTTTAAAATTCCAATATTGAAATAGAATTAGAAAGCTGCAAGTCAACAAAATGAGTCATTGGAATTCCAATATAGGACATCTATTTATATAGGGAAATAATTAGAAATGGAAGACTACAAATACTATGTGTCAAAACAGTCATCTGTTTTGGTCAAATTGTTGGATATTCTGCTGACATAAACAACAATGTTAATATTGCACGTGTGTGTTGCCCAAGTTTTGCAAAGGGTAAAAGGATTATGTGACCTTAAGAGAAAACAGAGTGTGTCCCCAATGTTTGTAACACAAAGCAGCCAAGGGGTTTAGCTTCAACAGCACCTTCTTACATTCAGCCTGAACACACACACACGTATACATGTATGCATGCATGCATGCACACACAGAGAAATTATAATTTAATTTAATTTAAAAGAGACATTTATAAAAAATTGCAAGAACCAACTGAAATGCGTGTACCATACTCAAGGTCTTTATTTAAATTACTTTTTCCTGTCTTTTTTTATTCATGTGTCTGTTTATGTGTGTATCTGAGAACATGAATGTACTTGCAGGTACCCACAAAGCCAGAAGAGGGAAGTCTTGGAACCAGAGACTCCAGAGGTTGTGAGTCCCCCTATGTGGGTGTCCAGACCTTAACTCTGATTCCCTGCAAGAGCAGCAAGTGCTCTTAACATCAGACATCTCTCTCTAGCCCCCATGCCTGGGATCTTTGTGACTATACTGGCCAACTCCAAAAGAAACCTCCTTCGCTGAACATGGAATGTGCTCTTGGGCCTGGACTGAAAGGTTTCTGACAGAGATTCAGACAGTACCTTTCCTAAATCCCTGTATTACTCCTTCCTCCTAAAAAGTCATGACAACAGCAGGTGTCAATATATTATGAAACAATTCACTTGGCAATGTCCATACAATTTACTGGAACATCATTTTTCTCATTTGTAAGGAATAACTCAATGCTAACACCACATAAAAACTTAGAAGAAGCCTCTCAAGAATTAGAAAGCACAGATGCTTTTGGACACACGAGCGAACTCAGGTTCTTAATAATGCTCAACAAATACCACCCTAGCAACCATTCAGATTTTCAGCCTGATGTTAAACTCCTCTACAAAATATGACTGTGTTGCCAAGGGAACAATTAATAAAATGAAACAAAGCTACTATCTGGGGTAGCATATTTATTTTAAAAAATTATTGTATTTAAAATTTTATTCAATCAAACTGTGACTGAGGAATTTCCTTTGGAGGTTGTCAGATAAGTAATGGTGAAGGTTTAAGAAGGGCAGGATTGGTGAAGACAGGTGTGAGCTGAAGGAAACAAACTGCATGCAAGGGCTCAAAACATCTTTATTTTCCCTTCAGTGTGCAAGACAGTTGTTAGCCATTACTTGATTAATCCTAGAAAACTGAGTTAAACTTCCTAGGAAACAGATCTCTTTATTCTCACTTAAAAATTGCTGAGAAACCCTGGTTTTTCTAAGAAAAAAATGGGTGAAATATTTATGCCACAATGGAATATGAAGAGATGGTTTTTTTCTCACACAGTGGAATATGTGGCTTAAAAGGGTTGTATTTTGTAGTCTGGCATAACAAATGTTTGACTGGAAACTACTGTCATTTCAAAACCTGCCTAAGCAGCAGTATTGAGTATGGAAAAGAAAACCCCCCTGTGTGGATTCTTAGCCCCGTAGCTTATTAAAATTTGAAGTGAAGAAAACAAAGCTCAGCTCACATAAAAAATAAATAAAGCAATTTCTCGGTCTCCAGTTTTTATTACTAGTGAGTTTTATAAATAAATCATCTGTTAAACAGGTTTGATTTGTTGTGTTGGTTTTTTTTTTTTCCCCATACTGAGTAATCGAACTCAGGGCACTGTGCATGCTAGGAACTTTGTCCTCAATCCTAAATCTTCTATTAACAAATGTCCCTTCACAAACTTACAGAATAGTTTATCAGGGGACTAAAGCAAAAGAAAATACAAAGAAATTATATGTAAGGGCCTCTTTGTCTTTGCTGCTGCCTTTTACAAGTGAAAAGAAATAAGTTGCTTAGAGCTTCATGATTCGTGCTCTACAGGACATATCTTGCTCTAATACAGTGAACATTTTGTAGGCACCTTTGTGTTCTCAGACCCTGGAGACTGAAGCCTGTCTTAGGTCTGTCCTTTTAGTGCTTCTGCTGATATTTTTCAATAAAGAAACACCTCCCTACCTTTTAAGCCACATGGGGCATTCTGAAAAGAAAATAAATCATAATCAAAAAGGCCATCAGTGTGCTAAAAGTCAAGACAGTGGCCTTTAACTTAATGTACTCATTAGGATGCCTCTTACATGGCCCTGGGTTTGGTTCCAACTACTACAAAAAAAGAATGAGAAATAAGGATAGAGATAGATAAATAGACAGACGGATGGATGGACAGATGGACGGATGGATGGATGGAATGATAGATAGATAGATAGATAGATAGATAGATAGATAGATAGATAGATAGATAGA
>JABTXL010009180.1:527602-562747 GCA_025134845.1 Neodon shergylaensis
AGATAGATAGATAGATAGATAGATAGATAGATAGATAGATAGATAGACAGACAGACAGACAAACATAGATACATAGATCAATCGATAACAGAGGCAGGACCACAAGAATGAAAGAGAATTAAAAAAAATGGGAGGGACAGAAAAGTTGAAAATATAAAAGACTGGGGGAAGTGGGATCAATGTAAGTTCAGAAGTATGAAGAAATATTAGATTATCTGAATGAGCCCCATCTAACCTCACAAGTGTATAAACATGGAAGAATCAAGTAGAAAAGTAAGCAAAAAAAGACAGTGTCATGAGAAGACTGAATACCTTGGTGAGAGTAATGTAGGGACTAAGGACCTCAAATAGAACTCTAGAAATTGAAGCAGCATCTTATCCAGCATCCATCAAAGAGGCAGAGATCTCAGTTTCAGAATTAATGAATCTAAATTCCTCCAAAATTCCAAAGAAAGGAAGAAGGTTCTCCCATTGAGCCTCCAGAACACAGCTTTACCCATGCCTTGAACTCAACTGAGAAAACCATCAGACCTCTGACTTACAAAACTAAAGCATCCACTTGGGAGAAAATTCATTATGGTATCAAGGAAAAACTAATAGAAGCCCCAGTCTTATTTCCTCTCAGTTTCTGGCTTTAGAAAGTTACTAAATGATAATCCATATTTGTCTCACTTTTCTATTGCTGTGAAAAAAACACCATTCCCAAGGCAACTTATAAAAGAAGGCATTTAATTGGGGGCTTTCTCACGGTGTCAGAGGGTGAGTTATAGCAAAAAGCAAGGCCACAGACATACTGCTGGAGCAGCACCTGGGAGTTTAGATCTGCTCCACATCACAAAGCTGAGAGGAAGAGAAGGAGCTAACTTGGAATGGTATGGGCTTTTCAAACACCATGCACACTTCTAATGACCCATGTCCTTCAAAAAGACTGTACCTCCTCCAACAAGACTACACTGCCTAGTCCTTCTCAAACACTCCACTAACTAGGAAGCAAACACTCAAATATATTAGCTATTCTCATTCAAATCACAATATTCAAAACAGTTGCGAAGATAAAATTAGAAGGCACACAAAACAAGGAGCTAGCAGATATCTCGGTAGGGAAAGTGCTGCTGTGCAAGCATGCACAACTGTGTTCAGATCCCAGTACCCATGTAAAAGGCCAGGTACAGTAGCATCACTGGGAGAAAGTAGAAGACAGGAGGATCTCTGGAGTTTACCAGCCAGTCAACCTTTCCAAAACAGAGGAAGACAAGAATGCTAACTCTGGCAGTCACATGCACCTATATGAAGGTAAATATCTACATGCATGTCTTCATATACATACAATACACCAGAGAGAGAGAAAAAAAGCACAACATGTTTCATAAAGTACTTTACCCTATACCAAGATTTTTTTTTATTTTTTATTGAGAAAAAGAAAAAAAAAGTTTCCGCCTCCTCCCAGCCTCCCATTTCCCTCCCCCTCCTCCCACCCGTCTCCCCCTCCCCCGACTCCTTTCCCCCTCCCTCTCCAGTCCAAAGAGCAGTCAGGGTTCCCTGCCCTGTGGAAAGTCCAAGGTCCTCCCCCCTCCGTCCATGTCTAGGAAGGTGAACTAAGATTTTTTAATTAATATTAATTATTAATAATACATAAAATCAACATTTACAAAATCTATCATATTTTAAACTTTTGAGAAGTCCCTTATTAACATTCTATTAAAATAGATTTATTATGTGCAAAATAACTTTAAAAAATACACTTATTTAATGCACAGTACACATGATTTGATGGGTATTAATTTGTGATTACATAGATCACACCACTAAAATAGAGAAGAAAGATAATAGAAACTGGTTTGACTTCCTTATTGAGGTCTTCACAGAGAATTTAGCATATGAATATAGCTTTTGAAATTCCAAGAGAAAATATACTCTACAATATTTGCCAAACTTGTACAAAGAAATGTTATTTTACCAGAAGTTATCTTATGCCACTGTGATTATGTTTTAGGAAACAATGAACTAAATTTTGAGAGTGTAGTTCTTGTAGAACAAATATTTATGTACCTTCACAATTCATATGTTAAAGACATAATATCTTAATTTTGATGTTTAAAGAGACTCTTTAGGAAGTAACTTTAGATGAGGTCCTGAGAGTAGAGTCCTCATAGTGACTTTTTAAATAAGATGACAGAGAAGTATCTGTCTCTATTATGTAAAGACACAGCAAGATGGTGCTATCTGCCATTCAGAAAGAGGTCTTTAACCAAGCATTATACCCAATGTCACATTAATCATTGGATTCTCAGGCTCCAGAACTACTGGAAATTAATTGTTTGAGCTACCCATCTCTGGTATACTGTTCTAATAGCCAAAGGTAAAACACATAAAATAAAAATATTCCCGGAAAGGGTAATAAAACTGTTTGTTGTTAACACTGCTGACATATAAATATAATATTTTATGTTACCTTATGTAGTATTCTATTTTGAAAGAAATGAGCTTAGCTTCCTTTTCTAGCAAAGAGTGGAGGGAGGCAGTTAGTAAAACATAACTCACTGCTAACATTGGTAGAAAAATGACTTCTACCTGGCAAGATACCATGGATCAAGACAGTCCAAAGATCCTGCTATCGCTCAATTCAGGAAGGTTGCAAGAAAACTTAATTCCCAGGATTAACTAAGTCTTCAGAAAAAATCTTTGTTTAGAATCTTTGAAAAGCAATATTCTACTGAACACAGTATATTAAATGCTCTTTTACACAGTATATTAAAAACATTTAGCAGCTTGTATGTGTTAGGAAGTAGTTGAAGGACTGTAGTTCATTCTATCCACAGTGCAAAGTCAGTGTCTTTTCCCTCAAACAAGAAAATACAATAGGAATAAACTAAAAGAAATACATTGTATGAATAAATAACTTAGAGCGATGATTTGTCACATCAGTGGTCTTCAAAAGTCACACCTCAAGAAGGAAACATGAAAACATGCATACAAGTCACATTATGCACACTGAAAAGGGTGAATTTATAAATGTATATGTACATATAATAAAAATTAATTTAAAAAGACCACAAAATTGAAAGAGCAAGAAAGGGTATATAAGAGAGCTTAAAGTGAAGAAATGGAGAAACATTTAATTACATTATAATATAGACTTATAAGTAAAAATAAGAAGAAAGGACTTTTAAAGTTACATCTAGAAAAATTTTCAATATACAAGGCAGGGGAAGAAAGAAGAATGTGAGTATAAGTTATATTTAAAAACAAATCACATATGTTTGTAACCTCTATTTCATCTGTGTCTGTATGCATGCCTACATGTATGGCTTGAAATTTACACATTAAAAAAAAACATCTGTAGATATTTAAATAGTAGACTTAAAAGAACTAGTATGGTAGATCTCTGAAAACGTGCATGTAACATTGATAGAAAGTCAGAAACAGAAAAGATAAGGGGAGGGGCAAAAAACTCACTATTCCACAGACAACAGAATGAGGTGAAGAACTTCTGAAGATACAATGATTGTAGAATTTCCAAAAGAGATAAGAATCCTAGTGATGCTAAAAGGAAAATGCAAGAACACCAGGTTACAGACTTAGATAAATGCTAACATTTTATTGGAGTGTAATAGTTACTGAAATTGATAAGGGAGATTGAGCAATGCAAGAATCAAGTGAAGCTAGAAAGCTAATAAAATTGAATTAATAAAAATAAATAAAGTTCACCGAACACTGTTCCACAAGATCTAACACAGTTAGACTTAGGATTTTGAAAACAAAATAATATAATAATCTTGTATAGTGGGGTATTGATGGAGTTGTACAAAAAACAGACAGGGACTTAAATCAAAATGCTTGAAGTCTGAATGTGAAAATAGAATCAGAAATTAAATGAAAGGGGAGAAGTTAAGGCAGAACTCGGAGCTATCAGGGCCAGGAACAAGATTATTAGGAAGAATGATAAGATGTTGGCAGTTGTTGAAGCTATTGAAAGATTATGACTTGAGTCCTTTAAAGGTGATGTTTACCATTAGGTGGGCAGCTATCTAAGTGTGTCACTGCTCACCTAAGGAAAAGATCCCCAAGGGGCTGGAGAGATAACTCAGTGATTAAAAATGCTGACTGCTCTCACACAGGGCCTGAGTTCAGTCCCCAGCACATATACCACCCAACGACCTGTAACTCCTGACCCAGGAGATATGACTCCCTTTTTTGGCCAATGCATGTACCTGAGGGTTGAGAGGTGCCTAGCTGACATTAATTTAATGCATGATCTAGATACTAAAGAAAACTTCTAGTACAAACAAACTATACATGTACATTAATACCAAACTAAAAGAAACAAGATAGAAAATAAGTAGAAAAATTCAGTGAAAAAAATGAGGTTACAATAAAAGAATCATTGGAGTCAGAAGTAGAAAGATATAGTCATGTCTCAACCAAACATGCATGCTCTCTCACACACACACATACACACACGTACTCCCCTCCATTGTGTATGTGTTTGTTTTTATTACTGATGTCAATATTTCAACATAAAATATGTCAGTAACACATATCAGTTTTATCTCTATATGCAATCAAAGGATAAATTCAATGCAAAATGATTAAGTCATCTATGATCTTGCTGATAACTCTAAGATTGGGAAGATCTCTGTTTTAAAATCCCCAAACTATTCTGAGTGAAGAAAAAGCCTAAAGTGATGGAGGATCATATTTTCTCAGATCAGAGCAGTTGGTCTTCAAAATCTGCTCAGACTGATCTATAGACTCGACTGAACAGTCTTTCAGAATCCTAGCAAGTCTATTTGCAACTGGGCTTAAACTTTCTGAAAGAAAGAGCAAGCTGACAAGCCTACCTACTAAGGCAGTCTGTGATAGAAGAACAAAATGAAGGTATTCACATTTCCACTTAGTACTCATCACTTTTAGGAGTTCTTCACATGTATTTGAATACTAACACAGTTATATAAAGTTCCATACTAAGTCTAAAATCGGTTCCCTCGGGTATTTTCTGTTGGATTTTTTATTACTTTGTATACATGAATAGAAATTCGTATTTATTCTCAGGTTTTCTTTTCTTTATTACATATTCTCTTAGAAAAGTAGTCCAATTCCTATTAGCACATTCTCTGAATGGTCCAAACAGACACGCAAGATTTGAAATTCCCCAGGAACTAGAAGTTTACACAAAGTCAAGGGAAGAAGGCAGAAGGAATATAAGGGAGAAGGAATGAGCAGAAGTGCTGTGAATTGATGTCCTCTGAGCACAGCATGGTTGCTGCAGACATGAAGTCAGCAGCTGCAGGAACCTGCAAAAGACTAGCACAGTAGCATGCCGTCTGAACTCTTCAGTAGGTCTGGCTATCAATTACTTGGGTTTATGCTTCTGGAGGTATAAGAGTCTATCATGGTAAGAAAGTTCAGCAATGGGTGGCAGTCATGACCATTGATGCTGGAATCTGCAAGATTTCGTCTTCTACGGAAAACATGGAGAAAGAGCTGGTAGCAGAGGGTGGCCATACTCTCTTAAAGCTCACTTCTGGTGATGTGCTTCCTCTAGTAAAGCCTGACCTCCTACACTCCCTAAACAATGCTAACAACTGGGGAACACATGCTCAAATGCCTGAACGGATGTGGGACATTTCCCACTCAAATCATGAGAGTGGGAGAGATGATCTCTGGGATCCATTGCTTACTGAGTAGGTACTGGCAAGACAGAGGAAATCATTCTCTTTAGGTTTAATTTTATTTTAATTTGATTTGATTTAATTTGGTTTTTTATATAACCATTGGTAGATTTCCTATTCTCCAGTGGACATTCATGAGGAGGACTAAGTGGTGGATTATCACACAGTCAGTGAGGACAGAATGAAGTTAGAAAGGGGAGAATTATGAGGTTTTGGAGAGGGAAAGCTGGGGAATCTGTGGTCATATCATTTTGTGCATGTATGAAATTCTCAAAGAATAAAAATAAAACATAGAAATATTAAATTTGAAGATATTTTAATGGAGTTTCAGAAGTGGTCTTGTCTTCACCATGTCTAGAATACCTTTAGGTTTTGATTAACCAGAGTTGACCTGTACAGAAACACTAGATGAGAACAGCACTGTTGGGCCTGCCTTTAAACAGACGGCACTTTTTTTTGGGGGGGGAGCATTTTCAGTGGACTTCAGTTAATTATCAGAGTTCTGAAAAATTAGAATTTTGCTTATAGGTTTTTCTGTCTTTTATAGGGAGAGGGCTGTCAGTACTGACACTCTGACATCATAAAAGCTGTTCTCCTTGGATTAATAAACACTTTGAACATGTATATGTGGCCACTGAAAAAGCATTTGACAAAATTCAACATCCCTTTATGATAAAGGTCTTGGAGAGATTAGGGATACAAGGGTCATACCTAAATATAATAAAAGCTATTTACAGCAAGCCTACAGCTAACATCAAATTAAATGGAAACTCAAAGCCATCCCACTAAAATCAGGAACATGACAAAGTTGTCCACTCTCTCCATACCTCTTCAATATAGTGCTTGAAGTTCTAGCATTAGCAATAAGACAACATAAAAGGATCAAAGGGATTCAAATTGGAAAGGAAGAAGTTAAACTTTCATTATTTGCAGATGATATGATAGTGTACATAAGCGACCCCAAAAACTCCACCAAAGAACTCCTACAGCTGATAAACACCTTTAGTAGCATGGCAGGATACAAGATCAATTCCAAAAAATTAGTTGCCCTCCTATACACAAAGGATAAGGAAGCAGAGAGGGAAATCAGAGAAGCATCACCTTTCACGATAGCCACAAATAGCATAAAATATCTTGGGGTAACTCTAACCAAGGAAGTGAAGGATCTATTTGACAAGAACTTTAAGTCTTTGAAGAAAGAAATTGAGGAGGATACCAAAAAATGGAAGGATCTTCCGTGCTCTTGGAATGGGAGGATCAACATAGTAAAAATGGCAGTTCTACCAAGGGCAATTTATAGATTCAATGCAATCCCCATTAAAATCCCATCAAAATTCTTCACAGATATTGAGAGGAAAATAATCAACTTTATATGGAAAAACAAAAAACCCAGGATAGCCAAAACAATCTTATACAATAAAGGAACTTCTGGAGGCATTACCATCCCTGATTTTAAACGCTATTACAGAGCTTCAGTAATGAAAACAGCTTGGTATTGGCATAAAAACAGAGAAGTCGATCAATGGAATCGAATAGAGACCCGGATTTTAATCCACTAACCTATGAACACCTGATTTTTGATAAAGGAGCTAAAAGTATACAATGGAAGAAAGGGAGCATCTTCAACAAATGGTGCTGGCAGAACTGGTTGTCAACCTGTAGAAGAATGAAAATAGATCCATATCTATCACCATGCACAAAACTCAAGTCCAAATGGATTAAAGACCTCAATATCAGTCTGAACACACTGAACCTGATAGAAGAAAAAGTAGGAAGTACTCTACAACATATGGGTACAGGAGATCACTTCCTACATATATCCCCAGCAGCACAGACATTAAGGACAACATTGAATAAATGGGACCTCCTGAAACTGAGAAGCTTCTGTAAAACAAAGGACACTGTCACTAAGACAAAAAGGCAACCCACTGACTGGAAGAAGATTGTCACCAACCCTGCAACAGACTCCAAAATATATCTGATCTCCAAAATATATAAAGAACTCAAAAACTAGACTTTAAAATGCTAATTAACCCAATTAAAAATGAGGCACTGAACTGAACAGAGAATTCTCAACAGAAGAAATTCAAATGGCCAAAAGACACTCAAGGTCATGCTCAACCTCCTTAGTCATCAGGGAAATGCAAATTAAAACAACTTTGAGATACCATCTTACACCTGTCAGAATGGCTAAAATCAAAAACACCAATGTTAGCTGGGCGATGGTGGCACACGCCTTTAATCCCAGCACTCGGGAGGCAGAGGCAGGCGGATCTCTGTGAGTTCGAGACCAGCCTGGTCTACAGAGCTAGTTCCAGGACAGGCTCCAAAGCCACAGAGAAACCCTGTCTCAAAAAAAAAAAAAAAAAAAAAAACAAAAAAACAAAAAAACAAAAACAAAAAACGAAAAAAAAACACCAATGTTAGCCTTTGCTGGAGAGGTTGTGGAGTAAGGGGTACACTCATCCATTGCTGGTGGGAATGCAAACTTGTGCAACCACTTTGGAAATCAGTGTGGCGATTTCTCAGGAAATTTGGGTTCAACCTACCCCAAGATCCAGCAATACCACTCTTGGGAATATACCCAAGAGATGCTCTATCATATGACAAAAGCATTTGTTCAGTTATGTTCATAGCAGCATTATTTGTAATAGCCAGAACCTAGAAACAACCTAGATGCCCTTCAATGGAAGAATGGATGAAGAAAGTGTGGAATATATACATATTAGAGTACTATTCAACGGTAAAAAAAAAACAATGACATCGTGAATTTTGCATGCAAATGGATGGAAATAGAAAACACTATCCTGAGTGAGGTATCCCAGACCCAAAAAGATGAACATGGGATGTACTCACTCATAATTGGTTTCTAGCCATAAATAAAGGACATTGAGCCTATAATTTGTGATCCTAGAGAAGCTAAATAAGAAGGTGAACCCAAAGAAAAACATATAGTCATCTGCCTGGATATGGGAAGGGAAGTAGACAAGATTGCCGGGCAAAAACTGGGAACTTGGGGGTGAGGTGGAATGGGGGTAAGGGGAAATGAGGTGAGAAAAGTGAGAAGGGGAGGATGGGGGGAGCTTGGGGTAATGGGATGGTTGGAATAAAGGAAGGGTGTATATATCCTAAGCAGGGAAGTATATATCCTAATTAAGGGAGCCATCTTAGGGTTGGCAAGAGACTTGACTTTAGAGGGGCTCGCAGGTGTCCAGGGAGATGTCCCCAGCTAGTACCTTGGGCAACTGAGGAGAGGGAGCCTGAAATGACCCTATTCTATAGCCATTCTGGTGAATATCTTGCATATCACCTTAGAACATTCATCTGGCGATGGATGGAGATAGAGACAGAGACCCACATTGCAGCACCGGACTGAGCTCCCAAGGTCCAATTGAGGAGCAGAAGGAGGGAGAACATGAGCAAGGAAGTCAAGACCGCGAGGGGTGCACCCACCCACTGTGACAGTGGGACTGATCTATTGGGAGCTCACCAAGGTCAGCTGGACTGGGACTGAATAAGCATGGGATAAAATCGGACTCTCTGAACATAGTGGACAATGAAATTTGATGAGAAGCCAAGGACAACGGCACTAGGTTTCGATCCTACTGCATGAACTGGCTTTGTGGGAGCCTAGCCTGTTTGGATGCTCACCTTCCTGGACCTGGATGGAGGGGGGAGGACCTTGGACTTCCCACAGGGCAGGGAATCTGGACTGGTCTTCAGACTGGAGAGGGAGGGAGAATGGAATAGGGGGAGAGGGAGAAGAATGGGGAGTGGGGGAGAAGGAGAGGAGTGAAGGGAGGGGGAGGGAAATGGAGGCAGGGAGGAGGCAGAAATTTCTTTCAACAAAAAAATAAATAAATAAAAAATAAAAAAGAATAATGGGGCAACCTAGAAAATACAGATAAATCTCCTGCTGACAGTTTGCAATGTTTGTCCTCAAGTAGAAGAAAGTAAAAGTTGGAATAACAAAGTAATACAATAACAAGGAAGCTGTAAAGATACATGGATGAAATTTCCTCTCTTTTATTGGTTTTTCAGTTAAGTGCCATAAAAAAGAAATGAATAGGTCTTAAAATGGAGAGCACATACTAATCCCAAATAAGATTTATCAGTCGGTGGAGCCAATAGCCACTTCTGTATCTTAACTTACTTTTCAATTTTACAATTCATAAAATATTCAGCAAAGCATGACACAAGTTTGAGTTCAAGCACACTGCTCTTTATGCTGCAAGATCCATTAAAAGCAATAATTTGTAATATCCTCAATAGGGCTGTGTGCATTTCAAAATCACTTCAAAGAGAGAAGCAGGACCAATTAGCTCAGTTTTATATTAAGGTAATTTCCTTTTCATCTGTGGCCACTTCTCTCCCGAGAATATGATGGGCTTTGCACAGCACAATGAATGACACCACTCATGTCAGGAGTTCTCACTCACAGTGTGCACTCATGACCCAGCTTGCTCTTGGGGAAGCAAGAGAAAAACCCCATATTCGGTGAAAGAATGAAGGAGACTCTGATTACGAACTCATTCTCTTCTGGATTGCCTTCCTCTTCCTCTATTTCCCCTTCTTAGTTGTTTCAAGTTCAGAGTTTGAGCATGCTTATTTTGTGGCGTTACCTTCCTTACATCCATTCATACTTGATAAACAGAATTCCAACCTGACGAAGGTAAAGCCAGAGTTATAAGAAGAAACTAACCCTGGAGGAGGTCCTGCCTTGACTGCATGGTCCCATGTCTGTGAACACGACCATAGCTCTCACACAGCTTCCCTGTCCTCACATACATGTAAATTGGAATCTACTTGTTCCTTTGTTTTTTATTTTATATTCACATAATTTTATATGTATTTTATATCATTGTGTGTTCATTATGTGCATAATGTATACTATTGTTATTATTATGAGCATGATGTACATGTGTGACCACACCTTCCATGTGCCACAGTGCATATGTGAGGTTCAGCCACAGTGATATCTTGGGATCAAACTCAGGCAGTTGGATTAAGAGAAAAATGCTTTCACCAGCCAAGCTAGCTCACTGTCTCCTTTCACATGGCTTTATTGAGTTAGCAAATGAGAAAATACATAGTTGGAAGCCTTGCTAAACACAAGCTCAACACAAATATAAAAACTTGCAAGCGCTAATAAAAGGATTCCAAGTCTATTAGAAAAATCATTTTGAAACGGAAGAACAGTCTGTGCACTAATATTGAGTGTACCATACAACACTTGTTCCACACAATAAGGCATTCTGTAAGCAATGATCAATCTTTTGTCTCTTACCTGCCATTACAGCCTTATTTATTGACTATTAGTTTAAGCCATTAAAAGAAAATTATCCTGAAATGCATCACAGTTTGTAGACTTTAAAATCTAATAATATCCATATGGAAGATTCTCAAAGTAAGGAAACTTTGTTGAAAGGAGAACTATAAGCCTATGACATTTACAGGATCCCAACTTTCCCCAATTTATATAGAAAAAGAGACTCATAAAAAATTGACTTTAATGAACCAACAACCAGGGAGCCTACATGGGACCTACCTAGGTCCTCTACATATATGTGACAGTTGTGTAGTTTGTTCTACTTTTTGGGACTCCTAACAGTGGAAGCAGGGACTGCCTCTGACTCTTTTCCTTGATTTTTGGAACCTATTCCTCAGTTGAGTTTCTTTGCCCAACTCAGGGGGAGGTGCTTAGTCTTACTGCAACTTGATATGCCATTCTTTGTTGATAATCATGGGAGACCTGCCCCTTTCTGAACAGACAGAGGAGGAGTGGACGGTGGAGGCAGAGAGGACATGGCAAGAGGGAATGGTAGAAGAGGAAGGAAGGGAAACTGGAGTCAAGTTGTAAAATATATAGATTAATGTAAATAAGACTTTCTCTTTCCTAGATTGTTTCCTTTACTGAGCAGAAGTATTATAGTCAGATGAAAGTCCATTAGCCTACTTTGTTTTGTTTCCTGTACTTTGGGGGTCTTGTACAAAAGTGCCTATAATTAAAGAAAGCAAGGCACAGGAAAATGAATATTACATAATCTGAGTCATATATGCATAGGCAGAGATTGCTCGTTTGTTTCCCGGCCACCCAGACCAGAAACAATCACTCAGAAACTATAGTTATTATACCACCGCTTGGCCTATTCGCTTATATATATTTCTAGCTAACTCTTACATCTTAAATCATTCCGTTTCTATTAATCTGTGCATCACCACGAGGTTGTGACCTACCAACAAGATTCCGGAATTTGCCTCCTCTGGCGGCTACATGGTATTTCCATGACTCCACCAACTTTCTCCTCTCTCTCTGCTTGGAATTCCAGACTTGCTATATTCTGACCTGTGATAGGCCCAAGGAAGCCTTTTTATTAACCAATGGTATGCAGAGGGGAATCCACATCACCTCTTCTTTTTTTGTCTAAATAAAAAGGAAAGTTTTAACCTTAGCATAGTAAAATTACATATAACAAAACAATTATCAAGCAAGAATTATACTTACAATATTTATATCTACTTATTTTTTATCCTTAATAAGGAAAACTATAATAATAAATATCTATTCTTCAACTCCATCAAAGAGCCCAGAAAGATATATTACCTAAGTAAACAGGAAGTGCATTGTCAGCAACTTCCGAAACTCTAGAATTGGCAGAGACATCTCGATGCCTGACTGTCTCCCAAAGTTCTTTTGTAACATTGGGGCACACATCCTCAGTCTACTGGCCCACTTTTCCATCAAGCAGGAAATTTTAAAGACAGTTCTACTTAAATGGGCAATTTGTCAGTCACTTTCTCCTGTGTCCTGCAGAATGTCTGGCAGATTTTCATGAAGCAGGAACCCCAAAGGACCATCTCACCTTTAAGCAAATTCAGCAGTCATTTTTCTGTAGATCCTGTGTGTCCAGTTCATACAGTATAACATCCAGCAGTTCAAGTAAGAGCAGTTTGGCTAACCAACTCCATAAGGAGCCTCTTCAGTGCCCATCATCCTCTTGAAGTAATTGGTGCTGCTAAAAGTAGATGTGTCTCATTGTCATGAAAAGTCCTATGTTTTAAAAACATTTAAATGCCATATTCTGTAGGACTATGAAAGGTCTGAAGAACACCTATCCATCTAAAATATATCTCTGTACATCTAGAAAACCTAAGTAACATGGCTACAAGTTTGATTAGTATAGATAAATATTAACCTTTATTTATTAATTATGCATTACATTTTTAAGTAAGCTACACAAACACAATACCTTAATCAAGAGCAGAAATATACACATAACAAAATGGACCTTAAATTTGTATTAGTAAACTAAGATCCATATATAAACAGTATTTGGGAATTTGGGCATAGTTCTCTAGAACTGCTTCTTGATTTTGGTTGGGATAAGTAATTTTGGGTGTTCATGGCAACCTTTCAGGCCCATCAAACCACATTAGTCTGGAAGGAATCCACAGATTCTCATTTTCTGTGGAAACAAAAGCAGAACATCTTTTCCAAAGCACATATCCTTAGACCCAAATTTTGAAGTCAAGATACCTTTAATACATATATGTTGGTTTAGTTTAGCAGCCTGTATGATGAAATCTCTCTCTCTACTTAATTCACAGTCAAAAATTCACAGAAAACACAATAATATATATAATCCAGATTCTCTGTGTCTGTTCCATCTTTACATGGCTTATTTTTCTTTACTCCTTTAATCTATGACTGTCTGTACTCTCTCTTTAAAGACTTTGTTTTGTTTTTAAAAGCATTTACTTTCTTTTATAACTCCCTGTACTCTTTTTCTTCTCTCTTCCAAGCCTACATATATTTATCCAACACTGTGACCCTTTCAGAGGTCTTTTTATCTGAACCTGTCTTTATTATGTATCTGTGATTAATTTCTGACCAGGAGTGGTTTTTTTTAATGCTAAGCAGATATGACTAGGACCAACTCCACGGTCCTGATTGTTGACTCCACCCAGTCAAACATGACAGAATCATATCACTGCCTCTGAGAGCCATCCTTTCTGCCCAGATCCAGGGGTTGGGTCCCAGCAGGTCTGTATTCCATTAAGCAAGTTGCAGTACTCTGCTCACAACCCCATTTAAGTGCTCAGCCTCCTAAGGGAGCCAGAACTGTTTGTACAACTGGAACAAACAAAGAAGCCACTATTTCTTATGCCGAATCAGTAAGCCTTTTGTTAAAGGAGCAGTGGTGCTTTTGCTCGCCACTAGAGTTCATCCGAAAAAAAAATGTGGCTAAACTTTGTTTTTTTGTGTGTGTGTCTAGAATTCCTTTCCAAGATCTCTCAGGTTTTATTTTGATTTAACTGGGTGCATGTTTGCTTGCCAATTTGTTGTCTGAGACAGCTCGTTCATTTCTCAGCCGCCCAGACACAAAAATGGTGTGAGAGGGATTCCACATCAATCTGTGTAATATAAAAATGTTTATATCCCAGAATCTGAGAGTAGAACAGTGGCTATCAGTGACTGGCAAGAGAATAGGGAAAGGAGAAATGAGGGAAGACAATAAGTCAAGCTGATGCAAATAAGAATCTCTGGGGTGCTGAGGCACAGTTGCCTCATAGTTTATGCAGCTCAGAAAAGCTAGAAGAAAATATTTCTGGATATTTTTGCAGTGAAGCAATAAGAGGTGATTAAGAAAACAGGTTTATGTAACCCTTCTTAAATGTTACATAATGTATATGTAAAAAAGTCACATGTATCACTTTAATATGATTTTATTTTTAAATATATCAAATAAATAAAAAGCTGACTTTAGCTTTTTATTAACAATTCTTTTAAGAAAAAAGTATATATATACATGTTATGTGAGTTTATGTGCACCGCATACATACAGGTGTCCAAAAGAGTCAGTATGGTTCATTATATCCCCTGGATCTAAAGTTATGGGTGATTTTGACCTATTTTTGTATGGCTTATCAGAACTGAACTCAGAAGATTTGAAAGAAGAGCAAGTGCTTGGAATCACTAAGCCATCTCTCCAGCCCCAGGTATCACTTTTTCTATAAACTTCCATTGATTTACCAAGATGTAAAAATATTGAAATGCTATATTTCTTTTAATGTGTCTCCATACTAAGGAAAGAACCTTAAACCATAACATTTTCCCCTCCAGTCTGAGTTTAAATTTCTCAAATGCAAAGTGAGCTTCTCCAAAGTTCTATTTGTTCTGTGGTGTGGTAATGGTAAGTGCTGGGCAAGACAGAAAAGGAGTAGAAGGATGCAGTGTTAGGAATAGAAGCACAAAGTCTGTTGTTTCCAAACTTAGAACCTTCCGGGTTACATTTGCTCCATTCTAGTGAGCTCAGCGGGATCTGAAGGTTAGTTCCAAACCTGGAATTACACAGATGCTTCTAATTAAACTCAGAGAGACACTAAACCATACCGAAATTAGTGAATAGGGAAGAGATTTGTGGAGAAGAGGGTGGAGGCTGACCGAGGAAGGAGGGAAATTGGAGAAGGTAGGGAGAGAAAAAAGCATATCTATAGTGTACATGCATAAAAATGTGAAGTAAAGGGGTAGCTATATCTGAAGGGATTTTCAATGAACTACAGACATTTTCCAGCTGTCCTTCCTAAGTGTGCACTGCCTACTTCTCTACTCTCTGCAGTCCATCTCATTTCCTGCCTCCAACAAGAGGTAGCTCACTAAGCCCATCTCTTAATCTATATTTTGTTTTTAATCAAATACCTCTCACAGGCTGTATCCTGACCCTTTCCTTTTTTCTGACATTATGTATGCGTTAGTCTTATCCTCTGTGAATTCTTGTAATCTCCTCGAGGGCAGCATGCATACCTGATTCAGCTCCTGAGACATCTCCTATACACATGATGCATTGCACACCGGCGTAATTTTCCCTCTTTTGGCAGTTGGAACGTTGCCTGGACCATAACAGGTGCTCAATAAATATTGAATCCGGTGATGGTTGCACGTGTCAAGCTGAAGTGAAGGAAATGCATATATAAACGGGAGATGTTCTTGTAAGTGCCCTTGGCAAATTTGGAGATGGGGATAATGACAGGCTTTCAAGTTTCTCCTGATCTCGAGGGAGAGAAAGTTTAAGGCTCTTTGGGATTCTAAACGTGAAGTGAATATGAAAGCAGCATGTACGAAACTCAGAATAAAAGTTCTGAAGTGTCTGAAAAATTGACATATTTACCTAAAAATAAGGTTCATTTGAGAAATTTAAGTCTATCTGTAAAGTGAGAGTTTCTGCAACTGTGTGCAGATAATGGAATTATGTAGAAAATTATAATTAAATAATTAATCATAATTAAATCTGGATTGAACCATGGATAACCCCACACCCACTAGAAAATGGGCAGCAAAGAGGAGGCAAAGTTGAGGTAACGAAAGGTGGTAGGAGGTAGAGGTGGATTAAAAGAGTCGGGAGTATATGTTGAGGGCATGTGATCAACATGTTATAGGAAATTCTAAAAAAATCAACAAAGTATTTTTAAAAATACATTTGTGTTCCCCTAAGACACCAGACATCACCCAATCCAATATAATGTATTGTTCTCTTTTGTGGGTACTTTCACCAAAAATAAAAGCTACTCAAATATAAGAAGTTGATGCTGATCCCTACCTTCCATTTCCTCAGTTCTGTTTCCTCAGTTCTGCCTCAGAATAACTGAGAATACCCAGGGAGCAATGACAGTGTGTGGTGCTGGGCGTTCTGAATGACGTGGGGCTATTGATGCTGAAGAAAAGAACAATGGCTTGTGTGTGTGTGTGTGTGTGTACACAAGCATGCCATAGTGCACTTGAGGAAGTCAAGGGACAGCTAAGAAGAATCAGTTCTCTGATGGTAGAAGCCATGGGGTTTGGGCCCAAACTCAAACATCATCAGGTTCGCACACCAACCCATCTCATCACTACCACCTCCAAAACTTACCCATGACTTTTATTGTAAATTTTCTAACATTATGTTGATTTCTTTTAAATTAACATTTGTCTGTAGTTATGAATCTCTGTGTATCTGTTTAAGAAGTGTGGTGTATTGTGATGGTTTTAGTTAATGTCATTAATATTATACATTTCATGCCACATTTTAAAAGCTTTTTTGGTCTTTCTCTGTGTATCTGTGTATCCCTGGCAGTCCTGGAACTCACTTTATGGACCAGACTGGCCTTGAACTCACAGAGATCCACCTGCCTCTTCCTTCCCAGTGTTGTCATAAAAGGTATGAGTGAATGTCTTTCGCTTATCAGATGCCTACTCTGTGTAGCTGTCCAAAGTAAAATGACTGTTATAAACTTCTCAAGGAGCCTGTAGCCACCAAGTCATTTATATTAGAACCCATATCTGCTCAATTCTTTGTAAAAAGAAAAATGGAGTATGGAGTTGCAGCAGGTAGGAAAAGAAGTCTCATGCACAAGAATATCTGGTAGCAGCAATAGGAGATGTGTTACACACTGCAGCCCCAACGTTTTTGATAGAGGGGCAGAAGGACTGTGCTACATGTGAGACCCTACCTTAAAAAGGTTACAAAATACATCAGAGAGATATCGCATCAGGGCACTTTGGGTTAAACTTGACAACCTAGGTTTGATCCTCAGAGTCCTCGTGTCTGAAGGAAATAGCCTACCTCTACAAGTTGCATTTGACCACTATGGGCACATTTTAATGTGTTTGTAATTACACATACACACTCACATACACAACTAAATAACTGCAAAAGTAGTAAGAAAAGCACACAAACACAGAAAGGGGGAAGATAAAGAGGTGAGGGATGAATTAAATTAAGTCTTACATTGTTGAACAGGAATTCTAGTAATGAATTGTGCTTAACAGCATCCCAATAGCAATGATGCAAACTATCTAGCACTCAGCTTTTGTTTTCTAAATTTTAATCTCTACTAAAAGGGACCCGATGGAATTAGGCGAAGAAGCTGATTCTAACTATGGAGTAGGCAAGAATAAGGTAAGCCTAAAGTACATTACTTTATTTCAAAATAAGGAACAATTCAAAGCTTTCATGGTTGTGGTGATAGTTTGTTTGTGCTTTAACAAATAAAGCTTGCCTGAAGATCAGAGTGTGGAGCCAGCCACTAGTTAGCCATAGAAGCCAGGCAATGGTGTCACACACCTTTAATCCCAGCCCCTGAAAGACAGATGGATCTTTGTGATTTCAAGGCCACTCTGGGCTACATTAGATTGATCCAGTTTAAAAGAGAAACAGAGTCAGGAGATGGTGGCTCACACAATTAATTCAGCACTTAGGAGTCACACACCTTTAATCCCAGAACTAGGGAGGTGGAAACAGGAAGGGATATGGCTGGGTAGAGAGAGGAATATAAGGTGGGAGGAGACAGGAGCACATGGCACTCAGTCTGAGGATTCCTTGAGACAGGATCACCCATTCAGCCCAAGGATTGGTACAGACAGGATCTTGCCTATTCAGTCTGAGCATTTGGACAGGTAAAGACGCTACTGGCTGACGCCTTTACTTCTCTGATCTTTCAGCTTTCACCTCCTAATATGTGACTCAGGGTTTTTATTTAATAAGATTCACACTACTCATGATGATCCACTGACTATAGTGGGAAACTACATGTTCATGTTTAATTATGTTTATATTGTGCAATTATTGTAAATAGACAGTAAAGAATGTCTATTCTTTTCATATATCTATATGAAAGATATAATTTAATGAGCAAATAAACAAATCAAAGTTTTTCTCTCCTCTTGTGGATTTATGAAGAGCATCATTAAGAGCAAATTTTATTAATATATTAACTGTACACAGGCAAGGAATTTGGTGTGGTATTTCCATATATTACAATATATATTATCAACTCCAACCACACTTCTTCAATCAATACCTCCTCTCAACCTACACATTTCTCAATTCCTGGTGCTCCCTTCTCTGGTCTGAAGAGTATGTGTAGCTTCTACATGTGAGAATGAGGGTGAGGAGCTGACCTCTTTACTTGATTCTCATCCATCAGTTCCAATCACTTTTCTGAAAATGACACAGTTTTATTCTTTATCTTTCTTATCTCAGAACACTATTATGTTGTATAGCTAGCATTCAATCATTTGATGGGCACCTAGTGTTGGGCTAATGGGAGATTTGGGCAGTAAGCACAGGCATGACAGTATCTCTTTGTAAGCTGACTTCCTTTCTTTTGAATGTGTATTTTTATAAGTTATAAAAGATGGGGGTGGAAAAACAGTTCTGCTGTTAAGAACACTGGAAACAATCTTATACAATAAAGGATCTTCTGGAGGCATTACCATCCCTGACTTCAAACTCTATTACAGAGCTACAGTACTGAAAACAGCTTGGTATTGGCATAAAAACAGAGAAGTCGATCAATGGAATCGAATAGAAGACCCAGACTTTAACCCACAAACCTATGAACACCTGATTTTCGATAAAGGAGCTAAAAGTATACAATGGAAAAAAGAGAGCATCTCCAACAAATTGTGCTGGCAAAACTGGATGTCAATCTGTAGAAGAATGAAAATAGATCCATATCTATCACCATGCACTAAACTCAAGTCCAAATGGATTAAAGACCTCAATATCAGTCTGAACACACTGAACCTGATAGAAGAGAAAGTGGGAAGTACTCTACAACATATGGGCACAGGAGACTACTTCCTACGTATAACCCCATCAGCGCAGACATTAAGGGCATCATTGAATAAATGGGACCTCCTGAGACTGAGAAGCTTCTGTAAAGCAAAGGACACTGTCACTAAGACAAAAAGGCAACCCACTGACTGGGAGAAGATCTTCACCAACCCCGCAACTGACAAAGGTCTGATTTCCAAAATATATAAAGAACTCAAGAAACTAGACTTTAAAAGGCTAATCAACCCAATTATAAAATGGGGCACTGAGCTGAACAGAGAATTCTCAACAGAAGAAGTTCAAATGGCTAAAGACACTTAAGGTCATGCTCAACTTCCTTAGCGATCAGGGAAATGCAAATCAAGACAACTTTAAGATACCATCTTACACCTGTCAGAATGGCTAAAACATAAAACACCAATGATAGCCTTTGCTGAAGAGGTTGTGGAGTAAGGGGTACCCTCATTCATTGCTGGTGGGAATGCAAACTTGTGCAACCACTTTGGAAAGCAGTGTGGCGGTTTCTCAGGAAATTCGGGATCAACCTACCCCTGGACCCAGCAATACCACTCTTGGGAATATACCCAAGAGATGCCCTATCATACAACAAAAGTATATGCTCAACTATGTTCATAGCAGCATTGTTTGTAATAGCCAGAACCTGGAAACAACCTAGATGCCCTTCAATGGAAGAATGGATGAAGAAAGTATGGAATATATACATATTAGAGTACTACTCAGTAGTAAAAACAGGATAGTGTTTTCTATTTCCGTCCATTTGCATGCGAAATTCAAGAGTTCCTTGCTCGTGTTCTCTCTCCTTCTGCTCCTGATTTGGACCTTGAGATTTCAGTCCGGTGCTCCAGTGTGGGTCTCTGTCTCTGTCTCCTTTCATCGCCTGATGAAGGTTAATATTCAGGAGGATGTCTATATGTTTTTCATTGGGTTCACCTTCTTATTTAGCTTCTCTAGGATCACGAATTATAGGCTCAATGTCCTTTATTTTGGTTTCTAGCAAGGAACTCAGGACCGCGAGGGGTGCACCCACACACTGATACAATGGGGATGTTCTACGGGGAACTCACCAAGGCCAGCTGGCCTGTGTCTGAAAAAGCATGGTATAAAACCGGACTCGCTGAACATAGCGGACAATGAGGACTACTGAGAACTCAAGAACAATGGCAATGGGTTTTTGATCCTACTGCACGTACTGGCTTTGTGGGAGCCTAGGCAGTCTGGATGCTCACCTTACTAGACCTGGATGGAGGTGATTACTTTTCGGGCTGACTAGGGAGGGGGACTTGATTGGGGGAGGGGGAGGGAAATGGGAGGCGCGGTGGCGGGGAGGAGGCAGAAATCTTTAATAAATAAATAAATAACAAAAAAAAGAAAAGGAAAAAGAAAAAAAGAACACTGGATACTCTTTTGGAGGACCTAGGTTCAATTCCCACACCAATACAATTGCTCAAACCTATCTGTAACTCCAGGTCCATGGGAGGTGAGACCTTCTTCCAGCCTCCATGCACAGGCATGCATGTGGTACACAGATATATGTGCAGGCCAAACACTCACACACATTAAAGAACAAACTATAGGAAATGAGGTGGTTACATAGTTTCAAGAGTGTCTCTGCAAGGTTAAGAGATGACTCGGAGGTTAAGAGCACTTGTGCTCTTGCAGAAGACACAAGTTCATTCCTATTTCATGTTACATTGATAAGAATGGCAATGATCAACCAAACAATGTTAGGTGGCTCACAACTTGAGTTTTAGAGCGTCCAATGCATCCTTCTGGCTTCTGTGGATACTTGCATACATGTGACAAATACTCACATAGATAAATATACATGCACATAAATAAAAATGAATCTTAAAAGTTAATTTAAAAATATTCCCAACAAATACTTCACAGTTGAAAATGGGGCCAAAACATCAATGGAAAAGTCTGAAAGATTCTAGTCATCAAATGATCAAAGCGAGCATCATCAGAGGTAATGGGAATTGAAGTCCTGTACTTCCTAATGGTTGCTATGCAACATGACTTTTGTGATGACCCTGCCAAATCTGCATAACATCACTCTAATCAAAAAGAGACATTTCACAGCTCAATTCAAATGATATGCTGCAAATTCTTTATTAGATGCTTTGTTTAAAATGTCAAGGTCATAAAAGTCATAGAAAGGAGATTTTTTTTCCCAAGAATGAATAACAAAAAGCATTATAATTAAATGTAGCACATGGCTCCAAAATAAATATTTTTCTAAAAATTATATTATCTTGAGGCAGGTGTTACAATGTTCTGAGGATTATATGTGTTAATTTTAACTTGTTGATGTGAATGATTGGATGGTAGCCTTGTAAGGAAAACACCATTTTTTGTTTTTAAGGAATCACATACTAACTGAGCAGTACACAACATTGTATGGAAATTCTGTCTATTTTATAAGTGCAGAATTGCTTCAAAATAAACTTATTGCATCTATTCCTTGAATAATCCCACTTCTTGAAATCAGAAGATATGCTTAAAAGTGTCTGAGTATGTGTATTAATACACCCATAGTAACATAAAAGAATAACTTAATTACTGTGGGTTCATGCCATGTCATCTAAAGGAGCTGTCAGAAAAAATAACATTGACACAAAAATTGTTCAGAGCAGAGTTGGGAAGAAAAAATTCAATATTCAGGAAAATATACATTATAATCTAGTTTTCATTTTCAAAATCACTGAAACGGCTACAAGAAATGCATACTGTTCAAAGGTCCCAGAGATAATTACTACATACTATGTATAAGACATGTGCCTATATGTGCCTTGACGTCCTGGGTCCCTTTTCTATTTAATTTTTATACCTACAGCATGTCCTGAAAAATAATATTAATAAAAGATATTTGGAAAAATAATCTCGGAATTAAACCTGTTATGCATTTGGATTTGCAAATGAAATAATCTCTTGCATTGCAATCTTCAGCAAAACCACTTTGTCTTCAACCAGTGGCAGGAAAGCACCATTTTGACTCCAGCTTCAGGAGCTGTTCAGAAAACACACATCTGCTGACAGCTGTGGCTTCCTACCTTTGAGAAATGTATTAATTCCTCAGACTTGTACTCTAGGGTTTTTTTTTCCTTTTTCCTGCCTTATTCTCCCTTTTGTCCTCCCATTAATAAGGTCCCCTGTGAGGAGATGACCAGAGGGGAAAAATGTTATTGGCATCTCTTCTTTTTTTTTCTTTTATTCTTCTTTCATACATTACATCTGGCCCACAGTTTCCCCTCCCTCCAGTCTTTCCAGTCCTCCCTCCCATCTCTCTTATTCCCCAGATCCACTCCTTATCTGTTTTTCTTCAAGACAAAAAGAGCACTCTTCCCAGGAATATTAACTGAACCAGGCATAATAAGATGCAATAAAACAAGTCACAAACCCTCAAACAAGACTGAAATTGGCAACCCAATAGGGAAAAAACGATCCTAAGCACAAGCAAAATCATCTGAGACACCCCAAGCCCCTTTTGGGAGTCTCACAAGAACGCCCAGCTACACAACAGCAGCCAGGTCAGACATGCTGAATCTTTCCTGATAAGACCGGTGCTACACAGTTTATTAGAGATGGGTTGATCGTGATATGAGAATTAGCCTGTAAGGGCTGGAGTTAATGGGCCAAGCAGTGTTTAAAAGAATACAGTTTGTGTGTTGTTATTTCGGGTAATGCTAGCCGGTGGCGGGAGCTGGGTGACGGGGAATGCAGCCCACTGCTCCCACAACATCATTTAGTAGTCAAACTGCGTGCTATAATCTCTAATCTACTATCCCTTATTCTTTGGACTCTAATTATACTTGAAAAATACTTTATATGGGTTGTTACATATGTGAAGGCATGGATGCATGTGAGAGAGACTAGAGGTCAACATTAAGAGTTTCCTTCTATCATGTTTTCAAACCATTTCATTTGAGTTTTAGAGGAGAATACTGAAAACTAATACTGAACTAATAATACTGAGGAGCTAAGACACATCCTCAGTACTGCAAGGAGCCAGCATGCAGTCTAGAGACAGGTCTTCACATTCAGAGCCTGCAGATTGTCCATGTTCCAACTAATCTTCTTTACTGCCTGCTCCCTAGTTGCATAATCCTCCCCACACTGTTTCCTCCCATTTAATGTGCATGTGCGCAAAGTGTACATGGTTGTTCATATATATGTTCATATGTTTGTGCTCACACAAAAGTGTACTGTTGCATTTACCTGTATATATGCTGCATGGAGAAGCTGAAGGTTGATGTCAGGAATCATCCTCCATTGTTCTTCCACCTTATCATTGAGGCAGAGTTTTTCAATCATGCCCAGAGCACACTGATGGCTAGTCACATTATCCAGCTTGTTCTATGGAGCCCCTATTTCCACCTTTAAAGACTGGACATACTGGAAGGATTACATACTTGCCTGTCATTTATAAAGGTTCTGGGGATCTGATCTTTGATATTCAGATCTACAAAAAGCATGAGTTTAAAATACCAAGCAATCTCCACAGCCCAATCCTCATTAACTTAATAATAAAAATTCTATTGCTTCTTCAGCGTTCTAACAAAGATAACTCTTCATCATATCTCAATATCTCAATAATCTCAGTATGATATGAATTAGTTCTATGTGACTTGACTCTACATATGCATTTGGATACGGTCATGTCCTTTGTCAATACTTCTAAAGGTATAACTCAGAATAGCATCCCTCATACAGAGGATATATCAAATAAGCATTCAGTGACCACCTTTTATATACCAGAAAGAGTCCAGTACAAGACTCAGCTGGGTAAGAAGAAAGAATGTGAGTTGATCGCCCAAGACATGCCAGAAGTGGTGGTGGAACTGACAATGGTTCCTCCAGGCTTACATGTTTCAAAATTTGGTCTCCAGTTGATGTAACTATTTGAGAAAGATCAGAATGTGTGGCCTTATTGTAGGAGGTGTATCACTAAGAGAAGGGTTTACGGTTTCAAATGGCTCCTGCCATTTTGAGTTATCTATTTCTGCTTCCTGTTTTTGGATAAGAATGTAAGCTCTAGGCTGCTTTTGCAGTGTCATGCCTGCCTGTGGCCATCTTCCCCACCATGATTGTGATAGACTTCTATACCTGTGTAATGATAAGCCTCTGATAAAGTCTTCCTTCTGTAAGTTGCATTGATCATGCTGTTTTGTCACAGTAATAGAAAAGCTATTAAGACACCAGGTAACATGTAGTTCACACATTAGAGAGAAATAAACGTTCACTGAACAACTGGGATATACTAATCAGTATTCAAGAAGTACATCAGCCATATATGTACATATGGAGTAAAAAGTGAACTGAGTACCTAGTACATGTCATCTGTTATTCTCAACCAACATTCTCACAAATAAGGGAAGGAGTATGTGGTCATTGAGCTCCTGTGTGTGACAAGCACAATTTTTATGACTTCTTCTAAAGAAAGGGGAATGGAGTATATAGCACACAATACATGCCAGCTGAAATCTAGACAACTTTTATCAGACATGGAAGAAGTAAATGTTCATGAATTGAAAAGGTATTATCCATCATACTATGACAATCTTGACTGTCAACTTGACAGGATTCAGACTCACAATGGAAGGCTAGCCTAGTCTACAGAGCTAGTTCCAGAACAGCTAGAGTTGTGACTAAGAAAAACCCTGTCTTGGGAAAAAAAGTCATCAGACTCACAATGGAAACAAAACTCTGGGAATGTCTGTGAGGGATTTTCTAGTCTAGATTAGTTAGGGTGAGAAGACTCTGGGACTGAATAGAAAGAAGAAAGAGTGCCGAACAGCTGCAGTCACCCTCTGCGTCCTGACTAAGATGCAGACTAACCAGTCACCACCATCCTGACTCATACTTTCCTCACCAAGATGGATCATAGCCCTCAAACAAAAGCAAAATAGACTCTTCCTTCCTTGTGCTTCTTCTGTCAGATATTGTCATAGGCTGATAAAAGTATCTAACACACATGGACCATTCTAAGGATACTTTTCTCACACAGAAAGAATGGAAATTGTACTCGCAAAGTATTTAGCACACTGATTCTACTCCACAATTAGTCACACAGAAGTGGAAGTAATAAATGTTTGGAAAAGAAATCTTTTTCCCCATTGTTAGTCTTCTAAAATAAAACCCATATATATGTATATGTATGACAAGCATGCTTTAATTGCTCAGTATATACCAGCTACTATTTCAATTCTTCATTCCTATACATCAGAAAAATATGCATTGACTGCCTAGCATGTTCCTGCTAATATTCAAGCATATACCTTTTACATGTCATATCATGGGGGATAGGGAAGGAACTGTTCCTCAAGAACTGAGTACATTGAGGATCCTACTAACACACAGCTAAGTAAATAAGAAAGTTGATTATAAAGCACTATTTGGGTACGTTTCTTGCATATAGGAGGAAAGAAACAAACACTTAGCACTAACAGCAACCTAAGTATTCTTCTAGTTCAGAAATTTCTATGCCAAGGAAATATTACAATGCATGCATGGTCTTAGATAAATGCTGTTACAGTAATACATTGCTAGAAGGAAAACTTCTTTCATTCATACATTCAATTGATTAGAGCACTAATATATAAGCATTACCCTAATATAGTTACACTCAAATAGGCAGGGAAAATTGATAAAGGCAAACCAATGGGTATACACAGACATCATTAGGGTATCATACTCTTTACATACAGGAACAAATCAAAAGTGTATGGAACATCAGCCTTCTAAGTACTTCTATAATATAACAATATCCATACACAGTAGAGAATAAATCAGTATGCATTTAAGCCTCACTTCTCTGGTCGCTTTTGATAGGCATGCTTCCCCTTACACAGATTAAGTCCATCATCACTTCTTGGGCACCAATACCTACTGAGTACATTCTATTTCACACCTTCTCATTCTTATGGTGATATGCTTACACTATGTGTTTGGATGGGAGATACAATGTCCTTCACAGATCATTATGTTTGAGCACTTGGTCCCCAGGTACTGCTTTCAGGTTGTGAAATATTTAGGAAAGCCAAGAATTCTGAAGGGAGTGGGTCACTGGGAGGTGGTATTACAGGTTGTAGGTTGGCCCCACCCAGTAGTTACAGCTCCAGTTCTTTCTGCTCCCTAATCACTGATGTGAGATAGCATGCAAGCACCATGGATATGAACAGGTACAGCCTGCTACCATGCTTTCCATGCCTCAATGGACTTTATCCTCTCAAACTGTGAGCCAAACAAATACTCCACTCGTGATGTTACTTCTTGTCCATTTAATTGGTCACAGTGATGAAAATAAAAGATAATAATATAGATGATTTGAATACCTTGTGTGTTCCACATACTGTTTAAAGACAATTCTTGACCACAGTGGAACAAAGTTATGCAGATGGTTTGGTTTACACTAGATACCAGTTTACTATCAACCCATGGATAGTCCTATGCATCTGAGTGCTATGAAGTATGTAATCCATACCTGCCATCCGACAGCAGTAACAATCACACACCTTAAGACAGGAATTCTGTTTCCTTAAGAACATCGGATATACTGGAACTTTCTTCTTATAGCATAACTAAAGATGGGTGAAGGAAACCAGCATATATTGCACAGCTACATGTCAGACAGTATCGCACTACAACTTTACTCAAGTACAGAAGCTGTAGACGAGTATTCAATGAATATGCAGTATACCCAAAAGCAGTTTACAATATTGCTCTAATGTTAGTAATAAAACAAGGCTGTCGTAACCTCCCGGGATGAGGAAGGTAGTTTTCTAATATAATCCTACAATAATGTCATGATGCTCATTGATTCAAGAAGTTGTACTTTGTTACTTTGGACTGTTCTGAGTTCTGCCTGCACTGAGTAAACCTTTGTGTGTTGTCTTCTCAGGAAAAGGCTCAGACACCAATGTTGGATATCGTTACTAGCTTACATAGATAGTAACAAAACATGGCTGCGTTGATACCCTAGCATGTACACACACACACACACACACACACCTCACCTTTACAAATACAACATATGATACACCCAGGAAAGAAGAACTAAATATAAATTCAGAATTAGTTTAGGTCAAACACTATTTAATATGAAAATACTATTGGTTAGGAGGAAGAAACAAGATGACTTTGGAAACCTCGAATATGTTAGGCATGACTCCAGCACAGCATTAGTTATATGCTGAAGGGAGGAAATGCTTGAATTAATCATCTGACACATTACAGTTGTTACTTTAGCACCATCTTTTCTCTGTAAATAATAAAAAAAAGGAGAAAAAACAAACCTAAGCACACATGCATTTAGTCTTTTCCAGGAAGAAGAAGAGATGTCTCACAGCCAGATAAAAACATACTGAGGTAGTTTATGTAAGCACTCTGCAGCTTCTCAATATTTACATATAAAAGGAAGGGAAAGCACCCCACCAAGCATTGGAGCATGTGAAGTCTTACATACCTGCAGGGGGGTAAGGAGACATGATGCATAAAATACCTAGTCTACACTAGGAACCATTCTAGTAAAACAATCACGCACTGAATGCAATGTCTATTTCATGTCAACTCCTTTTCTCATAAGATCTTTCACATCTAAGATGGAAACAAGGACTGCACTGAGCATAAATGACGGGACAGGGGCTATCTAAGCTAATGTCACTGCCACATAGCTGGAAAGAGTGAGCCTACTGTGATCACCTAGTAAAGGAAAGCTGCTACAGTACCACAGTGCTGCTCAACATAAAGACAGGAAAGGAGCCACCAGCATCTACAAGGTCCTGCTGTGCCCTAGCTGCATCCTTCCAGGAAGAACTGAGCATGCAGGAAGTCGCCAGTGTGGCCATCAGTATGGGAGTGCAGCACATGCTAGGATTAAATTCCAAGCATCAAGTATGTATTAGGGATCTGTTCATGCCTCCAGAATATCTGGTATCATTTTGCTTTTACTGAGATAAAGAGCATGAGCATGCACGAAGTGCCTTAAACCCGCCAAGTACTATTCTAATATAGGACTGTTTATGCAGAGAGGGAAGAAAATAAGACTGTCTTGAAAATGTCACCTAAAGTGCTCACACTGGAAGAAGAGAAGCAATCATTACTATGTGCTTTTTCAATCATAAAGTTAGTTTTCAAACTCAAATTTACTAACAAAATGCAGAAAGATTTGGTCATGAGTGGAGGATCTTGCATAGAACAGACATTATAATGTAACATAATTTACAGAGCAGGGAAATGTAAGCACATAGAAAATACCAATATGGAAAAATAATGCTCTGACACAGAGTACCAGTTATAAACCAGGCTATATTTAATAAAGTGTTGTTCACAAACAGGAAAAAGAAATACTGCATCCATCAAGTGCCAGGGCATGTGATGTTCTATATGAGTATCGTCATCTTGTATTGGACATGAAATACAAATGATTTCAATGCTAAATGGATACCACACAGTATTCTACCATAAAGTGTACTCATGAAAGGGTGCCACCATGCTGTAAATGTCAAATATTAAACAGATAATATTCCAATATAATGAATATTAAACATAAGGGAAAGAGACAGAAGTGCCCTAACATCTAGTTAGCCCAGACAACATTCTGTTCCAATATTACTCACTTGCCCAAAGAGGGGAAAATAAATTTTTGAGCAGCTCCAGTAGAGAATGTAACATTATCACAAGCTTCCAGTGCTTACCAGAGGCCAGGTACAACATTCACTCAGAGAACAAGGAAAAGAGCTCACACCCTGCGCTGCTCACACGTCAGCACATCATTACTCTCACATACGCTTATGTCCTTTCTGATACAACAGTAAGGTTGTGTGAGAATCATGTGTGAAAGGCTGCCTAGTGTCTCATTAGCATGTATCATTTGGGTTGCTCTAGCACAGCAAAAATCACACAGAAGAGCAAGAAAAATGTGTTCAATGCTCTTGATCTATGTCAGGTTATAACACATTATGGTATCACTCACACATGAATGAAAGGACATGAATGGGCCATTCAAAATTATCCACTGCCCGTTCTAGTATATTACTCACATATAGGGAAAGAAAATGAGCCCAAATGGTCTACCTGCTATAAGCCAAGAATAACATTGTTCACATACAGCGGAGTTAAGTGATCATGTATCCAGTCCAGCATATATAAATTGTTATTAATTACAAACTTAGTGATACAGAGCAGACTGTCAGGAGCATGTAATAGGCACCTAGTAAATGTCATAACTTATTATGCATAAAATTACATACACACAGGCAAAGGAAAATGGGTGGTCAGAGCAAATAACATGTTTCATCTGTATTTTCATAAAGAATAACTTAAAAAAGGATGATGGAAACAGTAGATATATCTCACATAAATCATCAACAAGAATTAAGTACTTAGCATATGGCAGGTAGTTTCTAATAAAATATCAAACATTCTTCTGTTGCTCAGATACAGGATAAAGAACATGTGTTACTTTGCCAGTTGACTGAAGGACTATTCAAACAAAGCCTAACCCACTCATGGGAAAGGAAGCAAGCATACACTAAGACCCTAATATATACACACCAGTGTCCCACTAAAGACACAGTGTCCCACTACACACTTATTCACATAGAGGAAGAAAACAGAAAAAAAGCTAGAACATAAGGGCTACAGTTCTAGCAGTAAGATTTCCCATGCACATAAATCAGAAGGATTGCTATAGTAAAAAATGAACATCCCACCAACCGCTGTCTAAAGATTCAATGAAAATTCCAACATAATTCTTGAAAGATCAATCTTCAACTTCATCTGAAAACACACACACACATACACTAAACATTTTTTTTTAAAAAAAGGATAACTGGCCTGGTGGTAGTGGCTCACTCCTTTAATCTCAGCACTTGGGAGGCAGAAGCAGCTGGATCTCTGTGAGTTTGAGGCCAGCTTGGTTCACAGTAGCTAGTTCCAGGACATCTAGGAGAAACTGTGTCATTTTTAACTTCTTTTTAAAATTATTATTATTTATATTGAGCTCTACATTTTTTTTCTGCTCCCCTCCCTACCTCTCCCTTTCCCTTCAACCCTCTCCCAAGGTCCCTATGCTCCCAATTTACTCAGGAGATCTTGTCTTTTTCTACTCTACATGAGAAGTGGAAACCAAATCTTAAACAAGCAAACAAAAAATAAATGAAAAGAAACAGGATATCTATAAGAATAAAAAAGAATTGCAGAAGATATCTCCATCTCCAATTTTAAGTTGAGCTACAAAGCTATAAACAATAATATTAATTATAAAAGACATATTGATCAATGGAAACAAATTGAAGACCCAGATACAAATTCATATACTTATGGACACCTTACTTTTTATAAAGAGGCCAGAAACACAAATGGGAAAATTGATAAATGATGCTGATTAAACTGGACAGATGCATGTAAAATAATCTAAATAGATCCATACTCATCACCCTACACAAAATTCAACTCCAAATGGATCAATGATATCAGCATAAATCCAGATATAATAGATCTTACAGAAAAAGAAGGTAGAAAATAGTCTTGAATTCATTGAATACCATTAGAACAGACAGTAAGGTCAACAATTAATAAATCAATTAATAAATGGGACCTCGGGAGATTGAAAAACTTCTGTATGTCAAAGAACACTGCCATTCAGGAAAAAAATAATGATAAAAGACTTTTACCAACTACATGTCTGATAGAGAGTTATTATGCAAAATAAACAAAGAATTCAGAAAACTAGATATCAAGAAAACAAATAACCCAATTACAAAATGGGCTACAGATGTAAACAAAGAATTCTCACAAAAAGAAAACTCAAATGGCCGAGAAACATTTAAAGAAATGTTCAATATTCTTAGTCATCAGAGAAATGCAAATCAAGACTGCTTTGAGATTTCATCTTAAACCCTCCAGATTGGTTAAGATCAATAAAACAAGTAACAGTTCATACTGTCGGAGATGAGGAACGGGGAGCATTCATCCACTGTTGGTGGGAATGAAAACTTGTATAGTCACTATGGAAATCAGAGTTGTGGTTCCTCAGGAAAATGGAAATCAATCTACTCCAAGATTTAGCTCTACCCCTCTTGGGCTTCTACCCAGAGGATGCATCTGCTTACCTAGGTGATGGAGGTGGGTCTTGTATCTTATCTGTTGCTTTCATTGGTTAACTAATAAAGAAAACTGCTTGGCCTGATAGGACAGAAAAATAGGTAGGCAGAGTAGACAGAACAGAATGCTGGGAGAAAGAGGCTGAGTCAGGCAGTCACCATGATTCTCCCACTCCAGACAGATGCAGGTTAAGATCTTTCCTGGTAAGCCAGCTCGTAGTGCTACACAAAATATTAGAAATGGGTTAGATCAATACGTAAGAGCTAGCCAATAAGAGGCTGGAACTAATGGGCCAGGCAGTGTTTAAAAGAATACAGTTTCCGTGTAATTATTTCGGTGCATAAGCTAGCCATGCAGGAGCCGGGGCGGCCTGAACGCAGCCCGCCGCTCCTCACAACACCTAAGAAACACATGTTCAGGCATGTCAGTTTAAGCTCTGTTCATGATATCCAGGTATTGGAAACAAGCTAAATGTCCCTCCAACAGAAGACTGTATAAAGAAAATGTAGTGCCTTTAGACAGGGGACTATTGCTCATCTGTTTAAAAAAAAGAAACAAAATGATAAAATTTTCAGGCAAATGGATGGAGCTAGAGAAAAATCATCCCGAGTAAGGTAACTCAGACCCAGAAAGACAAATATAGTATGCATTCTCTTATATGTGAATATTAAATCAATGGTAACTAAGCTACAATCTGTATAGAATAAGGATTTGGGTGGAAAGAGCTCCCTAGGAAAGGGAACTAGAATAGATATTTATGGATGGATGGGATACTGGAGCAGGAGCATCAAGTGAAGAGGGGAAGGTATAAGACAGCTGAAATAAAAGGGCCATTTGAGGAGTAATATGGAAACTGATAAAGTATATATATATGGAGGTGGTATAAATGAAATTACCACATATCAGAGCCCCAAATGGCCATCTCATGTCACTAAAATTAAGTTTTCAATATTGGAATTGGGTTACAACTAATTGAGTTGTTGGCCAAAGGGGTCCTATGAGAATACCTAAACAACCCAGGTTGTATGGTTGAGACAGTCTGTGGGGCTATTGGCAGTGAATCCAGGATTTATCCCTACTACTTGAATTGACCATTTGGAGCCCATTCTCTTATAGGGATATTTACAGCCTAGATATAGTGAGGATGCTTTGGTCCTGCTTCAAAGTGATCTACTAGACTTTGTTGACTCTCTAACCCCGTAATGGCTTTCTCTATCAAGATATCTCTTTCATTGATCTCCCACTATGTCTTTATCAATTCTTGAAGGTCATCTGGGAGTGTTTCTTGTTTGCAGCAGATGTTCTGCTCCTGTGCTCGTATCCATTCTATTACCCTGTGTCTTTTTATAGGTAAATTGAGTTCATTGATATTAAGGGATATGAATGACAAATGATCATTAATTCCTGTTAATTTTTGGTAATAGTGTGTATATGTGCTTTCCACCTTTGTGTTTTGCTAGTGTGGGATTACCTGTTGCCTGTGTTTTTGTGGGTGCAGCTAATGTCTTTGGGTTGGAGTTTTCCTTTTAGTATTTTCTGTAGGGTTGGATTTGTGGATAGGTATCATTTAAGTCTGGATTTGTCATGGAATAGCTTGTTTTCTCCATCTATACTGATTGGAAGTTTTGCTGGGTATAGTAGTTTGGGCTTGCATCCATTATCTCTTATTGTCTGCATAACATCAGACAATTAATTGTCCCATACCTTCTGGTTTTCAAAGACTCCCTTGGAAAGTTGGGTGTTTTTTCTAATGGGTCTGCCTTTATATGTTACTTAGCCTTTTTCCTTTGCAGCTCTTGGTATTCTTTCTTTATTCTGTATGGTTAGTGCTTTGATTATTACATGGCTAGGGTACATTTTTTTCTTGGTTCAGTATATTTGGTGTTCTGTAAGCTTCTTATACATCATGGGCTTGTCCTTCTTTAGGTTAGGGAAGTTTTCTTCTATAATTTTGTTGAATATATTTTCTGTGCCTTTGAACTGGTATTCTACTTCTTGTATTGCTATTATTCTTAGGTTTGTTTCTTTCATGGTTTCCCAGATTTCCTAGATGTTTTGTGGTATTATTTTGTTGGCTTAATGTTTTCTTTGACTGATGAATCTATTTCCTCTATTGTATCATCAATGCCAGAGATTCTTTCTTGCATCTCTTGCATTCTGTTGGTTATGCTTGCACATGCAGTTCCTGTTCATTTACCCAGATATTGCATTTCCAGAATTCCCCTTTTTGTGTTTACTTTATTGCCTCTATTTCAATTTTCAAATCTTGAACTGTTTCCTTCACCTATTTGATTTCTATTGGCTTCTTGGCTTCTTTAAGGAATTTATTGATTTCTTCCAATTTTTTGTTTGTCTTTTCTACTATTTCTTTAAGGGTGTTTTTCATTTCACTTTAAGGGCCTCTATAATCTTTATAAAGTTATTTTTAAGGTTGTTTACTTCTGCTTCATCTGCATTGGGAAGTTTGGGTTTGCTATTGTAGAATCACTAGGTTATAGTGGTGCCATATTGTTCTTTATGTTGTTGAATATAATCTTGTACTGATATCTACCCATCTCCTCCTCCAAGCAATATAGGCATCAGTGTTTCTGCAATTGGGGGCTTCTCTTTGGCCAATCAGTGAAGGCAGTGTCTGTCTCTGAGACCACTGATGCTGGGGTGGATGATTGACTTTTCAGGACTGAGTAAGACTTGTAGATTACAGTGTTCAATGGGTAGAGTGGCTTACCCACAGGAGTATTGCCTGATGACCACCCATTGGAACAGAGATGGGTAAGGGAGGGCAATGGAGAGTGACCTAAACCTAGGCCCTAGAGATGGGGCTGTCCAGCTGGGAGACGAGTCACTCACCTCTTTGTCCAATTGGTGCAGGCCTTGTTTGTGTCTCTGGGGCTGCTGATGCCATTAGTAGATGGTTGAGTTTGTGAGGCTGAGTGGGATTTGAAGATTACAGGGTGCAATGGGGGGCTGGAGTGAAAACAAGCTTCTCTTAAGGGTATGTTGCATACTCAGCAGTAAATGGCCAACAGAAAATTAACTCAATGGCATCGTTGGAGGTTCCTTGTCTCACAATGTCATGTCAGAGCACTTTTTTTTTTACATTTTAATGTTTATTTTTCTTCTCTCTTTCTGCCCTACCATTCCTCCCTGTATATATTATGACTTCCAGTTTATTGTTTTTATGAGATTCCTGAGTGTGCAAATAAATGAGCCTCTGTTTCTTGTGCCTTCTCTTGACATCTTTTTCTTCTTTTGCTCTGTCCAATTCCTAAGTGCTAGTTTTTGTTTTATCTCAGTTTATATTATTTGTTTTATATTATTATAATCTCTTATATGCCTGTTTGTTTTCTAATGAGAGGCAGAAAGGAGCTGATGGGAAGATGAACTGGAGAGGTACGGGGAGGACTAGGTAGAAAAGAAACCATTATCAGGATATATATGTGAACAAAAAATTCATTTTAAATAAAAAAAATGAGATGGAAGGTGAGTAAAATGAAGTCCCCAGAAAAAAGATCCATATCCATTTTGAAGATAAGACATAGCAATTGATTGGGGTTTATGATTGCTGCATGTTGGAATGTTGAAGTTCCAGGGTCAAAGTTATTTATAGGCATTTAATAGGCATTCACTGATCATCTTTTGTTTTGTAACTAAAGTCTCTATGAAATTACTTTCATACTGGAACATAGTGCGGGGGAGTTACAGAGGGGAATGTTTTGCTTCTGTTTTTGTTTTTGTTTTGTTTTTTTTTT
>JABTXL010009180.1:563147-691907 GCA_025134845.1 Neodon shergylaensis
CCTGGAACATAACAGATACTTTTGCAATACCAATCTACTCTGATAGAAGTGGGAAGATTTAGCAGACCTTGAGCCTCTAATAAATGCCTGCTACTAGTCTACTGTAACATCATTGACTCTAATGAGAAGGAATTGAACCTGCGGAGACTACATAGTACATCTTAAGTACTATCCCATAGAGATGAAAATGAGCTTAAATTGAGTGCACAATGCATGTCAGATACTGTTCAAAACAAAGTTACTCAGTTCAAGGGTAAGGAAATGAAACTGAATTGAGCATCAGATTTCTCCTTCAGACACAATCCTAGCACTGCATAGGCCACTAATACGGAAGGGACTCAGCCTGTACTACTCACCAATAAAGGGTACTAGTTAAAATGTTAATATACTAACATGTGGCAAAAAGGAAGACTATGTAATTCTAAATTCTTTGATGCCCTGTAGAACAAGCTGATAGAAGTAGAAAGGAAAGGAACAGCATGGAACAGAATGGAGAGGAAGCAAACATGTGTCCATTTATCACATACAACACAAACATACACACACACACATGGGTGGGTAAGTAATTATCATGACAAATTGTGCAATTCATGTGAACCAAATATTCATCTGGCATAACTCTAGTATAAAAAGAGAAATAAGAAACATGCATATATCAAGTAGTTTGTATAGACCATGTGTGCCTGCTGATCTTATCAACTGATGTCATTTAGAATCACCATGGAAACAAACCTCTAGATATGCCTGTGGGAAGTTTCTAAATTGGAACAACTGAGATAGAAAGACTTACCTTAAATGCAGGCATCAGTATGCCCTAGGCTGGAGTGAATTAACAGGAAAAAGTCAGATGAGCATGAGTATTCACCTCTTTCTGCTTCCTGACTGTGGATGCAATGTGACAAGATGCCTTCGGGTCCTGTGCCAAGCCTTCCTCTCCTTGATGGACTATGTCTTCTTATCCTGAAAGACAAAATAAGCTCTCACATAATTAAGTTTTTCATTAGCACGTGTTATGATCATAACAATAAGAAAAATAACTAATACAACATGAATTATTTTATAGCATGACTCAAACATGGTAGAAGAAAGAAGGCATGCAATGAACCATGTATTCAAAGATGGGTTGTGGTATCAGTTTATTCACTGGTAAATAAAGTAAAAGGTAAAAGAAGACCCACACCTGTAATGAGCTTCTGCAATAACATAAATTGTGAATTTTAAAAATGGTAAATGTTTATTTTCACATTAGAAAAGAAAAATTACATGCATTTGATGGCAAGAATATCACAGGGACTTTTTAACACAGAGAGAAAAAAATAAGACTGCATGCCTCATCTAACACAGACAAAGCTCTGTGATAGAACAATTATATTCACGTAAAGGGAAATAAGGTAAACATGGATCGAGTGTCTCAATATGCCAGGCACTATTCTAACCAAACATCATGCACTCAGAAGTCAATGGGAGGATACAAGTATTTCTTCAGTATCTAATATGTATTGGCTATTATAACAGGCTATTACCCTATTATAATCTATCTATTCATAAGCAAAAAATTGGGCAGACCTAAGGTATCTGATACTATGCACAACTATTTTTAATGTATTACAGTCCACAGAGAGAAGAAAGTAAATAATAAATCACGGAGTACCAGGCAGTTTTCTAGTTCACATGTGCCCTTCCATATAATGAATAAGTCATGCATTCACACACACACACACACACACATATTAACACCTAATTTAAGTGTTATACTATGTTATTGAGGCATTACTTTCACAAGTATAGAGGAAGAATATCACCTTCAGCAGATAGAACACAATGGGTATAATATGACTGATCCATAAATAACAGGAACCAACAGTAGGGAGCCCACATGGGATTGACCAAAGCCCTCTGCATGTGTGACAGTTGCGTAGATTGGTCTGTTTGTAAGGCTCCTAGCAGTGAGATAAGGACTTGTCCCCAGCATTTGTCTAGCTTTTGGGAATCTGTTCCCCATGCTGGATTACCTCGCCCAGCCTTGATGAGTTGTGGGGGGAGAGGGACTGGGTCCTACCTCAATTTGAGGTGTCCTGCTTTGATCAAGCCCATGGGAGGCCTGCCCCTTTCTAAATGGAGACAGAAGATGAATGGATGCAGAGGGGGGTAGATGAGGGCGGGAGAAGAAGAAGGAGGGGAAGCTGCATCAGTATGTAAAATAAGTGAAAAAATGTTAATTAAATTAAAGTAAAAAAAGAACAAAAACTAAAGGACTGCTGCATGTTGTTGTGAGATTGTGTCTTTAGTAATGCCAGAACTATGTGCGCAAAATCCCCCCAACATGACTGCCTAAACATGAGCTGAACCAAGACAACAATAGACGTGTTAAAGTGAGTAGGGGAAAGCCCAGGAGGCCTCAACCCTACACAAAGAATGACAGGCAACTAAGGAATGCTGAGAGCAGGAGAAATAGTCTTCGCCATGGAAGAGCACAGCAAATGGTGATACAATACCAAATGGTCAGCCCCCAAAACACACATAGAAGTAACAATATACAGACTGAACAGGTTGTATCCATACATTTAAGAATGTATATGTTTACCCACATATATCTATATGTATAAAGTCAATTAATAAAGAAAGAAACCATGAATTTGAAATAGAGCAAGAAGAGTTTGGAGAGTGGAAAGGGAAGGGGAAAATGTTGTTTCATAGTATAATCTCAAATAAAAAGAAGTAATTTTAAAAGAATGTTTTACCCGGCAATTTTGTCTACTTCCCATAGCCAAGAAGATAATTATATGTTTTTCCTTGAGTTCGCCTTCTTATTTAGCTTCTTTAGGTTCACCAAATATATACTCCGTGACCATTATTTATGGCTAGAAACCAATTATGAGTGAGTACATCCCATGTTCATCTTTTTGGGCCTGGGTTACCTCACTCAGGATAGTGTTTTCTATTTCCATCCATTTGCATGCAAAATTCGAGAAGTCATTGTTTTTTACCGCAGCGTAGTACTCTAATGTGTATATATTCCACACTTTCTTCATCCATTCTTCCATTGAAGGGCATCTAGGTTGTTTCCAGGTTCTGGCTATTACAAATAATACTGCTATGAACATAGTTGATTTGGGATCTTGGGGGTGGGGTGGGATGGGATTAGCGGGGGATGGGGAGAGAAAAGGGAGAAGGGGAGGATGAGGGAAACTAGGGGAAACAGGTTGATTGGGATAAAGGAAGGTTGGATAGGGGAGTACGGAAGCACAATTCTTAGTTAAGGGAGCCACCTTAGGGTTGGCAAGAGTCTTGAACCTAGAGTGGGTCCCAGGAACCCAAGGCGAGGTCCCCAGTTAGTTCCTTGGGCAGCTGAGGATAGGGAACCCGAAATGACCCTATCCTGTAGCAATGCTGACGAATATCTTGCATATCACCATAGAACCTTCATCTGGGGATGGATGGAGATAGTCACAGAGACCCACACTGGAGCACCGGACTGAGCTCCCAAGTTCCCATCGAGGAGTGGAAGGAGGGAGAGCATGAGCGAGGAAGTCAGGACCACGAGGGGTGCACCCAACCACTGAGACAGTGTGACTGATCTATTGGGAGCTCACCAAGGCCAGATGGAATGAGATGGAAGAAGCATGGGATAAAACCGGACTCTCTGATCATGGCGAACAATGGGGGCTGATGAGAAGCCAAGGACAATGGCCCTGGGTTTTGATCCTACTTCAAGTTCTGGCTTTGTGGGAGCCTAGCCAGTTTGGATGTTCACCTTCCTAGACATGGACGAAGGGGGGAGCACCTTGGACTTTCCACAGGGCAGGGAACCCTGACTGCTCCTTGGACTGGAGAGGGAGGGGGAGAGGAGTGGGGGGAGGGGGAGAAGGGTGGAAGGAGGGGGAGGGAAATGGGAGGCGGGGAGGCGGGGGAAAGGTTTTTTTTTTTCTCAATAAAAAATTAATTAAAAAAAAATGTTTTATGTGCAAAGTAATAATTTTGAGCAAACATCTTCTCATAGAATGGGAAAAGCATATATGAATAACAGAGTGTAAGTCTACTAATTCGTCTAAGCATTCTTAATTGTATCTAAATGAGGAAAAACAGACTGCCAGGAGCATGCAATATTGCTAGGACCTCTATGAGTCCTACACCATTCATAAATAATGTATGATGAGAAACTAACTTACTAACATATTACATTAAAATTACCATCCTCGATTAATGTATCATTATAATATGGCATAATATTTTAGGTCACCCTTATTCTCATGCAAGGAGAGGGCATAATCATGGCTGAGTGTTTAGTGGATCTTGGGCATTAGTCAATTATAGCTGACCCATTCTTGGAGTTTGGAGACTGTTAACATCTTTCACTAGTCAGAGTTCATTTCCTTTCTGGCACTTTGTTTTAGATGATCACACATTCTTGTTCCTAGCCTACACTTGTAGATTCTTCCGCGAGCAAACAATCCAATATGGTCTAGTGGTAAAGAGCATTCACTGTAGAACTGAACTAACTGTATTTAAATTCCTGCTTTATTATTTAACCTCTGTGTGAACCTGGCAGCTTGTTCAACCTGCCCAACTCTTCGTTTATACATTTGTAAGTGAGGGTAATTATAAGACTTTCTCATTATAGAGGGTGAAAGGACACAATGAAGGTCTCTACGTAAGTTCTTGGCCTTGCACTGGATGATAAATAAGCGTTAGCTGTTAGCCACATGTTACCCAATAAATGCTAGTTGTTCCTACAGCTGCACCACAATGACCTCCTCTCCATATACATTTGCTGTTCTATGACGCAAACTATTCATTCAAGTCTCTGGATAAGTGTTGCTGCCCTGTTGTATAAATGGAGAGGAGGATTTAAACAACTCAAGTGATTCACATTGAGTCGACAACAGCAAGGGTATCTCTGGCTCAGTATCTGCCTCAGCATAATCTAAAGCCACTTTTTAGTCTTAAAGACTGACATCCTAAAATTTTTATCTACTCTGGGTATTCCACTTTCTTCTTGTTTTAATTCTCTGAGATTTAACTTTTTGGAGATATGGTTTCACCATGTAGCCCAGGTTGTACACAGCCATAGCCTTGGTGCCTCAGTCTTCTGGGTCCAGGGGTTATAGGTGGTCACCAAGATCCCTGGAATATCTTTGACTTCTTACATGAGGCAATTTTTAACTTTCTCGTCTCAATGTTTCCTAATCCATCCCTAGCTTATAGACTCTCTTTTTCTGTCTTTTCACTAAAGCCGTTCTCTCTTGTAACTAAGAGTTCACTCTAATGCAACTCTAAGAGAATAAAGGGAAACCTAGAGAAAGAGTTCTCTACAGCTCTACTGTCCCATCATGGGGTTTTCCTTCATTGTTACTCTTCCTATTTGAATACTACCAAGTACCTTTGTACTTGGTGCTCAGAATCATGCCTGAAAATACTTCTCCCTTTCTTCATTTGAGGTGATCTATTCCCATCATCTCCATTATCCACTTCCTTTCTAGCCTTTTCAGATGGACATATGGCATCTCTTTAGGGAAGACAACAGAGACAAAAGAAGTGATGTTTTTCTGGGGCCAAGGGAAGAGCTCAGTTTACAAAGTGTTTTGCAAACATGGGGATCAGAAGTGAATCTTCAGCAGTCATGCACAAAAAAAAAAAAAAAAAAAAACACAAACTTTGGCTATAGTAGCACATACCTAGCAGTGGGTAGACAGATTCTTGGAGATCACGGGTCAACAAGTCTAGCCTACTTGAAGAGTTAGTTCCATGTCAGTTAATGAACAGATATCAAAAAATAAGTTGGATAGCCCCTAAGAAACAACACCCCAAATTGCCCTTTTTCTTGTACATGTATAGGCAATTATATGCATATACACTTATATAACCCCCCAAAACACACTTAAAAATACTAAAATAAATGTTGTATAACTAGACATAAATATATATGTATAATTTCCAAGTTTGAAATTATGCTTTTCTTTTTAGCCAAATAGGTGCAGCAATTAACCTTTCAATCAACCAACATATTGGTCATTTAAAGCCTGGTAGATGCACTACTGAGACTGAAAAGAAGCCTGATATAGTCTTTGATATAAATCTTTAACATTCTGAACCAATTTAGCATCTCTGGAGCATGGGGCACATATTGAGAGGTCTTTTGTCAGTTGAGATAGAAGTAAATCAGATGCAATCACATATCTGTTTAGAAACAATGGAAGCAATGTGTAATTCATGAGAAAGAACCTGGAAATGAACTAGATCAATGTCTCGGGCACAAGGCAGCTATGGGTACCCTTGCTTCTCTGAAGTGTCATAACACGTCTTTATAAAAACAATAGTTTTATGAGATACTTGCCTATGGTGTGCACAAGATTAAAATCCTTGGTATCGGTAGTTCCTTGATGAAAGCTGTGCTTTAAATGAAAAAAAAAATAGTGCAATCAATTTTTGCTCACATTAGTAAGATGAAATAATGCTGTTATGAGTGACAAGCAACCAATAAGTCATCCTGTTGATATTCATGTAACATTAGAGGTACAGTTTCAGGGCCTACGTCATATTTTAATCCACTGAAAAGTGCTAGTTATGTACTAATTTACAGGTTGAAATTTTAATGGTTGTATTGAAAAAATTTTCAAAAACATGCTAAGTATCTGTTTTGAGTATACAGGTAGAAACTGTCCTTTAAAAGATTTAACATGCTAATAAATAAATACTTCCTGATTTTATTTAAAAAGAAAAAGGAGATGGAAGAGAAGAAGAAAAGTGGGGGAGATGATTCAGTGGGTAAAACGCTTCTCTGTAAGCATGAGGACTTGAGTTTGGATCCACAGTGCCACATCAAAGGTGGATACAATATGCACCTAAAATCCCAGAACTGTGAAAAGGAAACAGAAGGATTCCAGGTCCTTGCTGAACATCTAGGTTTGTGTAACCTACAAGTTCTAGGCTCAGTGAGAGACCCTTACTCAAAAAAGTAAGGTGGACAATAATGAACAAAGATACCCAGCACTGACCACCAGTCTTTGCATACCCACAAACATCCATACACCTCCACACACACACTCATGTATTTATACACACGCAAATACATACAAGCAATGAGAAAGTCAGGCAAGTATTCCTAAACATGAAAAAAATGTATGTCTACTACTGTGTACCAGAATTTGTATTCTAGCAACTAATGCTTAATTTGTATTGAGCTTGGCAGATGTACTCCAAAGCCAAAGAGATGTAAAGACAAAGGTAAGAAATTCTAGGCCATGGGATTTAGAAATCTAAGTAAACATAAGCAATGGAATAGTAAAGAAGACTCCACTCAGTGCAGTGTTTCATAGACAATGGGTTAAAAGGAGAGCCTGATGATGCTGGGGAGATGGCTCACAGGTAAAAGCCCTTGTTGCTCCCTGAGAACCTGAGTTCAGTTCCCAGCAACCATGCCCAGATCACAACCATCACAAGTCCAGTTCCAGGAGATCTAACATTATCTCTTGACCTCCAAGGGCACCTGCAAACTCACACACACATACACAGAAAGAGATCCAAACACACTTCAAAATAAAAATTAAAAAAAAAACTTACTTTTATTTGATGTCTATAAGTGTTTTGCCTGAATATGTGTATTTACACCAGGTTCATGACCCGAAGCCTGAGAAGGTCTTAAGGGAGCACTGGATGCCCTAGAACTGGAATTAAAGAGGGTGTGAGCACCCATACGGATCCTATCCTCCATTAAAAAAAAGAGAGAGAGAGAGAAAGCAGTGTTCTTAACTTCTGAGCTATCTATCCAGCACTCCCCTCCCAAAATAAATCTTAAAACAAAAGACGTATCTTCAAGAGAAAAACCCAGGGTATAGTTAGGTTCCAATCAAAAGAGATTTATGAAAAAGTTCTCAGGCTGCGGAGAAAAGGACGGGAAATCAAAGAGATAAAGAAAAGTGACATGCCATAGTCTGTGAGGACAGGAGTTGAGAAAGCAGTGTACACTTTGAATTTATACTGTCCCACCAAGCCTACATTTGTAGCACAGAAAATAGCGTGCCCATCAATACTTGCTCATATCTTCTCCAACTAGACATTAAGAGACAAATAAATGGCATGTGTCTGTCCTTATTTTAATTCAGAAAGTGAGGGAAATGCACACGGAACATTTGCAGGTGGACAAAGCTATGCAAAACTTAAAAAACAGTGGAAGGTAAATAATAAACAAACTTCCTAGTGTAGCCTAGGTTGGGATGGTCACATGACCTTTAAAAGCTCACACTGAATTAGAACTATTAGCCATCTTTTCTGACCACACTCATTTGCATAGCAATTGGAGTTACCAAGATAGACACAAAGCTTCTTCCACTTTTTGAGTTAAAAGTAAGGCAGACCTACTTACGTTCCACTACTTAGAAGGGGAAAGAGATTAAAGAAATATCAATTGATTTGCCGGCTGGACCAGAAAAGTGGGCCTGGCAAGGCTATAGATTTGTTCAGGCTACATCCCTTTACCTCTACAACATGGCTTTTCCAGAACTTTTCAAAGCAACTATTGAATTTTATGCCTGGATACTGTCCTTTTCTTCAAGAGATTGAGTAAAATCAATGAAAAAAAAAGATGTAGTTTTGAAAATACAGAGCCACAGTGCCAGCGCAAAGAGCTAGCCGTCCTGCTGTACCTGAGTGTCCCCTACCAACAGTTGCAGCACACGGAGCCCTAACAGTCTTAATAGTTTTGGTAGTTGCCTAAATTAGATCTTATATAATTAGAGCCTTTGCTAGAATAAATGATTTAGTTGATTAACTCAGAAATTAATCAACTGGTAACAGGCTAGATGTATTCATCACTAATGCTGTGTCAGATGATGTTCTAAGCACCTTCACCACTGTCTCTTAGTCCACTTGTAAAACCCTATTGTAGATCAGAAGTTATCATTTTTCCTCTAAGTGTGAGGGTTGGCATGAGTCAGTTTTCCAAACCCATAGAAGGAGGAAAGCCAGATTCTGAATCTGTACGAAGAGTCCAAATCCCAAGCTACGTCCTACTAAGCTCCTGATTCTATTAGTGGGTCTGTTATCTGACTGGTAACGTCATGTTTATTTCAGTTGATAGTGTTAGAGAAAACAGAATTCTCTCTTTTATTAAATCTTTTACTTGCCCCATTTAAGAAAAAAAAAGAGTGGTCTTTGATGCTAAGGAGGCATAAACTGAAGTAGTTATACTTAGCAGTGGACTGACGCTAGCCCTGCTTATCAAATGCTCAAGAAATAATGATCAAGATGAACTCCTATTAGCCAACACTGCATTTACTTACCAACTAAATAGGTTCATGGATTTTCTCCAAAAATATATTTGTTTTCTTTCTCTGCCGCCTCCTTGTTTTAGGCCTCTTGATCCTGAGAATTGTCCTAAGGCTTGGATAAGTCCAGTCCTAGAGTCCCTGCATGCCCTCATTTTCACTCCCTCTGTTTAGTAAACCTTCTGTTCCCATCTGCTGCGAGTCTTAGCTGTTCCCGAGCGAAGCCTCTGGTGGAGAAAGCTTTCCATCCAAACAGAGCTACATATGAAGACAATGCTCTCTGGCATATTTCCTCCCCTTCGACTTTAGTTCTGTAATGAACTGAGCAATGGTTTAGGAATTCAGATGTGAAAGGATCTGCAATTGAACATTTTGTACTAATAATATATTTCTTATTATTTTCCAAATACCAGTTTGGTTGCAAGTCTCACCCTTCAGTGAGTACTGTCTCCTGATAGATGGGTTAGTGGCATTTACTGCTTCATAAAACCACAACCGAGATACATAACAAATTAAATGTCTCAAGGCAAGGAATTTACCAGGGGAATAAAATGGTCTCAGGTGGAGAATTGGGGGGAAGGTGAGTGAAAGGTACCTGTTAAGATTCTCCATAAATAGATATACTACCTGGCTTCTGGAGAATAATAAAACCATAACTCAGTTGAACTCAACACAGTGGGTCACTGAGGCCTCAGAAGGCATACTCCAGGAAAAATTCCCTTCAAGCATTTCAGTGCCTCTGTATTACAAACAGATGTCCTTTTTCTGCATGGGGTACCATTCCTTTCAGGAAACATTCTCAGAGCCCCTCACAGCACACCTGCGTCCTGGTGCTGGAGCTAGAATCGGGGCCTGAGCACACTACGCAGGTACTCTGGCTCTGAGCATTGTCATCATAGCTCCCTTTTACTGTTTCCTTGCTTCTCTTTTGAGATAGTCTCACCATGGCAACAAGCTTGAGTTCTTGCTGCCTCGAACTCTCCACACCTTGGGGTTAGTTAGTCCTCTGCCACCAGATCCAACAATCCACAGATCACTTGTGGTCATGTATATTTCTGTTGAAATTTGTAATCTTACGTTTAAATAACCTGATGAAAAGTGAAATGAGCATACCTACAAACAGGGAAGTGAAACCACCCCGCAGGCCCCTTATGAAATGTGGTTCGTTGGTGCCTTTAAGAGAGGCTGAACATCACTCACTTGGAATTGCTGGGTTCTGCCAAACGGTAGAGTAGGGAGTTATAGGAAGAGCCATTCTATTAGAATAAAAGTCGCATATTGGAAACTATCTCGCTGATGTTCCACCTACTTATTTACACAATCTCCACATAGGTCTCAATACTCTACAGAGTGGCTACAGCTGCTTCTTCCCTTCCTTCTGAATGCTATAATATCTATCCTTGCTGTTACATCCTTATTCAGGTTTGGAAACACATCAGAGCCCACACCTGTACTTCTCAGGTACAAGTGTTTGTACTAGTCACTCTGCCATTGCTGTGATAAAACACCTTGGCCAAAGGCAGCTTATGGAAGAGACAGTTTATTTTACCTCATGATTCCAGAGTGATAAGAGTCTGTCATTTCAGGGAGGCATAGCAACAAGCATGAGGAAGACGGCAGGAGCGGGCAGCTGAGACATCAACCATGAGCAGAAAGAGTGAACTGAAAGACATTTAAGAGCTTTAATCTCAAAGTCCATACCCAGTGATAGACTTCATCCAGCATAGCTGCAACCACGTACATCTGCCCAAACAGTGGCACCAATGGGGATCCAGGGTCCAAATGTCAGAGACTATGGAGGACAGTTATCATCCACAGTCACTTGCTCAAGAGCTGTCAAATCTCAGAACACTTGCTTTGCTACTTGGTCCAGCCTAATCTTGTAAGTGACCTACCTTAATTCCACCTGCATTAGTGATATTTCTGTTGTTGTGCTAACATTCCTTGGCCAAAGAAATACGAGGTAGAAAGGATTCAATAAGGCCTACAGTTCCAGAGGAGATAGAGGACATTATGGCATGAGGCAGCAGGAACAGGGAGCTAGTTGATGACACTGCATCTGTTCTCAGAGAAAAGAAAGCACAATAAACAAGCCCGGATCTACCTCCAGTGACATGCATCCTACAGCAAGACCCCCCCAAGGTTCCATAACCTTCTCAAACAGTATCACTGCCTGGGGACCAGTTGTTCAAATACATGAGCCTACAGGGGACATTTCACATTCAAAGTATAAGACCCTTGCTGTGATTTGGTATCCTTCCAAAATCTTGACTTTCCATTTACTACTCAGCATCTTAAGTTATAAAATAAGGGTGCTGAAGACTCCATCATATTTTATACTAGGTTTAAAAATTAATAAAGTGCTGGAAAGATGGCTCAGCACTATTGTTTCCAGCATCCGCATTAGGAAGCTCAAAATAACCTTTAGCTCAGCCCCATAGGATCTGACACCCTCTTCTGGCATCTCCAGTACATTTGTATGTATAGACACACGGGCATACAAATAATTAAAAGTGATTTTTTTTTTAAATAATGAATTTGAAAGATGGCAAAATGAGCACATGAAATACTTTGGAGGGAGAAGTAGGAGGAGTAAATCATGTATTATAATTTCAAAATAAAAATTTCTACAAATGATTAAAAAACAAACGGTAGCAAATGCAGCATGACTTAGCACCAGGGCTGAGAGGGGCACACAGCAAGGTTCAGGATTGAGCCATTGTGTGCACTGTTTCTGCTCAACAGTTGCTCTCTATCCTTCACACGTTCACCCACACATTCTGCATTTGAGAATTTCTACATTTCTCAAACCAATTAGGAGACCACTATGAATGTTTTGCAACTATGAGTTAGAAACGTGTGTAGACTACAGAAAATGTTCTTTGCCTGAGGTACAGTGATTGTTCTTGACTTGTCTTGAACCAGCATGATCAACAGCAAGAACACGTGTTTGCCAAAACAGCTCTCTACAAAGATGCAAGCGGAAGGAAAGAATATCCAGAGCAGACATTTAAATCATTTGAATCCCTGGGTGGATTGAATCACAGCAGCCCACTCTGAAGAAACAGCACAACAGGAAGTGGCTGGGGAAGCTGTGATAATCCTGAAAAAGTCCAGGAACTATGCGCTTCTCAAAGACTAGTATAACAATTGCTTTCTGTGTAAAAAAAGACTTTTTCATTCTATGTTAGCTAAAATGTTTTAAGTAGGTATGACCCCAAGAGATCTCCAGAAAGTAATAACAAGAATGTTGCACAAAGAATGTGAGCACCTCCATCACCACACATCAAGAAAACAAACCAAATAAAACTTCCCATTAATTCTTGTGATCCTTTCATTTGTGTCTGTGTCAACAGCAGCTAGCATCTTCTACACACTTCATTTTCAGCTACTGTGCCTTTTTAGATAGGATATCTGTTTAAATGTGCAAACAACTGTAGTAAGTAATGGGCGGCTGGGCTGTGTCCCCGGCACCCGGCCGCCCACATGGCTAGCTAATGCCCGAAATAATTACACAGAAACTGTATTCTTTTAAACACTGCCTGGCCCGTTATCTGTAGCCTCTTATTGGCTAGCTCTTATATATCGATCTAACCCATTTCTAATATTCTGTGTAACACCACAAGGTGCGCTTACCAGGGAGGATCTTAACCTGCGTCTGGCTGGAGTGGGAGCATCATGGCGACTCTCTGACTCAGCTCCTTTCTCCCCCAATCCTGTTCTGTTTACTCCACCCACCTAAGGGTTGGCCTATCAAATGGGCCTAGGCAGTTTCTTTATTAATTAACCAATGAAAGCAACAGATAAGATACAAGACCCACCTCCATCATTTCCCCTTTTTCTGTTTAAACAAAAAAGAAAGGCTTTAACTTTAACAGTAAAATTACATATAACAAAACAGTTATCAAGTAAGAATTACAGTTACAATATTTATATCTATTTTATCTTTTATCATAACTAAGGAAAACTATAACTATTCTTCAACTCCATCAAAGATTCCAGAAGGATATAATAATACCTAAGTAAACAAGAAGTCCAAAATTCTAGAAATGACAGAGACATCTCGCTGCCTGGACAGTCACCCAAAGTTTCTCTGTACCGTTGGGGCATCCATCTTCGGCCTACAGACCCATAGTATCCAGCAGACATTTTCATTAAGCAGGAAATTCCAAAGACAGTTCAGTCACTTTCTGTTGTGTCCTGCAGAATGTCTTGTAGACTCTTTCATGAATCAGGAACCCCGAAAGATCATCTCACCTTTAGGCAAGTTCAGCAGTCCTCTCTCTGCGGGTTCTCTGTGTCCAGTTTATGCAACAGTCCAGGCAAGAGCAGTTTTTTGCCCAAATGACTATCCAACTCCATAAGGATCCTCTTTGATGCCCATCTTCCTCTCGAAGTAGCTGGTGCTGCCAGGAGCAGACGTGTCTCATTGTCATGAAAAGTCCTAAGTTATTAAAATATTTTAAATGCCATATTCTGCAGCCTTTGAGATATATGAAGAATGCCTATCTTACTGAAATATATCTCTATATATCTAGAAAATCTAAGTAACATGACTACAAGCTTGACTATTATCCATTAACAACCTATATTTTCTAATTATACATTACATTTTAAAATGAACTACACAATCACAATACCTTAATCAAGATCAGAAATACATATACATATAACAAAATTGACCTTATAATCCATACCAATGCAAATTATTCATATCTATATCATATCCCCCTTTAAATGTAAAAGCATATTTATAAACAATATTTGGGAACATGGGCGCAGTTTTTTTCTCTACAAAGTGCTTCCTGCTGAATGGGGGCGCTGTTAATCATATCTTTCATGGGGTAACCTGTGTGCCAGGTTCATCTCAGTTGGCAGTTGAGTGAAGTAAATTTTTTGAAGATGTTCACAGCAACCTTTCAGGAGGGCGAGGTCTATCATACCAAATCGGAATAGATGCAATCCACAGGGTCACATCCTCTGTGAAAACAAAAGAAGACCCTCTCCAAAGCATCATATCCTTAGACCCAAATTTTGAAATCGTAATACCCTTATATCCATTCTGGTTTAGCTTGGCAGCCCATGTAATGAAATGTCTCTCTGTACTTAGCTCCTTCACAATCAAAAATTTTAAAGAAAACACAATAATACAAAGAATCCAAACTCTCTGTGAATTTTCCATTTTTACGTGGCTTATTTTTAGTCTTATCAGTCTACTTTATTCTGTCTCTTTAAAGACTTTACCCTTTTTTTTTAAAGGCATTAACTTTATTCTCTATATTTTTTTTTCTCTCTCTCAAGCCTACGTACATTCATCCAATATTGTGACCCATTTAGTGGTCTGTCTGAATCTGTTTTATTGTGAATCTGTAATTTTTTTACTATCCAGGAGCATTTCTTAAAATGTTAAGCAGTTCTTAAAAACTTAAGTTGCACCATGTACAAGTAATACGGTACTGCCTGTGTCCTGCCCAGTCTAAACCTTAACTGCGCTGTTATCACAGTAATTACGGTAGTTCCTGCCTGAGGTCAGCACAGTTCAGCATGGAGCAGCCTCTCCTGCCTCAGAGCCTTTTGGTGCCCCTGAGCTGAGCACAGTTCCAGGCACACAGCAAGTCCACATTGGCGCCAAGGAAGCCTTAGAGCTTTATTTCAAATGCTCTATTTAAAAGGTCTGTCTCCCGCCGGAGCCAGAAAGAGATCGATCAAACAACCCATTTCCAGAAGCAAAATCTGTTTTTTATAGAGGTCAAATAACGTGCCCAGGGTAACATAATTGGCAGGTGACAGAGCAGCATTCTAACCATGACAATTTGATAAAGCAAGGGCTTTGGTCTAGGATATGTCTCTAAAGTCATGTGATACATGAGCTTATTTAAATAAACTCTTTAAGCCTCAGTTTCCTCATCTTTAAATGAAAGAATTAAATGAATGTAAGTATTAAAATTCTCACAACAGAAAAAAGATGACTCAAAGTCCCTTTCCCCTCTATAAGACAACATAAAAGGCAAGAACTTTCAATTGTGTCATAAAACAAAGGTAACTTAAATCATGTATTTTTAGCATAAGAATTACAATTAATATCCAAACCACCTGACAAACTCTTCTTTCTTCTCTACTTCTGTAACCTCAAATCCTTTTTACTTTATATGTAAATGATAGTGGGGAGCTCGCAGGGCCTCATTAATCTTGTTCCCTTGGCGTCATTTACTGTCTTGTTTTGTTTTGGCTCTTGTTAGAAAACTGCTCTGAAATGGAGCACTGATGGTCTATATGGACTCCATCTTCATGAATGTTGCTCCTTTGGGGCTGGAGAGATCACTCAGCAGTTCGGTGTTTGCTGCTCTTCCAGAGGACATGGCTTGATTCCCTGCACCCACTTAGTGACTCAGAAGCATTCTGTAACTCCAGATTCAGGGGCTCTGATGCTTCTTCTGGTTTCTGCAGGCTTCAGGCCTGCAAGTGATACACAGACACATATGTACAGGCAAAATACCCATATACCTATAAAAAATGGGAAGAATATTGCCACTTTCAAATCCTTTCTGACATTCATTAAACATATTAATCCACATTTGTAACTCAGAAATATAGTTGAAGACATAGATTTTTTTCAGGATTCCAGTTATGTTAATGAACATTTGTGTTTTAGTCAGTCCACAACCATGTTAAAAAGTGCCATTGGGGGAGTTCTAAAATAGAGGCCAGTTCTCTCGATGCCTAATATGACGTGTGCCTGACATATTGGGGGAACAAAAAATACTAAATATCAATGCATTCCTTCTAGTTTTGAAATTTTAACTATTATTGGTACTTTTAAAAATATGTTTTTTCTGTAATCATGGGGATTTTTTTATTAGCTGAAAGTGGAAAAGAGTACATGATTTGCCTAGTGATAATATTACTTTTACCTATGATATGTATACAATATAATATTTATGTGTGTATATATATACATATATATTGCTATAAAGAATAGTGGGCTGAGGAGAAGGTAAAGAAGAATATTAATAGAATAGTTATTTTCAAGTTAGTCTGAGAGAGTGATAGTTTAAGTGTTTGCATAAAAATAATGTGTATTTCTTCTTACAATTAATTATACTGAAATTTTTGTCATGATTCTTATTCAAAAAATACACAATTAAATTTAATGTTAGTTTCCTACGTAGAGATGTTTATACAAGAGCAGCAATGTCATCAAGAAGATAACTATTGTGTACTTAAAGTATTTAGTATATAATCAATTCAAATTTGCTTGTGCAATAACATATTCACTTAATATTCCACTAATCTGCTAACAAATGTCACACTGTTTCAATTGCATTTGGTAAGGCTAAGTAAAAGCTAAAAATTTCTTACATGGTTGTATTTATAAATCCCAAAATCTTTACCTACAGAAGAAGAAAGAAAGAAAGAAAGAAAGAAAGAAAGAAAGAAAGAAAGAAAGAAAGAAAGAAAGAAAGAAGACTCAGATGGGACTCCAGCTGTTAATACCATTCCCGGAGTAGTCATTTTCAATTGGGAGCCACAGGAAGCCTTGAAAGTGCTGCTGAAAAGAGGATACACTGAAGGAGTGGTGACAGGGTGAGGTTGGAAGTACACGTTCAGTGTAGCTTCCTCCGAGGCAGCTCGGTTATGTCTGCACAGCATCTGCAAGAACACACATGGCATGTGAGAACTCATCAGATTCTCAAGACTTGAATGCTTATACCATGGAATCCAGAATGAGAAATCATTAAATCTTCACTTTGGTTCTAGTTTTGTGATACTAGACAGTCACATGTCACCCCCACCCAGAGCTTAGGTTTTCTAACTATACAACTGGTAGTTTGAAAACTGCTGCATCAACATCCTTTAATATGTGTGTAATAAAAACTACATTTTTCAAAATGTCCACCTCATTTTAATCCAATGACCATGGAATTCAAAATTAGTCCCTTGAGAAGACATTCAGGTAGACAAACAGAGAGACAGATAGAAAGGTAGATGGGTAGAGACTCTTTTGCTTTAGAAATAGAAGAGCTGCAGAAATGGCACTTCTATTAAGAACACTTTCTGCTCTTCCAGAAAATATAAGGTTGATTATTACCACCTGTGGTAATTTGAATAAAAAAAAAGGCCTCCATAGGTCCATAGGGAGTAGCACTTTTAGGAGGTATGAACTTTTGGAGTAAGTGTGACTTTTGCTTGAGAACCTGTGTCACTAGGGGACAGACTTTGAGCTCTCAGAACCCAAGCCTGGCAAGTGTGCCATCGCCACTTCCTGCTGCCTGCGGATCCAGATGTAGAACTCTGAACTACCTCTCCATTACCACATCTGCCTGCAAGCCAGCATGCTTTCCAGAATGACAATCGGTATGAGAAGTCCTTCTGTATATGCATTGATTTTATTGGTTAATGAATAATGTTGTAATATGAGCAGCGGGCTACGTTCCTGGCACCCGGCTGCCCACACGGCTAGCTTTATACCTGAAATAATTACACGGAAACTGTATTCTTTTAAACACTGCTTGGCCCATTAGTTCCAGCCTCTTATTGGCTAGCTCTTACATATTGATCTAACCCATTTCTAGTAATCTGTGTAGCCCACGAGGTGGCTTACCAAGGAAGATCTTAACCTGCATCTGTGTTAGGTGGGAGAATCATGGCGACTGCCTGACTTGGCTTCTTTCTCCCACCATTCTGTTCTGTCTACTCCGCCTACCTAATTTTCTGTCCTATCAAAAGGCCAAGGCAGTCTCTTTATTTAACCAATGAAATTATCACAAAACAGAAGACTCTCCCCCATCAGAATAAAGAATCTGTCTTGGCCTGTGATAAGGTAGAGTAGAGCTAGGCCGGGAAGACTAAAATGAATGTTGGGAGAAAGAAGATGGAGTCATGAGACACCATGTAGCCACCAGAGGGGAAAGATGCAAACCACCAGTTGGAACCTTGCTGATAGGCCATAAGCCTCTTGCTAAAATATAAAATAATAAAAATGGGTTAATTTAAAGATAAGAGTGAGCTAGAAATGTGCATAAGCTAATAGGCCAAGCAATGTTGTAATTAATACAGCTTCTGTGTGATTATTTTGGTTCTGAGTAGCCAGGAACAAACAAGTGGCCTTCATACAACAGACAACAATGGAATAAACCTTTGAACTGCAAGCCAGTTCCAATTAAATGTTTTCTTTTATAAGAGTTTCTGTGGTCATGGTATCTCTTCGCAGCAATAGAAACCCTAATATACCACTCAAGTAATGGGGCTCACAACTCCCTGTAACTCCAGCTTCAGGGATCCAACATCCTCTTCTGGCCTCCTCAAGTGTTTGCACTAACAGGTGCACACATTCATATACACAGACACATACATAAATTAAAAAAATAAAATCTTTCAAAAATTATGTAAAATAGATGAAAAATAAAATAGAATCTGAAGTCTCTTTATCTCTGTTGAGGTCAAGCTCTAGGAATGCTTGTTTAATGCCTCTCTCAACTTACTTATTTATTCATCCATTTATATTTTCTGTATATGGGTGCTTTTTCTCCATTTGAAGCTGTGTCCTACATGCAGTTCTGATGCTCATGGAGGTGAGAAGGTGTTGGATCCCCTAGAACTGGAGTAACCAATGCTTGTGAGCTAATCTGAGTCCCCAGCAAGAACACCAAGTGCTGTTAACCACTGAGGGATGTTTTCAGTCAAGTTTTTCTTCGTTCTTTATTCATTTTCATGTAGAAAACAGGAGTAGAAGTTAGGTTGTCTCGTACTGCCTGTTGTATGAGAGGCTGTTTGTTTGTTTCCTGGCAGCCCAGACTCCCAAAATAACCATACAGAAACTATATTAATTAAATCACTGTTTGGCCCATTATCTCTAGATTATTTTTAGCTAGCTCTTACATACTAATTTAACCCATTTATATTAATTTGTGTATCGCCATGAGGCTGTGATTTACCAGGTAAAGTTCTGGCATCTGTCTCCTGCAGGGCTACATGGCTTCTCTCTGATTCCACGTTCCTTCTCCCAGCATTCAGTTTAGTTTTCCCTGCCTAGCTAAGTTTTGCCCTTCTATAGTTCAACGCAGACCTTTATTAACCAATGGTATTCACAGCATATAGAGGGGAATCCCACATCAACTGTCCCACCTCAAATGAGAAAATAATTCCACTAAAATCTAACATTTCTGAACTCCAGTAACTTTCTTCAAAGACAATACAGAAGAAGGAAAAACTGCCTGTGGAATATGAAGGAAATTCTCACTAGTGTTAATTCTTTGATTTATCACCTTTACACACAAACAAAGAGTTAGATGTATGAAGGGGAGTAGTTGGAAAAAGAAAAGGGTCATTAGGAGTTAGAGAAAGTAATGAAAAGTCAATATGATCACAATACTTTCTCCATGCATAAACTGCTAAAAATTTAAAATCTAGAAAGTTTAGAAAGATAGCAATATGTAAAAATAGGCTAGTGCTTTACCTTTAAAGAAATCAATGGCAATGCTGTAACTAAAGATGATGAGAGAATCATCATACATCAACACCCCCTACAGGCAACATGTTCTGTGTCAGAAGTATAGTAGTTAAGGAAATGGGTATGAGTTCTAACATCAAGACATCAAGCAACTGCCTATGACTGCATTGGTATCTCTCTCTGTCTTCATTGGGCCTCTCTTGGTCTCCTTAAGGCTCCAAATTCATTCTGACTTAAGAGTTCAGCAGGTAAACTCAAATCATTGTCTAGGTTTAGCTTCATGTGTCCTTAATTCTCCATTAATCTTGTCACCACTCTCACCTAAGTACCTAGAACCCAATTTCCCATAGCTTATAAACAGTCAAAATAGTCCTGGCTTCTATATTTAACCAGTAAGTGATGCTAAAAGAAAATGGAGATCTTTCTAGAAATATTTTGGAAAGACTAAAGATGTGACTTTTTAAAAAAATTGATATAATCAACAAACCATGAAAATTTCTAGTTACAATCAAATTTACTCATGTGTCTTTACAGGAAGGTTAGGGAAAGGAGGATTCGAGGTACAAAGTCAGATGTCAGGAAGAGAGAAGGGTCATGGGAGGTCGAGAGATTGAAGAGAATGGGAGGAGTCACAAGCAGGTACGCCATAATACATTCACTCTGTGCAAAGACTACTACATGGGTATCTTTCTATAGGCATCAAAGCATGCAGTGCTATACACAGGCTGCACACAGACCTGACTAGACACCCACAGAGACTGGCACACAGGACATATAGAGCTATGAACAAAAGCCTACAAACAGACACACACAGAAACATGCTAGCAAAAACAAAAGTATGTATTTCTAACCTCAAAACCATGTGTTCAAAAAACAAACAAAAATGGCAGTCTGGCTGGAATAACAGATTGTATCATCATTTCATTTTGGCTTCACCAGACATCAGGTGTCAGCCATTGTGTGTTGACTCATAGCCTCTGGGTGTCCAACATTAGCCTTCTGGTCCTTCCAGGATTTCCATATCAGTGTCATGTTCTCTAAACATAAATGTGTCCTATGGTCCTCTCTAGAGAGTACATCATACCAACACTGCTCCAATGATGAAAGTCTAGAGATACCTTGGAAAACACTATCTTTTCCAAGTGTCCCAAGTAATCATGCATTCATCTTTGATTTAAAACTTTATTTTTAACTTTGCCTTCATAAAGTCTCCCATATTTCCTACATAAAAAAGCTTTCTAAAATTCTTTGCTAATCCTCCAGTCTCTCTCTCTATCTGCTCAGTGTAGGCAGAGCCACGGATCTGCTCATCATGTTGCTACCTAAAAGTCTGAATTACTTCTTCATTTTCAGTTGTGAGTGGCTTGTGTGTATGTGTACACATGCATGAGTAAGGAGAGAATGTACTCCTGCTAACTGTCCTCCACACTTGTACAAAGACACAAGCATTTCTACACACACACACACACACTAAATAAAATGTAGCAAAATTCAAATATTATTCTAAAAGTTATGTCTGTGGGGGAAAAGCACAGGATTTGCCTAAAAAGTTAATCTGGAGTTACATCATTATTCTTTGCATTAGGGGATCTCAGTGAAGAACAGTTTTGCCAATGTCAGGACATAGTTTTTCACCGTTACAATGGGATGGAGCTGCTACTGGTATCTACAGAGAAAGAGACAAGTATGCTCAGAACCATCCCAAAATATCTAATAAAACTTCTCAAAGTGGAAAATATTTGAAGCCCATGTCCGTGGTGAGAGTAGGCACCACACTCCCATTTCTCAGTATAGCATGGGTCACAGAGAAAGCAGTTTAATAAATAAGTGAAAGCTAATTTGTCACATCTTTACTCAGTTCCCTAATTTTCCAACTATGAAAATGCTTGTGGTGTCGGTCTAATGTCTTTGCTGTAACTAAAGCCAGTCTAATGAGCTAATGTTCATCCACTGGCTTAAATAGCAAAACAACTTATTCTCTATATGGAGAAACAAGCATCGTGCCTAGAGTGTCCTTAATGGATCTGGAGGTCAGTAAGCAGAATCCTGGGTAATTAAGATGTGGCTACTAAGTTGTTACTAGATCAGAATATTTCATAAAGCCTTATCATTGTAATTAAGGAGACTTTATTAACCTGCAAACTGCCAAGCCTGGGTGTAATCGGAAAGCTGAGTGGAGCTGATTACAATGCTATCAGACTCCTGTGCTGTGTAATTCCACTGATAGGTCTTGATGGGTGCATGAAGGAGAAATTGTCTCAGAGTTAATGAAATAAAGATGCTCTCTCTCTCTCTTTCTCATAAGTGTGTGTGTGATTACTAGATAAATTTGATTGATAAACATGGAAAGTCCAGATAATCCGGGGATGTATTATTTGTAAAAACCTAGATGGGAGGTTTTAGATACGAAGCAGTTTTATTAAAGTAAACATTTAGTGTGCCTCCCCCTTCAGGCAGTATTCAGACATGATTACTCACAAGGAACTAGAATTGCTGCTCTGTAATTAGAGTTCAAATTCATTCTGCTACCTCAGATTTAGGATGAGTCTTTTTATCTCTGTGCTTCTTTGACTTTTTCTCCACTCTTTCTTTCTGTCTCCTGTCTGTGTGTTTCCTTTGCCTTTCATCTCTATTCTCTCTCCATCATTTCCCCTTGCTCCCTCTCTCTTTTTTGTCTTCTCTCTTCTGTCTCTCCCTATCTCCTCACCCCTTTCTCTCTCTCTCTCTCTCTCTGTCTCTCTCTCTCTCTCTCTCTCCTCTTCTGATGCTTTCACTATCCCGTCTCTGACATGTCTCTCAATTTTCACTGTTTCTCCTCTTGTGTTCCCTATCTTCTCTCTGTATGTCTATAACTGTCATTGACATGCTTTCTCTTCTCTAATGTATCTCTCTCCTATCTCTTATTTCATTACTACCTGTCTTATCTCATCCTCCCTGTTTCCTTCTTCTCTCTGGTCTTCTTTCTCCCCTCCTTTTCCCCCTCCTCTCCCACCCCCTTTCTCTCCCAACAAAACTTCACTCAATAGTAGAAGTGATTTAAAATAGAAAGGGAATTCAAAATTAAACCATATCCTTTGTTATCACCATAGGGTTCAGCAGACAGAGATATAAGGAATGTGACATCCTTAGTCAACATGGAACTGGAGTTAAGCTTAGCATTCAACGCGAAGAGAAGCACCCAAGGAGGCACCCACAGGAGCCTCTACCTCCAGTCTTCCTCACTCCTATTTAAATGTTCATCAGGAGCAGAGCAGACTTTCCTTAGAGACTCAAGAGAACTGACTACTCTGCTTGACAGACTGTGATACAGTTGCTTGCTTCTGGAATCCAGGAGCAATGAGAGGCTTAGTTTGAGATTTGAGTTTTGTTCTTCAAAAAGAAAATCTTTATTTAAGTGAAATCACTTAGGTGTTTCAGATATTTGTGATGTGACAAAATCATGATTCACTGCCCAGAACCGAGGTGTCCTGGCAGCAATTTGCAGGGTAAATGAGTGCAGGAGCCATCACAGGTATTACTTCCTCAGGCAGAGCAACGGAATCTAAAACAAAGAGTATCTCTGCAGGGAGAAGTGTGGCTTTTTCCAATTTCTGCATGAAGAACTTGTCACCAGGTGTCCAAAACATTCAGATCTATTGCTTTCAGGGACCTCTCTGATAGTTTAAAGAGTTCTAATTAAAGCAAGGCAGTAACCACAACCCCACATTTTTTTTTATTTTTTTAATATTAAAAGCAGTCTTCAGAGGCTGATAAACTGAATGCTTTTCCCAGTCTCCTGCCTACTAGTTGCTCCAGTTTGCCTTCTCTTCAGTTTGAAAAACAAATCATTGGAAAACACATAATTAATATAATTGAGTGATTATGTGGTCAAGTCTCCATTTGAAGCAAATTGCATTTTGTTATTTGCCGAGTATCACAGAAAAATAATTAAAAAATAATAAATGTATTCACTGTTCTCTGTATATCAAGTACTGGGTACAAACTGCTTCAAAATATTATGTCACTTAATCCAGGAAAACAGATCTTCTGAATGAAAGTGCCCAGAAGAGGCTGGACCTCCCCAAGCTGAACCGAACCTCACACTTCCCCCACTCCCTCTCCCCGCTTCTTCTCCAATCCTAAGAGACTTCTGGAAAGACTCCCAAGCAAGTTCTTCAGTCTTTACCACACAAGACAGCATAACACACACTATGGTTTTAAATATGGCATAAGAATAGGAAGAAGGATAAAAAGTATGGTTTCTATTTGAGGGGGACAGGCCACCTTAACCTTCATGGAAATAACTAGAGAGTTCAGAATGAGTCATAAATTAATTGATTTGGGCAGTGGTTCTCAACCTTCCTAGTGCTGTGACCCTTACATATAGTTCATGTTGTAGTGACCACAATCATAAAATTATTTTGTTACTACCTCTTAACTGTAATTTTTCTGCTTTTATGAATCATAATGTAAATATATGATATGCAAGATAGCAGACATGTGACCCCAGGAGTTTAGAACCATTGTGCTAGAGAAACTGACAAAAGCCAAGAATTGGGAACTGAGTTTTTTCATGTTATAGATATTATGAGCTGGCTGTAATTGTAAATGTTTACTGGAATTTGAGATAGATAGAAGCATTTAAATTCTCACAAATAAATATTAATGTTCTTTTGACCTAGAATGAATAGCTGAAATTTATGTCTTTCCATTCTCTAAAGAAAAACAAAGACCAAACTCTGCATTCTGACGCTTGAGGGGTCATTTGAGGTTAATTTAGTATAGATGAAGCCCATTTATTTTCAAGTAAAAATGTGCCTGTTTATTGCATGTACCTCTTGATAAATCAGATATCACTGTGTCTCTTAAAATCATGGGCTACTTTATTGTACATTGTTAACTGGTCTAAACCTAGGTGGTTATTGCAGATTTTCTTTCTCTATTTAATTAGGTTATTTGATTTGTACTTTATATAATTACAGTATTTGTCTCCTCCTCTGTTTGAGACAAAATTATAATCATTAGTTCTACTACATGAGCCTGCAAAATGAATATTTACTAAAATAAAAAAAATAAACCACTGAAAGGGTATAATCGTATCTGAACCAGAAAATGTCCCTGCCATAGTGATCATTTTAATTTCATTGTTACTGCAGAACTTCAAATAAAGAGGCAAGAAAGCCCCAAGTAAGGGAAAGGAGAAAGAATATTATATCTTTGTGGAACACAGTTTTTTATTGATATTTATTGAGCTCTACATGTTTTTTGCTCCTCTTCCTGCCTCTCCCCTCCCCCTTCAACCGTCCCTTAAGGTCCTCACAATCCCAATTTACTCAGGAGATCTTGTCTTTTTCTACTTCCCATGTAGATTAGATCTATGCAAGTCTCTCTTAGTGTCCTCATTGTTGTCTAAGTTCTCTGGGATTGTGGTTTGTAGGCTGGTTTTCAGGTTTTTAAACTCTCAGACCAAGTAACACACCCCTCCTACTTCATAATGTAAACTTCTAGCACAGGTGTGGGAAGAATAAGAAAGGAAGAAACAGGGGTAGAACTGGTCAAAATACATTGTACACATGTCTGAAATTCTCAAACAAAAACAATCTTTTAAAACGATTTTGAAAACACAACTTCTTTGTGAAAATTGAACTCTCACTCTGTACACATGCATGCATATTCTGTCTCCTGTGTTTCTTTGAAGAATCCTGGCTAATGCGCCAAGATGGACATTATTGTCATCCCTATCACTATCATCAGCAGCAGCATCACCATCATCATCATCATGAATCAGCATCTTATTCTGGCATTTTTACACAAAAAGGATTGTTTTGAGTAAAAAATGAGTGTGGTATAGTCACAGAACGTTTAAACCTACAAACTTGGACAACATATCTAATCATCATCATGAGTCATGTTTTCCTTCCATTTCCTCATCTGTAATGGGAAAAGTGGGCAGAGGCTGCAATTTACTACTAAGATGTGATTAAATATGTGTTACTCTGATTTATTTGTTAATTGATCTTTGATAGATTGCTTTTCAGTTGATATTTCACTTTACCAATGAATGAATTATAATAATTTTCACTTATCTGGTCTAAAGAAAAGAACAAAGCATGTTAGCAGTTGTATGGTTCCATAGACTCCTAATAAACTCCTATAGTCTATAGGGAGTGACATTACAGGAGGTGTGGCCTTATTGGAGTAGGTATGACCTTGTTGAATGAAGTGTGTCACTGCGGAGGCAGGCTTTGAGCTCTCATAAGCTCATCTCACCAGTGTGTCTCAATATTTATTTCTGCTGCCTGCATAAGTCTCAGCTCCTCCAGCATGTCTGCCTGCACACAGCTGTATTTCCTGTCATGATGGTAAACCAGCCCCAATTAAATGTTTTCCTTTGTAAGAGTTGCCAGAGTCATGAGGTCTCTTCATAGCAACAAAACCCTAAGACACTAGTTATAGGGAATGGAGGCAAATTTTCACATACCTTATCTTCAAGAGTTCATTGTAGGATTAGATAATTGCCTAACTTCTATTGAAAATAATTTTAAAAACCCTTCTCTTTTATTTTAGCAGCACATTTCTTTGGTTATACATCAGGAATAGATAGCATTTATAAAAGTGACTTTTATTCAATGTTACAAAAGTTTGAATTTCTCAGTGAGTAAGCGATAGAGATGAGTTTAAGAAAGTTTCGATGTGCCTGTTCTAAGATGGCCGAATTGAAGTGCCCAACACTTTCTTCCTCCTTAAAAAGAAACAATCAGAGCAGTGTTTAGGTAGCTGTATTATAGGAGGATGTTGAAATCCAGAAAGAAAAGTTGGAACCTTTTCATGACAACAATAAGAAGAGCATGATGTGTCCATATTTGTCTTCTCACCTCCCCAGATAGATCAGGACTCTACATCACCAGCAAAAAAGGTGATGAAGGGAGTCCCAGAAAACTCAACCAATCCATGTTCATGGAAACTTTCATGGGCTCCACAGCTTGTATCACAGTTAAGAGAGAATAATGAGTCTAAAAGAGTTTTCTTTAATACACACTGTCATGACCAATAAGCCTGGATAGTCTCGAAAGCTAAAAGCTTAATCTCATCTTGAGAGGGGAGCACAAATTTATACTGTTCCAGAAGCCTTAAAACTCTATACACCCCAATCTGTGAGCATTCCAACACATTTGTATAGGAGACTGCAACCCAATGAACCTATGTTGATACAGCAGAGTGAATGCTACCCTGAAGCCCAAGCGTATGCAAATCTCTGTGTTATAGGTGTTGTCTTAGTCAAGGTTTTATTGATGTGAAGAGACATAAAGGTAAACGTTTAATTGGAGCTGACTTATAGTTCAGAGGTTTTTTCCATTATCATTATAGTGGGAAGCACGGTGGCATGCAGGTAGACAAGATGCTGGTGAGGTAGCTGAGGGTTCTACATCTGGATTGCAAGCAGCAAGAAGAGAATGGACACAGTAACACCTAGCTTGACCTTCTGAAACCTACAACCCTCCCCCATGACACACTTCCTCTAACAATGCACCGCCTACTCCAACAAGGCCACACCACACCCATGGGGCTGTTTTCATTCAGACTACCACATGTACTTTATCATGGAAAAGCCTGAGGATACACAGAAACTGAGGTGTGAAGATATGTCTACCCGTAGACATAAAGTATCATATCCAATTGCGTAGAATAGAGGTGATTCAATAGTTGGCATTGTGAGCATAAGCATCTGGCAGTGGGCCTTAACCAACACTGCCACAACTAAGAGTGAGCATGGTATAGTTGTCTGATGTCACTTTCTTCCTCTACAGTCATCCAGATAGGGCTTTTTTGCACAAACAAGTCTGGCACTGAGAAAAAAATATAGCGTCACTGTCCTGTATCACTACAATCCACTCTAGTGGGTAACCACGCTATTACCAGATCTGAAAATGAGAGAGGAGCAAGGATACCTTGTTTGTAATTTCCCCATCCTAGCCAGTTAAATGGACCTGAATTCCCACCAGGATGCTGAGGTTCTCCGACACTACTGACAGATTATATCCCATATCTGTGAGTAGGTAAGTGGTTCCCAACCACTACCTCCCCCTGAATCAAGTTACTTGTGAGTCCATGTCATATGACAGACTGAGGGCAGATTTCTATATGTTTTGCCACTGCTGGGGCTGTCAGTACCGGAGATGACTGAAGCCCACTAAGATTCATCTCAGTTAAATAAAAACATCCCCATTGGTGAGATGACCATATAAGGACCACTCCACTCCATCACTGTGTATATCACACACACTAAAAGTTAAAATTTTCCAGCCATATATATCCCCAGAGAGAATAAAAAGAGAGAAAACACAAGTAAATAACAATGTAGAGGGGAAAAGTGGAAAAATCAATTGATACCATGAAAATAAGAAAATATCATTAAAAACTAATGAGCAACTATATGTGCAGAAATTGGAAAACCTAAAAGAAGTGGACAAGCTTCTAGCCAGGTATAACCTACTAAAACTGAACTGTGAAGCCACCGAAAGCCTAAATAAGCATCAAGAGTGAGTCAGTATTATAGACATTAAGTTCAGAAGTGTATGGCTTGGCCACAGGATTCGACCTGAATTATATTAAAAAACTAAAACTAGATCCTTTTCTAAGTCTGTTTTAAAATAAATAAATAAATATAATGACCCTTAGCTTCTATAGTTTCAACTTTGCCGTTTGGGATGTTGGTGATGGATATGGCCCAAGGGCCCTCTCTGTGCCAGACAAGCTGTTGACAGCTGATGTCTTCTGAGGTATAGAGATCAGTCTCCTTTAAGAGGGAGGCTCCAGGGAGACCATGCTCCAGTGGATGATCACACCCATGACTATATGGGCAGCCCAAATTGGAATCCACAGATCATTTTTTAAAAATCAATATTGTGGGGTGATGTGATCAAAATATACATGAAATACTCAAAAGATTAACAAAAATATTATGTTATAAAACTCAAACAAAGCAGCAAAAAACAAACAACCCAATCAAGACATGAGTTTTGGATTATAAACAGAAAGTTCTCAAAAGTAGAAATAAAAAAAGCTATGAAATACCAAAAATAAAAAAAATTAAAATAACTCTTTCGAACTCATTCTGTAAAGTTAGGATTATACACTTAAAATCATCCATCAGGAGTAAGTGGAATGTATTCCAAGAATACAAATACTCTCCAGCAACACAAAGCAATCAAGGAATAAGGGCCTGGGTTAGAGCTAAGTGGTAGCCCTTTTGCACAGCATGTGTGGAATCCTGTGTTCTACTTCTCTTACTGAAAACAAAGAAAAAGAAATGTTTAAATACATGTAACATCACATGAAAAAATGGGTTAAAAAATCACGTTTTCATAATTAATGCAGGAAAAGCATCTTGTAAAATAAAACATATGGCTTTATAAGAAAACTCTGAACAAATTAGGTAGAATAAGCCAAACTTCTAAATAATTAAGATTATGTTAATAAACCTACAGCCAACTTCATACTGAAGAAGATCTGTGCCAATATGAGAATATCATTCTAAATGTTCTTATTCAACAGAGTATCTAACTCTTTAAGCAAGAGAGAGAAAAAAGACACACAAGTAGAATGGGAGGAAGTACAATTACATCTGTTTTCAAACGATGAGTATGTGTCTAATAAAAGACTAATAGAATGGGTACATGAACTCAATGAAGTTATATGTTACAAAAGTAGCGTGCAAATATCAGCAGAACTTTTATACATCAACACTGAGAAAGGGGTTACCAAAGAAATGCCAGTCACAATACCTATAGAAAAGGAATAAATTGAACCAACAAGAGCTCTGAGGTAGTATCAAAGAGTTCCTCAATAGTTCAGAATGGAGTATAACAAAGGTTTATTTGTATGGGGATAAATCACCATAAGGGTATGCATGCATGCGCTGGGAACTGGGAACCGAATCCAGCAGAAAAAAAAAATGGGCCTCGCACACTTTTCGTCTGCACTTATAGTACATGAGATCACATCTGCAGAATTGGAGAAAAAAAAGTGTAACTATCATCTGAAAAATGATGCAAGTCCAGCACATAGAAGGACTTTAAACCCGACTATGGCCCACAGCCCTGGCAGCTTTACCAGAAGCCAGAGAGGTCCCAGGGAAGACACCGCCCACCGCCCACTAAACCCCTTTAAGCCTGTCCAACAACCCCAGACTGCACCCTCGCCCCGGGCTTCACTCTAGGGCTCACAGCTCACAGCATTACTGGACTCCAGAGTGGTCCTAGGGACCCTCAGGGAAGACACCACCCACAATACCTCTTTAAGTTTGTGCAATACTCCCACACTTCAAGTATAACCCTCCCTTCAGACTCCAAATTCTGGTCTATAACTTCCTAAAAGGACTTCTGCTTTACCAGAGGTCAGGTCAGATCTAGGAATCATAAGATGCCACCCACTACCTGCTAACACTCTTCAAAGCCCACAGCCCACTCAGCAATCTCAGACTGCACCCAGTCCTCTGGGCTCCATACAAGGGCCTACATCCCCAGTAGCTGTACTGAAGGCCAGAGACGTTTTAGGGACCCCCAAGGAGCACACCTGCCACAGCTTCCTAGATCCCTTTAAGCCTGTCCAACAGCCCTCACCCTTGAGCTCCCAATCCCAGTTTACTACTTTGGGAAAAAAATAATTGGCTTTACCAGAAACCAGGCTCTAGGAGCCTCAGACTGCATGCTCTCCCTTTGGGCTCAGTATCCAGGTGTACAACTTTAGAAATAGACTTCAGCTTTACCAAAGCACAAACTGGATATAGGGACCCTCAGCCCCAGAAGCTGTACTGGAGGCCAGGCTGGTTGTAGGGTTCCCAGAGGCCAGACCTGATCGAGGAGCCACAGAGTGCACCCCTCCCCTTGGGCTCCATATGCTGGCCTACAACTTTAGAAAAAGGCTTTGTCTTTACCAAAGGTCAGAAGACCAAAGAGAAGATAGAAACCAAGAAAGAAAGCACCCATCCAACAAAGATTAACGCAGGAATCAAAACCTAGACCTATAGTCATCTCAAATCCAGAGGCCTAAACACCAGTGTAAGAACACAATAACAATAAAAGGCAATATGACATCACCGGAGTCCAGCTATCCTACGACACAAGACCTGAATAATACAACACATCTGAAGCACAAGAAATGACCTTTAAAAATAACTTAATGAAGATGATAGAGTTTCTTTAAGAGGATATGAAAAAATGCCTTAACGAAATTAAGGAAAAGACAAAAAATTGGAAGAAATCAATAAATCCCTAAAAGGAAGCCAAGAAAGGGCAAACAAACAGATGAAGAAAACTGTTCAAGACCTGAAAATGGAAATATAAGCAATAAAGAAAACACAAATGGAGGGAATTCTGGAAGTGAAAAATATGGGTAAGTGAACAAGAACTACAAATGCAAGCATCACCAACAGAATGTAAGTAATGAAAGAGAGTCTCAGGCATTGAAGGCATGATAGAAAAAATAGACTCATCACTCAAAGAAAGTGGTAAAGCTAAAACATTCCTAAACAAAATATTTAGTAGATCTGGGACACTGTGAAACCACTAAACATAAGAATAACAGGTATAGAAAAAGGAAAAGAAATCCAGTTCAAAACGCAGGGAATATGTTTAACAAAATCATAGAAGAAATTTTTTCCAAACTAAAGAAGAACCTGCCTATAAGGGTACAAGAAGCTTACAGAACACAAAATAGGTTGGATCAGAAAAGAAAATCCCCTTTCCACATAATAATCAAAACACTAAACATACAGAACAAAGAAAGAATATTGAAAGCTACAAGGGAAAAAGGCCAAGTAACATATAAAGGCAGATCTACTAGAATCACACCCGACTTTTCTTTTTTTTTCTTTTTATTTATTTATTTATTTATTTATTTATTTATTTATTTATTAAAGATTTCTGTCTCTTCCCTACTGCCGCCTCCCCTTTCCCTCCCCCTCCCCCAATCAAGTCCCCCTCCCTCGTCAGCCCAAAGAGCAGTCAGGGTTCCCTGCCCTGTGGGAAGTCCAAGGTCCACCCACCTCCTTCCAGGTCTAGTAAGGTGAGCATCCAAACTGCCTAGGCTCCCACAAAGCCAATACGTGCAGTAGGATCAAAAACCCATTGCCATTGTTCTTGAGGTCTCACCTTTTCAACAGAGACATTAAAATCCAAGGCCAGCTGGCCTGGGTCTGAAAAAGCCTGGGATAAAACCGGACTCGCTGAACATAGTGGACAATGAGGACTACTGAGAACTCAAGAACAATGGCAGAACGTGATCCTACTGCACGTACTGGCTTTGTGGGAGCCTAGGCAGTTTGGATGCTCACTTTACTAGACCTGGATGGAGGTGGGTGGTCCTTGGACTTCCCACAGGGCAGGGAACCCTGATTGCTCTTTGGGCTGAACAGGGAGGGGGACTTGATTGGGGGAGGGGGAGGGAAAGGGGAGGCGGTGGCGGGGAAGAGTCAGAAATCTTTAATAAATAAATAAATTAAAAAAATAAAGTTAAAAAAACCAAATGTACACACTCAGTAAGAAATAAAAATGGTAATAATGCCAAAAAAATAAAATAAAATCCAGAATCACCTGGTCTGATGTCTTGCAGACAAAACTGCCAATTACCATAGATGCATAAGACTAAATATTTCATAACAAAGTCATTTTGAAGCACTGTCTATCCACAAACCCAGAACTACAGAAGCCCTACAAAAGATACAAGAACAAAAACTACGCTAGTAGTTAACTAACCCCAGGGAGTTAACTATACCCACAAAGACACAGGCAATAGTTAATCCATGCGGTGCTGAGAAGAAGGCATAATCATTTTTCTCGGGTGAAATATCCTGTAGATATATGATAGATTAATTTGAGTTATAATATCTGTGACTTTTGTTATTTCTCTATTTAGTTTCTTTCTATTTAGATGGCCTGTCCATTGCTGAGAGTAAAGTGCTCAAGTCTCCCACTATTAATGTGTGGAGTTCTATTGTGATTTAAGCTTTGATAATGTTTCTTTTAAAAATGTGTTGCCCTAAATTTATAATATAGATGTTCAGAATTGAAACATTATCTTGCTGGATTTTTCCTTTGATGGATATTACATGGCCTTCTTCATCTCTTTTGATAAATTTTGGTTGGAATTCTATTTTGTTAGATATTACACCTTGCTTCTTGGGTCCATTTGATTGGGAAATCTTTTTCCAACAATTTACTCTGAGGTAATGTCTAAGGTGTGTTTCTTGTATCAAAGACAAGGTTCCTTCATAAGGGGTGAACAGTACGTTTAGCTGAGAAGATAAGGACAAATGTTTGGATTGTTGCTAGGTACTATCCTGGCTTAGTAAAATGACAGGAGGTGCTACTCCAAGACCCACGATTTTAATTAACTGGGCAAGTTTCTCTCACCAGGACTATTTTCTCTCTTACAGAGCAGATCTCAAGTTCAGTTAAAGAGCTGTTGGTGAATGCTAAGATACGCATGCCAATACTGGACTCTGAGGGATATTGTTCCATTTTGGTCATTGCATTGTCATAGTTCATAGATGTCATAACTGGTAGGACTGTTGCTTGCCTGCTTCCTTTGGAAACCACCATGGCGATTCCTCGTACTGTGAAAGTCAGTCATCAGGAGAGAAGCATCCAGGTCAGTTCCAGATAAGCGTGAATTGAACAAGAGCTTTATTAGTAGGCATGTCAAAGTGGACGGGGGAAAGTTCACTCACTCCATGACCAAAAAGCGAAAGACAGAAAGAGGAGGCTAAGTCTCAACTGATCCCATAAAGACACAACTTCACCTACCCGGAGATTCCCCACTACATCCTATCTCTCAAAGGTCCCCAGTAGCATTGCTGGAGAAGCTTTAGTACACAGACCTTTGGAGGACAGATTTGATCCAGACCACAGCTTTCATTTACAGGGAAAGCACTGGTACATAAATCTTCAGAGGACAGTTATGATCCAGACCACATTGCAGAAAAATGGAATGAAGTGCAGGTCATTATATTAAGTGAAATAAGACAGAAATATCACTGGCACCTATTCTTTTCATATATCGATATTTTAATGTTGATTACACTATATAACAGAAATTGCTAGAGTCTGAGAAGAGAAAGGAGAGGTGAGATTGAAAGAGATGTGAGTAAATGTACCAAGACACAGCTAGAAATAACAAATTCTCATATTCTATAGAGCTGAGAGGCAATAATAGCTCACAGTTACACAGTGTGGAGCTAAGCACAAAATGATTATAAAGTTATTAATTACTGTTAATAACTGAGTGTTAATAACACTCAGGAGCTTGCAGCAGAAGACTCATGAGTTCTACCTGGGGCTACATAGAAAACTCCAGGCTGTAAACTGATAGCCTGTCTTGAAACAGGAAAAAATGCCCACACATATGTAAGTCTGTGTATATCCACATGTCATATATATATATATATATATATATATATATATATATATATATAATACGGTATTGCTATACCATATAAATGCAATCACTATGTATCAATCAAAATATTTTGAAATGTTTGAGAAGGTTAATGTTACTACTCTGATTTGAACATTGACTGCAGTTTGCTAATGACCTGATACTGTTATATAGTTATGACAAGTTATCTTCTCTACATCTGTCCAATACAATTGAAAAATGACTTAAAATGCCTTTTAAACTTACACTGGGAAAATGTAATTGAGCAACTGTCAATGACTGAAAATATTTGCAAGAAAATTGTCTCATCTTGTAGTTCATTGAACAAGCATGCATTTTCAAAATGTGGTAGAAATATAATTAGCAGATATTTTTCACATTTTAGTTCCATACCTGACTTGGAAGCCTTGTGAGTCTGTCATCAATGAGAAAAGCTGGTACAGAATGTTTGGGAAATAGGTTTATAATAAGCATCACAGCTCTTGAAATGTCCAAAGCCCACAGTTTACCTTTAGCAGCCTTCTTCATTTGTATGGCATATGACAGTGGCATGTATAGTATGGGATTGTGTCATTCCAGATTAACCAGTCCTTACCACAAAGTTAAACAGGGTACCTAGTAAGTACTAGAAAACTTAATTGCTAAATCTTTATCTATCCATTTGATAGAAATTAAATAATAATTAAAGGTATATTTATTTTGATTATAGTGACTTGATAAAACATTTTTGTTGCAACGTTAAGTGAGAAAAGATATAGGTTACCATGATACTTTGAGACTGGTTTTCTCTAGAAGACATTTCCTTTCTCATGGCCACACAAGTCCTATAGGCCACAGGGTGAAGTGACAGCATCACAGCCCCTTCTTCATGCGAGGACAAAGGGGAATCCAGTGATACTGGCTGACGAAAGGTGACATTTGCCAGTGTTGAGGATTCCTTTGCAGGTTATTGTGTAAGTCTGAAATATGGAACAACAGGGCTCAGCACTCTGTTTCGACTGCAGAGACCTGGGTTCTCTAATTTTAGATTTGCTCCTTCAACATCCTTAGCTTCAGTTTTAATATCTCCTAAAGAGATATCAAGAATAAGTTGCTGCAGGTGTCAATTATTAGAATTGAGTTCAATAATTAATTGAATTTTAATACTTGGCATGCTGTAAAGGCATGAAATTTGCTTTTTTATTTTCATGCTGGGAAGATTTTCCAAGTGAAATAAAGCATATGTACTAATGTATTCCATTAATTAATTAAGACTAAATTAATTAATAGTTAATGGGATTCATCCTCTGTGAAAACCTAACTACTTCTTAACATAGTTCAATATGTTCCTTTCCTAGTAAATTAACTATTGTAATGGTCACTACCTCCTGGAATAATACAGTGGAGGATGGCATTAAATAATGTATTTAATGTGCTTAGCACACTACATATTTATGAATCAATAAAGTGATTGTCTTTAAAAATTAAGAGAAATGGTCCTGTAAGATGGCTCTGATAGTATGAATGATTGTTCCCAAATATGAAGACATGTGTTCAATCCCTGAAAGCCCCAGTGTTGATGGCAAGAACCAAATCCTCATACTTGTCCTTTGATCTCTCCACATATAACATAGTCTGCATGTGTGCATACAAACACAGACACACACACGTGCATGAGCACTAAATGAATAAATACAGGTGAAACATCTTAAGGACAAGAACAAAGTATATGCCTGTACTTCACCTCCTGTTCATGATTTTAGTTGAATAATCCTCCATCAATTTTGCCGGCTGAATCTGACTGAATGCTTCCTATAAATGAAACCATGCAGGTGCAATGTAAATTTGCACATTGAGAGCTACAGGAGGCAGTATGGCAGAAGTGTGTGCCAAGTGCTAAGTGAAATCCTCCCCCGTGCTTTGTAAGAAATCGTTCTTCCCTAAGTACACAGTACTTCAGGTTTTCTGCATTGTTGCTGCAAAGAAGGCATCCTTTCAGGCTAAGGGCAAGAAACAGAGTCTCAGAGAGACTCCTGACAGCAGTTCAGGGAGTTTCAAAAGGGAAAATGTGACTTGGGTAATTTGATAGTGATTTCTTTTCAAATTTTGGAGAAAAGAGTAACTAAAACAGCTGAGTTTTCTAATTTGTATTTTACTTAAAATGCCTCTGGGTGTTCCCTGAAATGCTAACAACAAAATTAACTCAGTGTGATGTGAGAAAGAAACCACTAGAAGGCTTGCCCAGGAAGTCACCACCAATGAAATCCTCCCCACTGTACCCGTCAGAATGGAGGAGTCATGCAGGCAAGCTTAAAGTACAAATAGAATGTAGGGGATTAATACTGGGAGCTCTAGGATTTACGAAACATTACCAGCCCTGTTGTCAGATGGAAAAGCTTGTGAAGATTTTAAAAGTGTGAATAGAGGACAGTCTGTCATTTACTGCTGCCAGCCCTGTAATGATCTTCAGGCACTGGAATATTTCCTTCTGTGTGTGCACATACACCCAGAGATAGTTATAGACATACACACAAACATACTCACATAAGCATGCAAACACATACACACAATAATATAAACACAAACTATACATATACATGCTCATATAAATATGTACACACTCATGTAGGCACACAATCACATGCATACACACAAATATAACCACATATACATAAAATATTCACATATGCACACTCATATATATACATACATACACACAATATTATACCCACACATGTACATAAATACACATGCACACATGTACTCATATATATGCACACATACACACGAACACACTTATACACAAATACATGCACATATACACATACATATTCACATATATACACTCATAGATACACAGTCTCATGTATAAATATGCACACATATAAACACATATACATACAAACATTCACTAAATCACATCGACATATACATACATGTATACACAAATTTACATATGTACAGAAATCTCTCAAGGAAGTTGTTGTGTAACAGTTTCCTCTAATATTAAAGCATTAAGTTCTTCAGGGAAACTCCTAGAAGGGGAAGGTAAACAACTCAAAATACCTTCTGAAAGTCCCTGAAACTGTCCAGATTCGTTAGGCCTCTCCCTACTGAGGAAGAAAAAAAGCTGCGAGCCCCTCCCAGAAAAGCAGAGCCAAGCTATAAAGAAGACTGAGACCTGACCAGTTGCCTGGAAGAAGCAGACACCATCTCAGCTGCCTAGAAGAGGCTTCGACCAGGAAAGGACACTCTCCAGCCTGTTGAGCTGCCTGCAGGCTGTGCAGTGTTCTCCAGGTCTCAGAGTTTGTCAGTTGTCACCCACATTGGGTGGGCTTTGCTGATGCAGCTGGTTTTTGAATCATCTCTGCTTTTGTAAGTAACCCCTCACCCATATTTCTATAAATAACCCCAATAAAACACATTAGTTCATCTAGTTGGACTTGGTGGTATCCGTAGTTTGGTCTGTCATGGGTTCCCTCTCTCAGGCGAAGAGACATGTGTGCTGGGTCTCTCCAGAAAAAAGTTTGTTATGCAAGAGAGTAAAGTAATGTCCCCAATGTTTATTGATCTCCATATCATTAAAATGAACAAAAAAGCAGACTAGGTCTATGGTTATGAAAAGTAATATCTATGGTTTCCAAAGCATTTTCACAAATATTATCACATTGCTCCTCATGGTGGCTATATGTCTTAGAAAGAAAGAGGGACACTGTTCCATTTAAATTAAGAGATAGAAATACAAGGCAGGTGTGGTTTGAATGTAAAATGCCCCCAACAGGCTCCCGTGCTTGATGACTTGTTCCCTAGCTGATGACACTGTCTGGAGAGGTGGCTGCACTTTTAGGAGGTGGAGCTTTGCTGAAGGAAGAGAATCAGTGGAGGATGGTCAAGGCTTTATAGCTTAGTCCTGCCTCCTGTTCCTTCTCTGCTTTGAAGTTTACAATATTGTGATTCCCTCTGACTGTGAACCAAATGAATCTTCCATGATGTGGTTTCCTAGAGATCTTGTCACAGCAAGAAGAGGCAACCCACACAGTAGAAGAGAAGACAGAATTAAAATCTCAGTCAGTAAGGTGTAAACAGCACACATTTCTTTCCTCTACTAACATAGGAATTGTCCCAACTCTTTTCTTTCCCTAAATCCCAGAGATTTCATGATATGCAAATCCTCAAGAAGTACCTCCTCTGATAAATAAATAAATAAATAAATAAATAAATAAATAAATAAATAAATTGGAAGGAAGGAAAGAAGGAAGGGGGAGGGAGGGAGTTATGGAGGGAGGGAGCGAAGAAGAAAGGAAGAAAGGAAGGAAAGAGGGACACTGATAAAGCTGTGAGGCACTAATCCTTTGGAGTATCATAGAACAGCCAGTCCTTCCTGCTCCTCTCAGGCATTCCTGGACAAGGCTAACCTACCTTAAGCAGCATGGGAAACTATTACCTTGGAGCATCAACTGACAGACTAGTCCATTTTTGTCTTAGTTACTTTCTTGTTGATGTTGTAAAATAACCTAAAAAAAGCAACTTGAAGGAAAATGGGCTTAATCTGGCTTACAGCACCTGAAAGATACAGTTAGTTCTCCGTGATGGGACAGACATGGCAGCACACAGAAAGCGCGGTGAAAGAACCAGGAGGGTGACTGACTCTTAGGAAGCGGAACATGATTAGGAAGTGGAGCCTGGCTAACCCACACAGTTCCTACAGTGAGAGTCCATTGAAGGCTCTCCAGCCTTCCAAAATGGCACCACCAGGTCAGGACCCAACATTCCAAGATGAGCATCTGAGGGACATTTCTCGGTCAAACTGTGACACTTAAAGTGGCGGGGCAGTGAACAGTGGGGCAGATACCAATGAAACTACCCTGAAGAGTTCCGGAGTCCTCTCCCCTCCGCCCTCAATGACTGACAGGGTAGCAGAGGCACATTCTCATAGCCTACAGTGCTCAGCAGTGAGGAATCTCGGGGTCCTCAACACTTTTCTCTCACATTGCTTTTACATAACCGGACACTACAGCTCAAAGGCAGCTCCTTGTAAAATAATCCAGTGTCACCACGGGCTGCTGCTAATTCCCACAGAATTCCAGCTGATGCTGGCCCTCCACAGTGGTCACACCTTGTCTAAGAAACCACGGCAAATGGTCTCACCAGCTGAAAGAGGCTGAGGAAAGTGGAGTTTGTAAGCCACCGTCTCTATCCCACTGTGTGTACTAACACGCGTCCTTTCTTTCTTCTCCCTAACTCATAGGTTTATAAGGATTGAACTGGATTGTCTTTTGCTGTGAATGTTTTTACACTGTGGGTGTTCTTTGTGTATTTTCTATGTTAGACTCTCATCTAATATACAATCTGTGAATGCTTTGTGCTATTTTACAGGTTTTCTTTACACAGTCTTTATCTGTAAAGAATTAGAAACTTTATGTTTAACAAAGTGTAATTTATTTTTTCATTTTATTTTTTTCTCCTTTGGGTTTCTTTTAGAAGAATCAATTTCTAAATTTACCCTTATGCATTGTTCTAAGAATTTTATGTCCTTACTTTAACAAAATATCATCCTAAATGCCAGTAATCCCAGAACTCATAGGGTTGAAGAGGAGGATAGCAAGTTTAGCTTTAGATAATCATCTCACAATGCAAGACCATGTCTCATAAAAATAATACATTATACAGCAAGAAAAAGCTTGCCTCCTTCAGTGAAGATAGCCTTAGCTATCAAACATTTGTCTTCTTTTATCTATGTCTGATTTCCCACCAAAAACTTTGCTACAACTTCCTCAAGCTTTACTTCTAGTCAGCTCACAACTTGCCTTTCCCAAAGATATGGCAACACATAGAGTTGCACACCTGTATAGATATGGCTAATTAATGATGCTTAATTAGCTTGATGTTATGGAATAGAAATATGTAATTTTTTTTGTTTTGGAGTGTGTGTTTTTTATTGTTCCCATAATTTTTAGTTTAAAACCATTTTTGAGAAAGTCAAACATGAATATTATATTTACATAATTGTCATTTCCTCTTTCTGACTTCTCCCATGATCCCTCAATCCCTTTCAAATTCATGATTATGTTTCCTTTAATTATTTAATGAATATTCCCAAGTGCGTGTATATGTGTGTGTATGTGTATGTGTGTGTGTATGTGTGTGTGTGTGTGTGTGTGAGAGAGAGAGAGAGAGAGAGAGAGAGAGAGAGATTTCTGTAACTCTTCATCTAGAGCTAGGGACTTGTTACAGTTTCTCCATCCACATTGGCATGCCAACTGATGTTACTGTGCAGATCAAGCTTAAGTAATTATGTTAAAATTTCATGGGTGCAACTTCCCTGTCATATAAGGAAACATAATCTGAAAGCAGAGATCTTGGCCTGCTGACTCTTACAGTTCCTCCACACCTCCTTTGGCAGTGTTCCTCAAGCCTTAGGTGTAGGTGTTGTATATATATTAACTTAGGTTGGAAACCCCACAGCTTCTTTCTACATTTTAATCAGTTATAGCTCTCTGTAATGGTCTCTGTCTGATGCAGAAAAAATAAAAGCATTTTTAAAGAGGGTGAGAGCTACACTTATCTGTGGGTATAAGGATAAATATTAATAATGTGATTAGAAATTACTCATATTTAGAAAACTGATAATAATAAAGTCATTCCTAGTTCCTATGATCTTACCAGTCATGAATAGCAGACTAGTTTTACAGTTCCAGGCATAAGTTACCTGCTATTAAGTTTGCCTTAGGTACAATTGGACAGTCATTGACTGGTCACAGGATCTTACATGCTTGGGGATATCTTGCCAGACTGATCATTGTTCTCAATCATTTAAAACTTAGTAGAAATGTTGATTGTGGCAGCTTGCATAATCCCTCCAGTACCATGAAAGCCAGTCCTTAGAAAGGAGGCTTCTAGGTCATTTCCACCTCTTTTCTCAAAATCCTGCATCAGAAGTGTGCCACGCCTTTAGTAATACAGTTCTACCTTCAAGTTCCAGGAGCCAATCCAGGTCAACAACAATCTCCTGTATTATTTTCAGAGTCTCTAGGACTGTTTTTGGGAGATGCCCTATGCACAACACTACGGTATTTGTTAGCTTGTTTATTACAGTTGGAGGAACACTGTCACCCCAGGTAGCAAAACTTCACTCAAATTAAGAAAACATGTATTTTTAAAGATGAGAAAAATGGCAAGAAATATGAATCAATTGTTAAAGAGCACTTGCTGCTCTTCCAGAGAATTGAGCTTCATCTCCAGCACACATGCTCATGCCATCTGCAAAGTACAACTCCATGGCACCTGATGCCCTCTTGTTGTCACCCGGGGCATCCTCATGTATATGGCACACACACAAAACCCCAAAATACACACATACATACATATATATACATATATAATAAAAACAAAATAGAAACAGAAATGGATGCACAAGGAAATATTTTCTTCCCTTTTCCTGTTTTTGTGCTAACACTCACTGTGTTCAGTTACTTGAAAGATGGCCTTTTCCTACATTATCACTCTTCATGAAATCCTTATGGAAGTGACAGCTGCAACCAAGTATTTCAAAATGCTGAAAATGCCAGCCGTTGTGCTCAACGTCCCTTCTCTGCCATTAGGACTCCTCTGCCAGCTGCTTCTTGCAATCCTTCTTAACTTTTAAGTGAATGGCTACGTTTTAAGATGAGAGAACACTAGATAATAATTCAAGTTCAGGTCCATTTTTCTCTGGGAGTTAAGCAATAGTATTCTTACTACAGATTCATAGGCAGACCCCGTAAGCGCAAATATACCTGCCATTTCTAATGGAACACATGTTTATCTTTAAACACTGAAGCCTAGAAAGGCTCAGCTTGGGGAAAACATTTATCAGAGTTTATGTTCAAAGAAGGCACTCATCTGGCTTAATCACACCAAGAACGCTCTTCCTGGGATCCCCTGAACCATGCAGGATTTAAAGTGCATGTAATGTTTTGCTAACACTGCTTGGTTCATGGAGGGCCTATGGCAGCGCATAGTGGAATGGCGTCCCACTCAAGATGGAGAAGTGGCCTTGGCTTAGCAGAAGAACAGACAGAAAGTTTGTGATTCACCCTGTTCTGAACTTTAATGGGAGGGATAATTTCTCCTGGAGTTATATTCATGATGAGATATGAGAAATCAGGAGAAGGCAAAGAGACAGGAAGCAGGGCTAAATTAAGAAGTAGAGTTCTGTCTACTGCTAAATAAAGCAGACAAGAGAAGATTCAATTCCAACCCATCTAAAGAAGTCAACAATTTACTAAGGGTTGGTATTAAAGATGGGCTACTGGGAGAAAGATCAGAAATAGCAGTAGAGTGGATGTCAGTCTTGTCTCACAGACTTGGTTATTTAATCAACAAACATGTGGAGGTTGGAGGACAACTTATAGGATTCCGTCCTCTCCTTCCACCATGTGTGGGTCCCTGAGATTAAACTCAGATTGTCAGGTTTGGAGGCACATGCCTACCACTGAACTATCCTGCCAGCCCTAGATGCCATTCCTCTCAAAAGTGTAGGGAAATAAATGGTGGACTAGACAAAGGATTCCTCTTTGTTTACAACATGGTAAAATGGGAGGAAGCATAGGGAAGCTCTATAAATGAAAATATGCACTTATGTATTAAGTACTATTTCAAAAGTAGAATAAAAGAATATAGAACTATGTTGGAGATGTAACCAAATTATTGAATAATCTGATTTATATTACTTACAAGGCAAATGTCACTGTTGTTAGAGAATATGTTATAAAGGAATCCAAGCAGCTAGTTATGATGATAGCTAAAAATGTGTGTTGAACTGAGATATAATTTGTAAATGGAGTATGTTCATGTAGTATGTGTTTAGTATATAGTGCAGAGATGCAGCTAGACTTAGCATTATTAATTAAACAAAGATAAGGAGGAAGGAAGGTGATAAATTTACAAAGACAGAAATGACTGGTTAAGTGACTTTTTAGGTTAGTGGCATCTACTTTTTTTTTTTTTTTTTTTTTTTTTTTTTTGGGAAGGGGTTTTTCCTTAGCTTTTTTTTTTTTTTTTTTTTTTGGTTCCTGTCCTAGAACTAGCTCTTGTAGACCAGGCTGGCCTCGAACTCACAGAGATCCACTTGCCTCTGCCTCCCGAGTGCTGGGATTAAAGGCGTGCGCCACCACCGCCCGGCTCATCTACTTTTTTAGAAAGTGGGGCTGGCCCTCACTCAGAAATGTTATATAGATTAAGGAAAATTCAATCATCATAACCAAGTTCTTTTATTTTATTTCCAGAAGTTAAGAAATCACTTTACTAGACTATACTAGATAGTATGGAATGAGTATATCTAAGACTGGATTATCAAGCAAACAGAGCTCAAACCACCATCTTAACTTGAAGACAGATACTGCACAGTTTCACTTGAACAAGATGGTTCATGGGGTTAAAATTCTGTGCAGTGTGTGGAGGAAAGCCAGTGTTGAAGCTTCATGCCTCTATCAGCTTTCCATATGAAGATGGCCATTATGACCTTGTTACATTATACTCTCCATTTCCTTCCCTCGTCTAATGTAATTGCAAATGAAGCCACATTTTCATAGAATTGCTTTAAATTTCTTCTGGTCAAATAAGGCGAGTCTCAGCAACTTAAGTTAGTTTAGCATCCCTTGGCAAGTTGTAAGAACACTTAATGAAAAAAACATGGAGATTTCTTTCCAATTACTGGAGCATCCTTAATGATTTGAAGATTAGCTGTAGATCAGAATCATAATCGAGAGAGGAAAAAAAATGAGATTGCATTGGAATTCTCTCAAATTTAACCTGGGATGACTTTTCTAATAAAAAAAAAAATGCAAGCTCAGGATAATTCAGTTTAAGGAGAAAAAAAAGTGCTATAATTATCAGTTAAGAGCAGACTGAGCAATTATGAGTAAATGACCTGAGGACAACATAAAGGGAACACTCACTAAATATGAGTCAGCAAAACGGTCATCAAGCTGAAGCACGCTCCCAGAGACTAAGAGGAAACTACGAGAACCAGAGAAGTTAATAAAGCTGGGCCATTCAACTTGAACCCTGGGAGTCTGAGGCACATTTTCCAGAGAAAAACAGGGGCGTTTTTATATAGCAAACATTGAAATCAGAAAATATGTATGGACTGGCCCAGATTCATTCCTAATGAGTGAAAAAAAATTCTTGTCAATTCTTTAAACACTGGATGGTTTGTCTATAGCATGTGTGTGATAAAAAAAGAAAACAACTTATGTTTATGATTCTAAAGAAAAGTTTTTGATATAATTAAAAGTATAAAATACAAAATATCCTTAAAGCTATGAATTGGGACTGTCAGGGAAGAAAATTCAAAGCAAGGTATTGGACAGTGCAATACAATAAGAAAGTGTAGTAATAGGAGCAGCGGGGCTGCTCCGCCTGCATGGCTAGCTTTACCCGAAATAATTACATGGAAACTATATTCTTTTAAACACTGTTTGGCCCATTAGTTTCAGCCTCTTATTGGCTAGCTCTTACATATTGATCTAACCCATTTCTAATATCCCTGTAACACCACAAGGTATCTTACCAGGGAAGATCTTAACCTGCGTCTGTGTCCTGTGGGAGAATCATGGCGACTCCTCACTCAGGCAGAACCAGGATTCCTAGTTTAGGCAATCCCAATGAAATGATCAAAATATTAACAATTTTAGGATTGTACCGATTAAGCAACAGATCAAGTATGGGGGTGTGTGACCATGAGCCCAGTGAAATGATTCAGGTTGTAAGTTCAGGAAGCTGGTTCTGTGGACATGAGCAGTGTTCCATAGGTTGGTATGATGTACTCTCTAGAGAGGATGGAACTTATGTATTACTGTTTTGGAAGCTGTCTTAATGTATATAGGGTAAATTTCCCTACTACTGATTCTCAACTGCAAGGTCTCCTTCAAAGCCTCTGAAGCCACTGACGCACAAAGAGTTCTGATTCCAAGGACTAGAAAATTAAAATCATAGAGCATCTATGACGGATTTTTGAAAGGCTGAGAGAAAAACAGAATAAAGAGAAAGAGAGAAAGACTGAATATTAATTATTATTTTAATTACATAAATATGAAAAAGTATGTAAAGAATATTTTATAAACCCCAACAGGCAGAGGTATATTCTAACAAAGATAAATGACCAATAGTGACAAATATATAGCAAGTTCTCAAAATATGAGAACTGTTATTTTTTTTTTGATTATAACTATACCATTTTTATTCACATTGCTTGAAACCCTTCTATTACTTTGAGCTGAATCCTATTTTCTGGTTACAGGCATTTATTAGGAGCAGCCTTTTTTCTTCCAGCTCTTTTTTTTTATTAATTTTTTATTGAGATAAAAAAAAGTTTCCCCCTCCTCCCTGCCTCCCATTTCCCTCCCCCTCCTTCCACCCTTCTCCGCCTCCCCCCACTCCTCTCCCCCTCCCTCTCCAGTCCAAGGAGCAGTCAGGGTTCCCTGCCCTGTGGAAAGTCCAAGGTGCTCCCCCCTCCGTCCATGTCTAGGAAGGTGAACATCCAAACTGGCTAGGCTCCCACAAAGCCAGAACTTGAAGTAGGATCAAAACCCAGGGCCATTGTCCTTAGCTTCTCATCAGCCCCCATTGTTCGCCATGATCAGAGAGTCCGGTTTTATCCCATGCTTCTTCTGTCTCATTCCATCTGGCCTTGGTGAGCTCCCAATAGATCAGCCACACTGTCTCAGTCGTTGGGTGCACCCCTCGTGGTCCTGACTTCCTTGCTCATGTTCTCCCTCCTTCTGCTCCTCAATGGGAACTTGGAAGCTCAGTCCGGTGCTCCAGTGTGGGTCTCTGTGACTATCTCCATCCATCCCCAGATGAAGGTTATGAGAACTGTTATTTTTTTATTGAAAAAAGAATTCCTGCTTCCTCCCAGCCTCCCATTTCCCTCCCCTTCCTCCCGCCCCTCTCCCCCTCACTCCTCTCCCCCTCACTCTCCAGTCCGAAGAGCAGTCAGGGTTCCCTGCCCTGTGGAAAGTCCAGGGTCTTCTCCCCTCCATCCAGGTCTAGGAAGGTGAACATCCAAACTGGCTAGGCTCCCACAAAGCCAGAACATGAAGTAGCAACAAAACCCCATGCCATTGTCCTTGGCTTCTCATCAGCCCTCATTGTCTGCCATGTTCAGAGAGTCTGGTTTTATCCCATGCTTTTTCAGTCACAGTCCAGCTGGCCTTGGTTAGCTACCAATAGATCAGCCCCACTGTCTCGGTGAATGGGTGAACCTCTCGTGGTCCTGACTTCCATGCTCATGTTCTCCCTCCTTCTGCTCCTCATTGGGACTTTGGGAGCTTAGTCCGATGCTCCAGTGTGGGTCTCTGTCTCTATCTCCATCCATCGCTAGATAAAGGTTCTATAGTGATATGCAAGATATTCATCAGTCTGGCTATAGGATAGGGTCATTTCAGGTTCCCTATCCTCAGCTGCCAAAGGAACTAACTGGGGACATTGCCCTGGGCACCTGGGAGCCACTCTAGGTTCATGTCTCTTACCAGTCCTAAGGTGGTTCCCTTAATTAAGTTATGTGGAGAACTGTTTTAAGAGATAAAATGCCCCTGGCCACAGATCGTCTGGCGATGGATGGAGATAGAGACAGAGACCCACACTGGAGCACCGAACTGAGTTCCCAAGGTCCCAATGAGGAGCAGAAGGAGGGAGAACATGAGCAAGGAAGTCAGGACCACAAGGGGTGCACCCACCCACTAAGACAGTGGGGCTGATCTATTGGGAGCTAACCAAGGCCAGCTGGACTGTGACTGATAGAGCATGGGATAAAACCGGACTCTCTGAACATGGCAGACAATGAGGGCTGATGAGAAGCCAAGGACAATGGCACGGGGTTTTGATCCTACTTCATGTTCTGGCTGTGTGGGAGCCTAGCCAGTTTGGATGTTCACCTTCCTAGACCTGGATGGAGGGAGGAGGACCTTGGACTTTCCACAGGGCAGGGAACCCTGACTGCTCTTCAGACTGGAGAAGGAGGGGGAGAGAAGTGGGGGGAGGAGGAGAGGAGTGGGAGGAGGGGGAGGGAAATGGGAGGCTGGGAGGAGGCGGAAATTTTTTTATTTCAATAAAAAATAAAGAAAGAAAGAAATGGCTAAATAGGAAGCCAGAAGACTTGAAGTTTTCAGTTAGTACTCTGTATGTTTAGTCTTCCTTGAAAGAGACATTCTGGGAAGAATATGATGTCTGGGGAGGTAATGAGCAAAGCAAAGGGAAAACCTCTCAGTGCTGCCTGTTACAGAGGAGATTGGGATGGAGAACGAGGCATGTTTCTAGAGTATTTTAAGTAGTATGACACTGTGGGTTTCATCAATCTACTTCTTCATCTGAATTAGAAATTCACCCGGAGCAGACTGTTAAAAAGGAACCATGCTACAGTGAGACTGTTTGCCACTGGAAGATGCATAGACTAGGAAGACAGTGAAAATCTCTGGGTTCTACAGATGTTTTATATTGACCTAGGAAGTGTTCACTCTCTTATACCCTCATAAAGTCAAAATGTTCATCTACTATTGATGTACTTACTACATCTTTCACATGTTACACTATATTTTGTTTTGGGGGGGTGGTTGTAATTTGTCAGGTTTGGTTTTGGTCTTTTGAGACAAGATATCTCTTAAAGCTCTAGATTTCCTCTGTAGACAAGGCCGGCTTCAAACCCTGCCTGCCTCTGCCTCCCAAGAGCTCGGATTAAAGGCATGCCCTCTGCCCCCTTGTTACACTATTAAAAAAAATGAAGACATTATCCAAGAATTAGGGGACACCGTGTAGAACCTTCATGATCTACAAGCTCTCTAGGTATTTCTTGTATACATTATAATACACACATAAGAATCATCTTACACACATAGGAATCATCCAATATGCAAGCATGTTAATGTCCAAAGAAATCAACTTATTTTTCCAAAGGTTGCTTTGCAGGTTAATGGAGCTTTCAAAAGACAAGACATCTGGGCATTAAATAAAACAGTCTACATTGTGACAACTTCTGAAACAGTAATACATAAGTTCCATCCTATGCAGACATACAAAACAGTGTCCATGTCCACAGAACCAGCTTCCTGAACTTGCAACCTGAATCATTTCATGGGGCTCATTGTTACACACACCCCTACTTGGCTTGTTACTATATCATTACAATCTTAAAATGGCTAATATTTTTGAACATTACATGATGTGGGAGTGTCCTATATCAATCTGTTGATTTCATTGGTTAAGTAATAAAGAAACTGCTTGGCCTCATAGCTTAGAACATAGGTGGGTGGAGTAAACAGAACAGAATGCTGGGAGGAAGAGGAAGTGAGCTCAGACTCAACAGCCCTGCTCTCTGGAGCAGAGACGCCATGCTCCCCTCTCCCGGGCAGACGCACGCAATGAAGCAAGCTACCAGGTCAGACATGCTGAATCTTTCCCAGTAAGACCGGTGCTACACAGTTTATTAGAGATGGGTTGATCGGGATATCAGAATTAGCCAGTAAGGGCTAGAGCTAATGGGCCAAGCAGTGTTTAAATGAATACATTTGTGTGTTGTTATTTCGGGGCATAAGTGGCCAGGAGCCGGGGTGCTGGGGACGCAGCCCAGCCACTCCTATTACAACAATTACAGTGACATTGTGTAAAGCAGGAATCCTGGTTCTAACTTTTTCATTGTACTGTTCAATACCTTGTTTAAATTTTTTCCCTAACACTTCCAATCATAGCTTTAAGGATACATTATATTTTATACTCTTCTATTTATATCAAAAGCTTTTCTTTAGAACTACAAGAGTAGTCCAAGGCTAGCAACTGATCTGAGATAGCACCACAAGTTAATAATAAAGGATAAAAATGAAGAGAGATTGAAACTGTATGTACACCCTGAAAAGACCTAAAAAGTCAAGACTCTTCCAATTCATTTTTGTTATAGTTAACAGTCATAAAGTGTTTTTGTTTTGTTGGGTTTGTTATTATTGTTGGTTTTAGAGAAAGAGATAAAAGAAGAATAAGAACTTTGGGCAAAGTAGTTGCAAATAATAGGTTGGATTCTATCTGCAAGAACCCAGGATATCAGCAAAAGACAGTACTAAATTAAAACAGTAGTATGTGAATTAAAATAAAATGCAGCAATGAGAGTTGAAACGGAGAACCAGATATATTTAGTACTGATTATAATAATAGAGATCACTGGGAATAGTCCCTAGGCATCTACTGTTTGCATATGCAATCTTTTCATCACTTGGCACCCTCAACAACCCTATGAAAAAGATAGTTTCTTCACCCCATGTTTTATAAATGAGAATATTTAAAGTAGAGAAGATAAGCCCATGTCAAAGTCACTGAGACAAAAGTAAACCTAGATTTTGAACCAAGTTATGTCTGATCCCAATTGTTCTGTTGTTTTCTTTAAAAGAAAAAGAAGAAAGGGAGTCAAAGACTTCATGCAACTCTAGGTGACAGCTAGGTGGTGTTACTATTAGATGGAGTGGGGGAAAAACAGATTTGATGGCCAACAGGATGAGTTCAATTTATTCACTTTGACTCTGAGGGTCATTAATTTTTAATATTCCCTTACATTAGCATGTGTTACCCTCTGACTGAACAAAGGAGAAAGGGACAAAGTAGTACTTTGGTCGCTCCTATTTTATAACTTACTTTATAAAGCTTTTGCAAATATCTAGGTTCATTAAAATGTATCTAGTTAAAAAAATCTTCCAGATTGCTAATATCCCTTCTACAAGGAAATTATAGGTATTACTATGCCCTCAGAATCTCAGAATGTTTTTGGAGATATGTTCTTTATAGAGATAATGTGAAAATAAGGTCATTAGTGTGGCCTTCATCTAATATAAATACTATTCATATGAGACGAGAGGCTTAGAACAGAGACAGACACAGAAGGAAGACCATGAGAGGATCCACTGCTATCCAAGGACAGAATTCTCAGAAATCAATTCTTCTGTCACCTTGATTTTGTTTTTCAGCCTCCAAAGTATGAAACAATACATTTCTGCTGTTTAAAATCACCAGAGTGACCATTTGTTGTTACTGCATTCTAGACATTTACATTGCTACCAAGGACCCTTGGTGTGTCATTGCTGTTATACTAGCCTGTGAGAATAGGATCGGAGATCTTGGTTAAATTATCATAAGCTATAACTACTGAATTAACTGTCAGTTTTCCCATCATCTGCATTGGAGTGTCTTCACTTACAGAACAAAAACCATTGTGATTCTTGGAGACACAGTCTGGACATTTCCTTAAAACAGGCTCTTTGCATACATGGTCATCTTATCTGTGTTCTGTGGCATGGAGGTAGCAGGCTCCTGCGTTGCTTCATACGGACTCCTTTTAATTAGGCCTTTTGTAAATGTTCAGAGTAAAAGAGAGCCATTGTGCTTCAGGAAAGCACATCCTAAGATAATCAGAGTAAACAGCATAATGTGTAAGACTGGGAAGATGAATGGCAACTCTAGAAAGAACCTACTGTTGAGTGTCACAGGCAGCATCAAGGGCATCAAATTTAGTAACTCCACTACTGAAAATGAAGGGGGGGGGATCTTTATACTTTAAAGAGGAAAAGCAGCATACCTGAATGAACGGATGGTGATTTATAAGCTGATCTTTTGGGAAAGATACATCTCCTGCACTATACTATGCACCAAAGAATGGCAGGATGAACAAATGAAAAACTAGTGAGGCTCGGAACAGAAAATCAGCAGATTGGAGTTTTGTTCTAGTTTTCATCAGCATCTCCAGTGAGATTGTTGATAGTGCTATCTGAAATGTCATGTTACAGGGCTCTTTCTCTGTTAGAAGGAAGATGCCATCAAAGGTCTGTACTTAAAGCCAAATGAGTGTCTTCATGCAATTTTTAGCATTTTGCATTAAAAATAGATTCATCACTTTAATTAAAAAGAAGGAACTTAAAATAATGAATGTATCAGAATCAAAATGTAAGCATTAAAATCAGACACTTTAATTTTGATTTAGTGGCAAAAATCAAAAGTTTTAGTTTTCAATTAGAAAATAGCACATGTACAAATGTGCAAGTCAAAAGTCAATGCTTGCTTGATGAATCACTCATAGTAAATCCACCTATTGAAAAGTTTGTTCAGAGCAAGAAATGTAACCTGGAATAGAGAGACAGCTTGGTTGTTTAAAAGCACATACCAAGAAGACCTTGGTACCAAGCCAGCACTCACATCAGGTGAGATACAGCTGCCTATAACTCCAGCTCAAGGGGATCTGACTCTTTTCTGGAATCTGTGGGCACCTACACGCATGCATGCATACACTACCCCAAAACATATATACATAATTAAAAAAAACAAAATATGAAAAAGCAGGTAAAGTACATGCGGAATCTTAGATACCTCCTCTAGCATCACAGCTTTGCAATAGAATTTGTAGATTGCTGTGAGTAGAGCATCTTGTGTATCTCTCATGTCCTCCCTTTTCACTATGGAATTCATCTATACTGCGCATTTGCTCACAAATATAGAAAACTGTGTCACACTATCAGTTGACTTTTATTTTGTTGCCATTATGTAGCTGTGTTGACCAGCACTGCTTATTGATTAGGCACAATATATATGTGTGTGTGTGTGCGTGTGTATCTGTTAGGAAATGAACTCATGTGTGAAATAACACTGAAGAATAAGGCCATCCCATAGAAAGACATTAACCAAATAACCAAATAATGATGTAGAAGGGTCACCTGTCTATGTGTTACTTTCATTGGTTAATAAAGAAACTGCCTTGGCTTTTTGATAGGGTAAAATTTAGATAGGTGGAGTAGACCGAACAGAATGCTGGGAAGAAGGAAAGTGAGGCAGACGCAATGAGCTCCGGCCCAAGATGGACGTAGGTCAGAATCTTCCCAGTAAGCCACCACCTCATGGTGCTACACACATTAATAGAAATGGGTTAGTCAAGATGTGAGACTTAAGCTAATGGGCCAGGCAGTGTCTGAATGAATACAGTTTGTGTGCTGTTATTTCAGGTGTAAAGCTGGCCATGCGGAAGCCGGGCGGGACAAAAAGAAGACCTGCTGGCCTCATCACTACAAAATAATTTTCCAAAGTAGTCAGAAGGAAATGCCATCTACAGCTATCACTGAGATTTCTCATCTACAAATTTTGTTGTATTCCCACTGGACAGGAAATACTCAAACTTTATATATTGCAAGATTGAATCTGATGATGTTTGCTTACTTATGTAAAAGAGGGCCATAAAATAGAAAAATTTTTATTCTTCTCTGGTTTTCTGCTGCAAAATCATTCTGAATTTTGTAGTACAATTTATCTATTTCTATAGGTATTTATAATGACATTGCTGATTTTCTTCATTTATTTTATCTTTAAATTGCTGTTACAAATCACTGGTGGGGTTGGAAAGATGACTTAATACTTAAAAACACTTGTTACATTCCCAACAGATGTGGTTTCCCTTCCCATTACCCACACAGAGGCTCACAATCATTCTCCCAGAAGACGTGGGTTCAATTCCCACTACCCAAACAGAGGCTCACAGTCATCTGTAAGTCCAATTCCAGGGAATCTAATGTCTTCTTTGGGCCTCAGAGAACACCAGACATATAGACATTCATTCAGTCATAACACCCTTGCAGACAAAATAAAAATAAATAAATGATTTTTTAAAATCAATAGAAAGATTACCCTAACAGTCTTCTAAGCTTTACTTAATCTTTCTGTCCAGTACAGAAATCTATCCAGCAGGAAGAAAACGTCTCCGTCAGTATTGACGTTATTTCTACATGCTTTCACATCAAAGGGAGTTATTTCTTGAGCAATTGGATCTTTTTATCCATCAAGTTGTGGTGGACAACCAAGAGCAATGGCAATATCCTAAATTATTTTAGAAGTCTCCAGATCACCCTTGAACAACAACTTGAGGGGAGGTATCCCACACCTGACGTTTGGTCTTTTATTTGATATTATATTTTATACTGATAATTTCTGATATGAGCATAATACTCTGCTTAGGATAATTCCAATTAAACTATTGGGATATTATACATACATATATTTGTGTATATCATGTGTATATGTGTTTATACATTGTGTGTGTATGTGTGTGTAGCCTATAAAATTGCAAGATTCTATATGACTTTCGCAAACATCCTTGGTGTTAGTTGCACCATACCTCTGCCCCCCAATAATCTACACACTTCCATGTCTCTCCCTGCTTAAACCTCTATGAGGGGAAGAAGGTGAAGAAGGGGAAGAAGGAGAGTATTCTTTTATCTTGTCTGTATGAGTGTATGCCACACGTATGCAGGTACCCAGAGGTCAGAAGAGGGTTCAGAAGAGATGGTTGACATGGATACTGGGAACCAAACTCAGGTCCTCTGGAAAAGCAGCAAATTTTTTATTATTAATTAAATTTATTCATTTATTTTACATCCCAACCACAGTTATCCCTCCCTCCTCTCCTCCCATTTCCTCTCCCTGCCTCCTGCCCAATTCACTACTTCTTTATTTTTGTTCAGAAAGGGGCAGGCCTCCCATGGGTGTCAGCAAAGCATGCCATATCAACTCAAAGAAGCACTAAGTTCCTCCTTTTTTATTAAGGCTGAGCAAGGCAACCAAGTATGAGGAACAGATTCTTGGAAGTCAGCCAAATTATTAGGGACTAGCCCTGCTTCCACCACTAGGAATCCATAAGTAGATCAAGCTACACAACTGTCACACATATGTAGAGGGCCTAGATCAATCCCATTCAGGCTCCCTAAATGTTGGTCCAGAATCTGTGCGCTCCTAATAGCCCCAGTCTGCTGTTTCTATGGGTTCTCCTCTGATGATCTTGACACCCCTGCCTCTTAGAATCTCTTAAAAATCTACTTAGAATCTCTTCAACAGGATTTCCTAAATTTGGTCCAGTACTTGGCAATAGATTTCTGCATCTGTTTTCATCAGTCACTGAAGGCTCTCTGATGACAATTGGAGTAGTCACAAGTCTGATTTCAAGAGGTGGCCAGTTCATGTTATCTATTCCCTATTGCTAGGGGTCTTAGCTAGGGCCATCCTTGTAGATTCATTGGAGTTTCCCTTGCACCAGGTTTCTACCTGATTCCATACATCAAGATGTTTTATTATTCTGACCCTTTATCTACCCCCAACCCAGTCCCTCATGTTTCCATCCCTGCAGGCCACCAGTCTACCCAGGAGATCTCATCTATTTCCCTTTTCCAGGGAAATCCATACATCCATGTCCCCTTTTGTGACCTTCTTGTTACTTAGCATTTCTGGGGCTCTGAACTGTAGTATGGTTATCCATGAGCAAGTGTGCTTGTGGTATGGTTGGGCATCCTTCGGGTATATGCCCAAGAGTATTATAGCTGGGTCTGAAGGTAGATTATTTCCAATTTTCTGAGAAACCACCCTACTGATTTTCAAAGTGACTGCACAAGTTTGCACTCCCACCAGCAGTAGAGGAGTGTTCCCCTTGCTCCACATCCTCTACAATATAAGCTGTCATAAATGTTTTTTATCTTAGTCATTCTTATGGGTATGAGATGGAATCTCAGAGTCATTTTGATTTGCATTTCCCTGAAGGGTAAAGATGTTGAAGAATTCTTTAAAGTCTCCCAGTCATTTGAGTTTCTTTTGTTAAGAATTCTCTGTTCAGAGTTGTACCCCATTTTTTATTGATTCTATTGAGCTATACATTTTTCTCTGTTCCTCTCACTTCATTTCCCCTCCCCTTCTGCCCTTTCCCATGATCCCCATGCTCCCAATTTACTCAGGAGATTATGTCTTTTTCTCTGGAATTATGAATTGTAGGCTAGTTTTCTTTGCTTAATGTCTAAAAGCCACTTATGAGTGAATACATATGATATTTGTCTTTCTGGGTCTGGGTTACTTCACTTAATATGATGATTTTTAGATCTATCCATTTGCCTGCAAATTTCAAGATGGCATTATTTTTTTTCTGCTGTGTTGTACACCATTGTGTAAATGTACCACATTTTCCTTATTCATTCCTTGGTCAAGGGGTTGTTTCCAGGTTCTGGCTATGACAAACAATGCTGCTATTAACATGGTTGAGCACACGTCCTTGTGGCATGATTGAGCATTCTTTGAATATATACCCAAAAGTGGTATTGCTGGGTCTTGAGGATGGTTGTTTCCTAATTTTCTGAGAAATTGTCATACTGCTATCTGAAGGGGCTGTACAAATTTTCACTCCCACCAGCAATGCAGGAGTGTTTTCTTTCCCCCATATCCTCTCCAGCATAAGTTGTCATCAGTGTTTTTGATCTTGGCCATTCTTACCAGTGTAAGATGGAATCTCAGAGTTGTTTTGTTTTGCATTTCTCTGATGGCTAAGAATGTTGAACATTTCCTGAAGTGTCTTTCAGTCATTTTAGATTTCTTTGTTGAAAGTTCTCTGTTTAAGTCTGTACTCCATTTTTATTGGATTATTTGTTCTTTTAATGACTAATTTCTTGAGTTCTTTGTATATTTTGGAGATCAGACCTCTGATCAATGTGGGGTTGATGAAGATTTTTTTCCCCTTCTGTAGGCTGCCATTTTGTCTTGTTGACCATCCTTTGCTTTACAGAAGCTTTTCAGTTTCAGGAAGTCTTATTTATTAATTGTTTTTCTCAGTGTCTGTGCTGCTGGGGTTATATTTAGGAAGTGGTCTCCTGTGCCAATATGTTCAAGTGTACTTCCCACTGTCTCTTCTATAGGTTCAGTGTGGTTGGCTTTATGCTGTGGTCTTTGACCCATTTGGACTTGAGTTTTGTGCATGTGATAGACATGAATCTGTTTTCATTCTTCTAGATCTGTACCCCATTTTTAAAAATTGGATTATTTGTTATTTTGATGTCTACTTTCTTGAGCTCTTTATATATTTTGGAGATCAGTCCTCTGTCAGATGTGAAGATCTTTTCCCACACTGTTGACACTTGTTGACAGTGCCCTTTGCCTTATAAAAACTTTTCAGTTTCACAAGGTTCCATTTATTAATTGTTGATCGCAGTGTCTGGGCTACTGGGGTTCTATTTAGGAATTTTTCTCCATTGTATTCAAGGCTCTTTACAACTTTTATGTATCAGTAGGATTAACATGGTAAATGTGGCTATCTTGACAAAAGCAATCTATATGTTTAATGCAATCCCCAACAAAATCCCAATACAATTCTTTACAAACCTTGAAAGAAAAATACTAAACAACATATGGAAAAACAAAAAACCAAGGATAGCTAAAACAATCCTATACAATAAAGGAACTTATAGAGGTATCAACATCACTGATTTCATGTTCTATTACACAGCTATAGTAATAATAAAAAAATACCTGCATGGTATTGGCATAAAAACAGGCAGGTAGATCAATGGAATCAGACCCTGACATAAATCTGCACATCTATGGACACCTGATTTTTGACAAAGAAGCTAAAATTATACAATGGAAAAAAGAAAGCATCTTCAACAACTGGTGCTGGTGTAACTGAATGTTGGCATGTAGAAGAATGCAAATAGGTCCATATCTATTGCCCTGCATGAAACGCAAGTACAAGTAGATTGAAAACCCCAATATAAATTCAGTTACATTGTATCAGATAAAGTGAGGAAGAGGAAATACTCTTAACTGCTGAATCATCTTCTTTCCAGCTCTATATTTTCTTTTTAAAAAATCCTTTCTAGCATTTTTAAAATAAATTCAAATTTTTAATTTTTCTACCTTACTTTCTGATTAATTTTGTATCCTCCTTTTGGTTCTTTAGAATATCTCTTTGCCTTCTTAATCTATGAACTCTGCCTTGAATTGAGATGACACTCCATGTGCAATGTAAGAAACTTACAATGATGCCTTTGTGTTCCTTTTGCCTGCACCCTTATTTAGCACAGGCATTTATGGTGCATTTATCTCTGCACACTGAAAAGCAGCCTTGCTGGGACATTAACCCAGTACTGGTCTGCTAATGGCAGCTGTCTCCATTTTTGCTTGTCTGTAAATGTCTGTATTTTGACTTCAGTTTCAAAGGAAGTTTTTATAGACCTAAAAATTTAGGTTGGTATTTGTATTTTTCCTTTGAGGGCACTGAAGATGTCTTTTTATCGTCTTCTGACGGGCAGTCTTCCTGCACCAAAATGAGTTTACATTCTTGTTGTTGCTTGTTCTATGACTTTTTTGTCAATGACTGCTTCAGAGATTTCTTCTTTATCCTTACTTTTCAAGTATTTGAAGAAGAAATCCTAGTGTGATTTTTCTCACTGTTTATCCTGCATGACTTTCTTTAGCCTAGTATTGTTTTCATCTGATTTGGGGATGCAATTGACTTTCTAAAAATGCTTTTCTGTCCTAATACCTCTCTCTAGATGTCCCTGGAGATGCCAACTGCACAGATATTACAATGATTTTAGATTTTTCTTCACGAAACTGGGGGAGGGATCCTTCATTTCTTTCAGTCTCTTTTCTGTCTATGCTTCACTTTGAATGGTTGCTATCACCCTGTCTTTAGAGAAACTAATATTGTCCTCAGAGCCCAGTCTGCTGCTCCAGCAAGTCATCTTTTTATCTAATAGGATACCCATTTCAGTCCCAATACTTCCAGTCAGCAATATTTCATATCTGACATTGATTCACTCAGATTTCCTCAACCTATCTGGTTTTTGTATGTAGTTTTTATTCTGAACTCTGAAATGTAGTCTTCAAGCCTACAGACATAGGACCCAAAATTTATCTAAGAGGTAAATAAAGATTCTGTTTTATTATATAAGGTCAGCATTCTAGCACAAGATTCAAGATATAAATCACTTTTATTAGAATAATTAAAACTTTGTACTGAGGTGAATGGCTGGGAGATGGTTCAGTGTGAGAGAGTGCTTACTGTATGTACATGCTAATGACTTCTGTTCAAATCACCAGAGCCCAAATTATAAGATGGATATTGCTAAACATGCCTTTAAACCCAGAGAGGTACAAGGTACAGACAGGAGAACTGGGAAGACTGGAGCTTGCTGCCTGCCAGCGTTGCTCCAAATTCACTGAGAGACCCTACCTCAAAGGAATGAGCTAGATAATGATAAAATCAGACAACATACATGATCCTCTGAACACCACACATATGCTCAGGAGTGTACACCTGCATGTACATATAAGTGTATACCACCACAGACACAGACACATAGACACAGACACACAGATACACACACATACACACACCATTATCATATACACATACACTCAAAAGTGTATTAAAGTGATTTTCACGCAACATAAAGTTAACACTCTAAAGAGATTAATTTATTGGCAGTGTTGTATGTAAAATGCTGTGCGATCTCCATATCTAAGTACCTCTGACATATTTTCATCAACTTCAAATAGCATATTACCCAGCTAGAATTTCTCCCCACCTTCCAGAAGCCACCAAGCCAAGTTCTGCTTATATATACTTATCTATTCTGGAAGTTTTGTATAAATGGAATTGTACATATGTGAGCTTTTTCTGGCTTTTTTATGTAACAAAGTTTAAAACTTCTGTGCAGTGTAACATTCATTTAATTTCATTTATACTTATAGGTGGATAAAATCCCACTATTAACAGGTATCAAAAGCTACCTCTTCATTCATCTTTGGATATATATTTGGGAATATATATATAATACTGCTGCTATGAATACCATTTGTTAATAAAGAAACTGGCCTAACCTGATAAGGTATAACAGAGCTAGATGGGTAAAACTAAACTGAATGCTGGGGTAAAGAAGGCAGAGTGAGGAGAAGCCATGTAGCTCCACCAGAGACAGATGCTGGAACTTTACCTTGTAAGCCACAGCCTTGAGGTGATACATAGAATACTAGAAATGGGTTAAATTAAGATGTAAGTGTTAGTCAAAAAGAAGTTAGAGCTAATGGGCCAAGCAGTGATTTAATTAATACAGTTTCTGTGTGGTTATTTCGGGAGTCTAGGCAGTAGGGAACAAACAAGCTTCTACTAAAATTGGAAGGCCAACGCAGTCAACTAAAATTTGGAAAAGAATTCTAGGAGAAAAAAGAAAAAAGACAGAGTTAGATACAGCTTAATGCCATGGCTCCTTTAAGAAAAGTCTTCCTGATTCAATGGCAGCAAAAAAATAAAAATAGTCATGCGGTTTTGAAACTATGGCTTCCTGGGCTGTGCTGCTAGCACAAACTCTGCCTCTTTCAGGAGGCTGAGCATTTAAATGGGGTTTGTGAGCAGAGCACTACAACTTGCTGAATGGCCACATAGACCAGCTGTGTGCCTGAAAATGGGGTTGTGAGCATGGCTCAGGCTAAACAGATCTCTGCCCAGCCATGTTGAACTGGGTAGAGCCAAAAGGCAAAGCAGCCTTAGAAGTGCATAGCACTTTAAGAAATGCTCCTGAACAGAAAAAAATTACAGATACACAATAAAACAGAATCAGACATAAAAGAACTCTAAATGAGTCACAGTGTTGGATAAATGTACGTAGACTTGGGAAAGAGAAGAAACAGAATATAGAGAGTTCTAAAAAGAAATAAATGGGATGGTTTTAAAAAACAAAGTCTTTAAAAAGAAGAGTACAGACAGCCATAGATTAAAGCAGTAAAGATAATAAAATATAAAAACAGTAATAGAATAAAAATGAATAAGCCACATAAAGATGGAATATACACAGAGAGTCTAGATTATGTATATCATTATGTACAATGTGTTTTCTTTGAATTTTTTGACTTTGAATGAGCTAAGTACAATGAAACATTTCATTGTATGGGCTGCTAAACTAAACCAGCATAGATATTTTAAACGTTTCTTGACTTCAAAATTTGAGTCTAAGGATAAGTTGCTTTGGAAAAGAGGCTCTGCTTTTGTTTCCACAGATGATGAGACCCTGTGGATTACTTTCAGACTAATGTAGTTTGATAAACCAAGATCCCCCAAAAGATCACCATGAACACCCCAAAAATATTTTGACGAACAAAAAGCAGGAAGCAGTTTAGAGAGAACTACACCCATATTCCCAAATATTGCCTATAAATGTTTGTTTATATTTAAAGGGGGATATGCTGTAAAGATTAACATTTTTATGGATCTTGGTTTATTGATACAAATTTGAGGTCAATTTTGTTATACTGTGTATATTTTTTTCTGATCTTGATTAAGGTATTGTGTTTATCTGGCTCATTTAAAAATGTAATGTACAATTAGGAAATATAGGTTAATAGATAGTCATAATAGTCAAGCTTGTAGTCATGTTAGTTAGGTTTTCTAGATATATAAAAATATATTTCAGTTAGATACATATTCTTCATATTTTTCAGTGATATTCAGAATATGGCATTTAAAATGTTTTAAAAACTTAGGACTTTTTATGACAATGAGACACATCTGTCCCTGGCAGCACCAATTACTTCAAGAGGATAATGGGCATCAAAGAGATGCCCTATGGAGTTTGTTAGCTATTTGGGCAAGAAACTGCTCTTGTCTGGACTGCTCCATGTTATGCTGCGTGAATTGGACATGCAGGACCCATAGAAAAATGACTGCTGAAGTTGCCTAAAGAAGGTGAGACACTCCTTTGGTTTTCCTGCTATATGAAAGAGTTTGCCAGACATTCTGCAGGACACAGAAGAAAGTGATTGACAAATTTCCAATATAGTGAGAACTGTCTTTGAAATTTCCTGATTTGTGGAAAAGTCTGCTGGATACTATGGGCCTGTAGGCAGAAGATAGATGCCCCAATGGTACAGAACTTTGGGTGACTGTCCAGACACCAAGATGTCTTTGTCAATTCTAGAGTTTTGATTTTGCTTACAATGCACTTTCTGTTTACTTAAGTAATATATCCTTCTGGAGTCTTTGATGGAGTTGAAGAATCGATAGTTATAGTTATAGCTTTCCTTAGTTATGGTAAAAGATAAAGTAGATATAAATATTGTAACTGCAATTCTTGCTTGATACCTATTTATATATGTAATTTTACTATGTTAAATTTAAAATCTTCTTTTTTATTTAGACAGAAAAGGGGAGGTGATGTGGGATTCCCCTCTGTATGCTGTGACTACCATTGGTTAATAAAGAAACTGGCTTGGCCTTTTAGAGTAGAACAGAGCTAAGCAGCTAAAACTAAACTGAATGCTGGGAGAAAGAAGGCAGAGTAGGGAGAAGCCATGTAGCCCCACCAGAGTCAGATGCCAGTACTTTACCTGGTAAGCAACAGCCTCATGGAGATACACAGATTACTAGAAATGGGTTAAATTAAGATGTGTTAGTAAAAAAAAAAGTTAGAGCTAATGGGCCAAGCAATGATTTAATTAATACAGTTTCTGTGTGGTTATTTCAGGGCTGAGCAGCCAGAAACTAACAAGTGGCCTCATACAACATACTGCTGTGACTAATAAGCCACTTCCATGCCTGTGTGGAAGATAAGCTGCTGCTAGTATTACATGTCTACATGTGTCTGCTTAATGCTCCTTTTCAGTTCTTTTGAGAAGGGAAAATTGCAATATTATATATTAATTTTGTGTTTAATTTTTTAGAGACTGTCAAACTTCTTTCCAAAATGACCTATCTTAAATTTCCACAACACTATGCCAGAATTACTGTTTTCCTACATCATTGCTAATACTAGACATTTTATCTTTTTAATTTTATTAATGCTGTCCTAGCACTAAAATATAAAGGCCCCATTTGGTTTTTTAATTATTTATATTTTATTTCATTTTACATTCTAACCACAGTTCTCCCTCTTATTTCTCCACATGTGCCCCTAGTCCACTCCCCACCTACTCATCCCAAGGTATAAGGGCTTCTATGGGAAGTCAATAAAGTCTGGCACATTAAGTTAGGGCAGAACCAAGCCTCAACCCACTGCACTGAGGCTGAGCATGATTTCCCAGCACAAAGAACAGGCTCCAGCAAACTATTTCATACACCAGGGATAGATCCTGGTCTCATTGCCAGGGCTGATTTCCAAATTACATAAAGAACTCAAGAAACTGGACATCAAAATACAAAATAAGCCAGTTTAAAAATGGGGTGCAGAACTAAACAGAGAATTCTCATTAGAAGAATCTCAAATGGTCCAAAACACTTTAAGGAGTTGCTCAACATCCTTAATCATCAGGGAAATGCAAATCAAACAACTCTGAGATACCATGCCATTTGGTTTTGATTTTCATTTCCTACTGGACAACTGTCAAACATTTTCATGCTGTTTTTTTTTTCTGATTTTATTCTAGGCAAGATCTAATGCAGCCATGGCAGTCCTCAAACCTACCATGTAGCCAGAGGAGAGCCTTAAACTCCTGATGTTTTGGCCCTCATCACCTGAGTGCAGAGATTGAAGGTGTACTTACCATGCCAAGCTTATGAGTTGTGGAGATTGAGGTCAGGGTTACTGCACACTAGACAGTTGAGTTTCATCCTGGCTGTAGGTTTTGATACTTACATTGGCTTTACACACATATATTTTAGTTTTGTGTCCATTTTAATCGAGTTACTGTTTCTTTCATTGAGTGGTGGGAGTCCATTATAAACTCTGGATTTAAAGTTGTTATATATTTTGATGAAATCAAATTTACCTACGGTTTTCTTTGTTCTCCATGTACCTGACAGTTTATCAAGGTATAAAGATATTTCTTCCATTGTATTAAGTCATTGATTTGCTGCAATATGGTGTGGGACAAGTTTCCAAACTTCATCATTCTGTGTTTGGATAATCACTAGTCCTAGCACAACTTGTAAAGAGACAATCATCCCTACAGAGTGATCTTGATACCCCGCTGATGATCCATTTCTGGACACTCAGTCTACTTCACTAGTCAACATGCCTATCCTTATGTCAACATAGCAATGTCTCCATTACTGTAGACTTAAATGCTGAAATTAAGAAGTATAAATCTTCTAAATTTAGCATTTTTCAATATTTCTGACTATTAAAAATTCCTTTTATTTCCACAATAATTTGTAAACCAACTTTTCTGTGTCTGCCTGTGAAAGGGTAGGAAGGGGTCCTAAAGATCAGGGAGGAAGGAAGACAAGAATATGATGGGTGAAGAAGGACAATATATTACATCTCTTTTCTCATTTGTGAAACCTAAAATTAAATCTATACATGCTTAAATATGTACATATATCTAAGAATATTTACATATATGTGTGTACAACACATATACATACATATGAAATAAAAACAAAGTAGAAACTATGTATGTGGAGAAACAGGACAAACAAATGAGGGCAGGAAAAAGAAATAGTCTAATAGAATCTCTATGATGAGCAAAAACTAAGGATGTATGTATATGAAAATGTCTTAGTGAATCCTACTGTTTTTCATGTTAACTAAAAATATTTATTTTTTAAAAAATATTTTCTTCAGTGTGGTTATAGGATAGGGTCATTTCAGGTTCCCTATCCTCAGCTGCCCAAGGAAATAACTGGGGACATTGCCCTGGGCACCTGGGTGCCACTCTAGGTTCATGTCTCTTACCAACCCTAAGAAGGTTCCCTTAATTAAGTTATATGATTCCCTGCTCCTCTATCCAACCTTGTTTTACCCCATTCATCCCATTTCCCCAAGTTCCCCCCATCCTCCCCTTCTCACTTTTCTCTCCCCATCTCCCCTTACCCCCATCCCACCCCACCCCCAAGGTCCCAGTTTTTTGCCCGGCAATCTTGTCTATTTCCCATAGCAGGGATAACAACTATATGTTTTTCTTTGGGTTCACCTTCTTATTTAGCTTCTTTAGGATCACAAATTATAGACTCAGTGAACTATATTTATGGCTAGAAACCAATTATGAGTGAGTACATCCCATGATCCTCTTTTTGGGTCTGGGTTACCTCACTCAGGATAGTGTTTTCTATTTCCATTCATTTACATGCAAAATTCGAGAAGTCATTGTTTTTTATGGTAGAGTAGTACTCTAATGTGTATATATTCCACACTTTCTTCATCCATTCTTCCATTGAAGGACATCTAGGTTGTTTCCAGGTTTTGGCTATTACAAATAATGCTGCTATGAACATAGTTGAACAAATGCTTTTGTCATATGATAGGGCATCTCTTGGGTATATTCCCAAGAGTGGTATTGCTGGGTCCAGGGGTAGGTTGATCCCAAATTTCCTGAGAAACAGCCACACTGATTGTCAAAGTGGTTGCACAAGTTTGCATTCCCACCAGCAATGGATGAGGGTACCCCTTTCTCTACAACCTCTCCAGCAAAGGCTATCATTGGTGTTTTTGATTCTAGCCATTCTGACAGGTGTAAGATGATATCTCAAAGTTGTTTTGATTTGCATTTCCCTGATCGCTAAGGAGGTTGAGCATGACCTTAAGTATCTTTTGGCCATTTGAACTTCTTCTGTTAAGAATTCTCTGTTCAGTTCAGTGCCCCATTTTTTAATAATAACCACACTGATGAATATCTTGTATATCACCATAGAACCTTCATCTAGCGATGGATGGAGATAGAGACAGAGACCCATACTGGAACATCGGACTAAGCTCCCAAAGTCCCAATGAGGAGCAGAAAAGAGGGAGAACATGAGCATGGAAGTCAGGACCACGAGAGGTGCACCCATCCACCGAGACAGTGGGGCTGATCTATTGGGAGCTAACCAAGGCCAGCTGGACTGTGACTGAAAAAGCATGGGATAAAACTGGACTCTCTGAACATGGCAGACAATGAGGGCTGATGAGAAGCCAAGGACAATGGCATGGGGTTTTGTTCCTACTTCATGTTCTGGCTTTGTGGGAGCCTAGCCAGTTTGGATGTTCACCTTCCTAGACCTGGATGGAGGGGAGAAGACCCTGGACTTTCCACAGGGCAGGGAACCCTGACTGTTCTTCAGACTAGAGAGGGAGGGGGAGAGGAGTGAGGGGAGGGGGAGAGGGGCAGGAGGAGGGGGAGGGAAATGGGAGGCTGGGAGGAAGCAGGGATTTTTTTTTCAATAAAAAAATGAAATAAAATAAAATAAAAAATATATTAATTTACACAAAAAATATTTTCTTATTCTGAAAACAGGACTCTCTAAATGTATACAGCAATTTTAACAAGTCTGTAGATCACTTCTATATCTGCTCCTTACAAATATGAAATTTTCACATTCATGCATTTGAAATGTTTTTCTAAATATTTACATATGTGTTTCTTTTGGCAAGCTTATATAGTTTTAATGGAGTAAATCCTTTTCTCCTTGTTTAAATTTTTCCCAGAAGTTTAATTTTTAACTGATGTCTTAAGTAGGTTTACTTTCATAATTTCATCATCAGAATTGGCCAGCTATGGTATATAGAGACAAGTGGTTGTTACATGCCAAGTTTGCACAATGACTTTGTTAATGTATTTGTGAGTTCTCATAGTTCTCATTGTGTGTGGTTTGATATTTTTCTACAAAAGGATGGCATCATCTGAAAACAGATCAATTTGTTTGTCAAGTTGTAGATGTTTTTATTTATTTTTCCTGCCTCATTACTCTGAGTAGAATTCAGTGTAATGTTGACTTGAGTGTGGAAGGTGGGCATCCTTGTCCAGCCACTGATCTTATATGGGAGTCCTTTCTCCTTGACTATCAAGCATGGTGGTAGCCGCTCACCTTCCACAGATGCACAGTTGTCTGACTAGGGACTGTGCTGATCCGTTTTGGCCAAAACTACTCAGTTTCTTACACTGTCACTGAGAGTACCTCTCCTAGCTAGTGTGGAATGGAGAGTCTTGAAACAGTGGTACTAAAGATAACTATCAACAACTCTGCCTCAGCCTTAACTTCCTGCCTTACCGACCTGAGATAAGAACGAAAAGAGCTGTGTGGGGTTTGCTCAAGTGTCTCTGGACATGCACTCAGTGTAGGAATGCCCACATGATTACAAATGCTCTAGTGTTCACTGGCGCATTTTTGTGCTAAAATTTCCAGAAGAAACTCCCCTCATTCTGCTCTCAGACCCTAGGATGGGTGTTACATGGAACAGTCAAAACATACCACACTAATGTTAGTCTTCAAGTACTGTTCACAGAGCTTAGAATAAACAAGTGCAATTATTTATTTCTATAGTATATTAAAGATTAAATAAACACCTAATTCAGTAATCCTTTACAGTTAATAGTAATATCTGACCTCTTATATAATGGTAGAAGTCATTCTTTTTAAACTATTTTTACTTTTTAAGATTATAATATAATTTACTCCCTTCCTTTTCTCCCTCCAAACCCTCCCATATACCACTCCCGGCTCTCTTTCAAATCTGTGGCCTCTTTTTTCATTAATTTTGCATATATATGTATATATATAGCCTTCTTAGTATTCATAATGTAACCTGTATATTTTTATTTATGTTTTAGTATATATAATGTTACTTGTATGTATGTTTCAGGGCTGAAATTATTCACTCAATTAAAATATGGCTTTAGAAGCTGGAAAGATGGTTCATCAGTTAACAGCTGTTACTGTTCTTGCAGCGGATCCAAATTCAATTCCCAATACCCATGTCTAGTGGCTCACAACCACTGACAATTCCAGTGCCAGGGACTCCAGTGCCCTTTGGTCATCTTCACACTAGTGGTCCATTTAAACCCACACAGGCACATACACATAAACATAATAATAATTTAAATAAAAATATAATACTGCTTAATTTGTATTTAATGTTTGTATATTCACAATTTCCTATTCCAGTTCATACATCCATAATTCATCAATCACATGAGCTAACCATATCTCACAACTAACCACTTCCTGAGATCATATTCTAATTTCTTTCCTAACAACACAATTAAGTGTGTTTTATCTACAACAAAACACCATCATCGTTTTACTTTAGTTCTACCCGTTGTACTAGTTTCTGTAGTTCTTTACATAGATAAAAATTCTAATTTTCAAAATTAATGAATCACAATGTTTTTAATGTAAAGAGTACATGTTATTTACCTCTGTGTCTTTTCATGGGAGCATATTTTACTGATTCTGGAGGGAAAGAACCACAGATCAATATGGGCCTAGGTTTCCCATCTTGGTCCCTATGCTCCCCTGTGAGTCTCAAGTCTGATACTTATGCAAGGATCACACTAAGATGTTTTACCTGGTTAATGGTGTGCTTATAGTTTTATTTTTCAATAAGCTTAGCCACAGGAGCCTCTCGGAAAGAAGGTTCTTTCAAGAGATAAATTGGTCCTTGCTCTAAGAACGTAAGAAAAACTTGCCTTTTGCAGATTTTCTTCTCACTTCTCCACCCAATTTGTTCGGCAAAAGCTTATGTATAAATATTATGTCAAGAGCCTCATGGGAAAGGGTGGTGCACAGCCTTGGAATAAAAGCCAGTGGCTGAATCTAATTGTTGAAGTTTTCAAGTGACCACAAGCCCTGAGACAACTGGTTTTACTCGCTACTGTAGCCAGTGACTGAGTGATTGAGACTCCAAACTCATGACAGAGAAAGGAAGCAGTATCAGTTTGTTCCTGTTGCATCAGAACAGCAAAGAGAAACACCAAAGTGGGATACGGACACTTTTACCAAGAGAGTGTGACCCACCTAAAATGCATGGATGCATCATCCCGAGAACCCGAACCGTGATGCTGAAATGTGGCTCATTCCAGGTTCTGGAGTCAGTGCTTTCTGTCATTAAAGTTCTATTCATAGCCTTGCATGTGTTTCATGGATGAATGGTTAGACAAACAATCATGTTACAACTTTCTTCCCATTGCGTTCCCATCCACATTTGCAGGTTCTGCTCTGAAGAGCAGCATCCATCGATAAAATATCAGTCCCTAAAATGTTTGAAGCTTGATACCATGTCTCTCCTCAAAAACAAAAGAAGTCTTGTAGTGTGACAGAAATGATCTGGCAGTATATAGAGAGAAAATAGTCCAAATTCCTGTACTATGGAGCGCTGTGTTCCAGGAAGCGTCACAATGGGGGTAGAAATGGTGATTTGACTCACATGTGTCCTCGCCCCTGACTTTCAGGAGACAGAGAAAACCTGCTTGCTCGTTTTCCCAGCAGCTTCCTCTTCGCATTGTCCCCTCTTCTTTGCCTTCCTCTAATGTCTGTGGTTTTCAATAGGCATACTGCCTTAGGTAAGAGTCATTCTGATTAAGCTGTAAAGCTACCCACTTCTTAAAAGAAGGGAGCCAGCCTTTCAAAGCCTACAGAAAGAAATAACCATGGGGCAAGGCAGTTTAAATAATTTAGAGATGCCCAGTGAGAAGATTACTCCCTAAATATTTAAGACCCTGAAGGAGCAGGTCCTGCCCATTTACTCAATAGTCTTATATCTGGGAAAGCTGCCATCAGGACCATTGCTGAGTCATCTACAGGTTCTTAAAAGCTTTGAGTCTTAGAACTTGGATGTCAGGCATAATCAAGGATGGGAAAGCCAGCTAGCTGAGGTTCTTGACTCCTAGCTTGGATATAAAGTGGCTCCTTCTGCTACAGACACCCAGACTCTCAGAATGAGCTTGAAAGCCATCGTCTCCAATACTACAGAAATATGAGTTACATAATTAAAAGTCTTTCAAGGAAGTCAGCAAGACACAAGGAATTGCAAAATGGCTGTCACTACTTTAAAAGCATGCTACCAGGGCATTTTTCAAAAATGCAGAATAACTTGACTATAGGCTACAGAGGTGGCATGTAGGGAAAAATTGGCATTTAAGCTGGGCTTTGTTTATGGATGAGAGTTGAAATAAAGGAGAAAACTATCCATGATGGGAAGAAAACAAGGAAAACATGTCCTTTTCTTCTTCGGGTCCCTAGCAAATGCAGCATGGCTATAGAGCAACGATCTGACAAAAAAGAAAAAGGAAAAAAAGGCATTTGAACAAATATTCTCCTCTCTCAAATACAGAGATTTTAGTCAAGTATGTTCAACACTGATGATAACAGGACATTATGCCTTTCTTAGTCCTTTTTTTGTCTCTATAGATGATTACAAGGACAGGATAATTGATATACAATAAAAATGTATGTAGCTTCTGATCGGAAAGTCTACATGCATAGCCTATCATCCGAAATAGCAAGAAAAGGTGAGGGCAAACAAGAGATTGAAAGACCTCCGAAGAGAACTTTCCCACAGGGAGAGACCCCCGAGCCCAAGGATCAAGCCGAGACCACTTGTATGGATGCAAACTGCAAGAGTTTTATTTAAGTACACACAGGTACCTGAGGGCGACAAAGTCTCTTGGAGGACTTGCTCGCCGACAGGCTGGGGAAAGGGGTTTTTATAGGGGCAAGGTAGCAAAAGCGCGGGTACAAAAGCGAGATGCATAGTTACAGGGATTTTATTGGTCAGTTCGAATGAGGCCAGGAGTTCACCCGAAGAGGAACTTTCTTGGGTACATAGGAATCTGATAATAACTGCCTTGGCTCTATCTTAGGGAACTTGTGGTCCATCTTAAGGAACCAGTGGTTTTTCTTAGAATTTTCCTGCTCCCCTCCCAAACCAGGGGCCGACCGCAGATGTCCAGATATCCTATGTGGCAACCTAAGAATACTGACCGTGCCCTGAACTTGTACTTGTTTATGAGACAGCCTTGCAAAAATGGAGTTACAGCAGTTAAGCTAGGTTTATACAATATGGCTGGGGCTGGGGTCTTTCAAGATTAAGTCAGATCTCAGCCTAAGTGCCTTTTTTGACACCATTGACCCATTCAGGAGGATAGAGTCCTCCTACCCTCCTTATTAAACACTACCTCCCAATCTTACTGCATTGGAAATAAAGTTTTCAAGACATGAATTTTAGGGTCTCATTCAACTATAGCTCTGCTTTTCATATTAGAGACAGCTAAATGAGTCTATCATGCAGATAGGGCCTCACTTCCTGTTCAGTGAGAATGACGATAAGGGATTCTGCCAAGCACAACGTGGGGGTATTTATAGGAAGAAAAACTATATACACCATCTATATCTAAAGCAACAATACAGAAAATATAGTCATTTTTCAAGCAAAGTAACTATGCCAAATAACATAATGCCACTTTTCTTTCTATGGAGGAAAAAACAGCAAGTATATACTGGATTCAAAATTCAACAAGCTATATAACTAACAGTGTTCAAAATGTTAAGGGATGAAGGTTTTTCATTCCTTCTTTCCTCTCTTTGCTTTTCCGCCATTGATATCAACTGTGAATCCACTGTGTCAGAGAAGATGCCAAAGCTTATAACCTTGCAACTATAATCTTCAAAACTGGACAAATTTTAAATATAAATTTTAAAGACCTACCTCTCGACCTTCTGAAACAGGACAAAAAAGACGGAGAGAGACAGCCCATCAGCATCAGGGGAGTTGCCTCTGTACGCAGCTGCTTGAACCACCTAAGGAGAGATATTAAGAGACCTGAGTCTTCATTATGTCTCTACAGAGTTCTAGGATCAAAGCCTAATGTCAAATTTAGTCACTACCTTTGCCCTTCGTTTACACCTGTGGAGGAAGGAAATAATACATTTGTTTCTTGGTTCATATACTTTGTATTCATTTGTGGAAAGCACTCAAAATATAAGGAAAATGTTCTCTATAAAGGACATGGAAATCCAAGCTTCTTGGCAAGGAAAATAAAAGCCCAGGAGAAGAGAAAGAAAATCAGATTGCCCTTCTTTAACCCCCGGAAAGTTGATACCACAGAGACAAGAATACTGATGTCAGGTTTAGAACTAAGCACGTAGGTCAAGCAAGGGACCCCATGTTAGGGGCTCTTGGTCGGGGAAAGCTTGGAAGCTCTCTAGATCTCCTCAACAACTCAAAACTCATGTGAGCCTATTTCATGATAGCAAGGAAATGAACACAGGAGAGAACTTGCAGATGAAAGGTTAGTCCTGTTTTCAGTTCTCCCTCAGCTCCTAGATTCAGGGTAAAGAAATCCTAGCTTGTTATCCAACTGGTAGCTACAGGCCTTCTGTGAGCTGACATTGCAGAAGCCCAATACCGAAAGGAATCAGGTAGATTAACCTCATGGTTAAGATGTATAGATAATAAAAATCAGCAAGAGGAGGTAAATCACAGATAGAAAGGACTTGGACCTTGACATAACCAAGAGTGTACAACACACATTTCAAAAATTAGATTTTAGCAGCTACTACTGGATTTCTTAATATGTCATGCAACGATAACCATTTTCATACCAACCAGGCAGATACCCCCAGGCAGAACAATATGTGAATGTATGCTAATATTCCCTGATCACTAATCACTCTAGAGGAGGCATATGGAGTTTGTCTTGTAAGTAGACATCACTGCGGTATATGCAAAGAGAAGAGATTCCTAGCCCCATGAGTGCATTGAGTAGGCTTATAAAGGCTTATCATAGGCAATTACCGCATTCTTCCAAACTATTCTTGATGTCCTCATGTTGGCCACTCTTGATCAGTTGTAATAGAAATATTTACATCATGTGCCTTGATGAATATTAATGGGCAGAATTTTTTTCCTTGTACACAGAAGACTTAAGTTTTTACAAGCTTTTCATGTTTTATCTTCATATATCACCTTCTCTATGTCCAGGTAGAAATGGGGAGAGATGAAATTAGGTATGTCCTCCCTTATATCTGGTTTATCAGCAATCACAAAGCTCATAATATACTTCTGGAGGATAAAGAAAGGCTGGATTTCAGAGGTGTTTAAATGGCAAGTCAAAGGATTTGGCTTTCATCTCTTAATTTTAAGTAAACAAATGTCTTGTACAGAGGAAATGAAATTATATGGGAAAATTAGTTATAGCAGATTGGATGATGTAACTCTATTAAATGATTATTTTAAACATCTCTAATGACGTACTGTCTAATGATACAAGAGTTAGACAAGGCTAGGGTAACTACATTAGTCTATTTTCATGACTGTAGAGAGATACCCAAGACAAGTTACTTTATTTCTTAAAAAAGAAGCATTTATTTGGTTCACAGTTTGGTATATACAAATTCTAGTTTCCTCAACTGCTTTTCTGCTTGGCAGACCAAGTGACACTTGGCAAGAGGCAGCATGAGTGTTTTTGTTCATATCCACAAAGATTCTACTATGATAGTGCCCTCTAATGACTTTATCTAACCTTAATCACTTTCTGAAAATAGCCTTCTTGATGTGGGATTCCCCTCTGTATGCTGTGAATATGTTTTATTACCATTGGTTAATACAGAAGCTGCTTCAGCCTATAGCAGGACAGAATATAACCAGGCTGGAAGAGCTATATAGAGAGAGAAAGAGTAGGCAAAGTCAAGAGATACCATGTAGTTTCTGAAGGAGACAGACACTGGAACTTTACCCAGTAAACCACAGTCTTGGGGCAAAACACAGAATAATAGAAATTGATTAATTTAAGGTGTAAGAGTTACTTAATAAGAATCATGAGCAAATAGGCCAAGCAGTGTTTTAATTAATATAGTTTCTGTATGATTATTTCAGTTTTGGGTAGTCAGGAAACAAACTATCAGTCTCTGCCTATACCTTCTAAATATCATAGGATTATTTCCATCCATACTATATTATGCGACTTTGTGAATTAAACTCTAGAGTGAGTTCAGAGGAACAATAAGATGGGCTGCACAACCCAGATATAGTAGAAAGAGAGAAAAATGGGGGGATGCAGTTATGATAATCAGCTTTCATAACTAGCCATGTCCACACATCAGCCACATATACTCATTTTCTCCTAGGGTTATTTTGCCTGTGACAGACTTAGGTCAACGCTACAGTTAGTCAATGCATCAACAGAATAAGGTCCCAGGCAAGCCTGCAGGGATGACGATTACAGTACATGCTCCTGAGTCCTACTTCAGCCTGAGTGAATCAGAATCCCTAGGGATGACTCCAAGAATCTGTTTTACATGTCACTCCTGGGTGATTTTTATGTATTATAATTCTAAAGTCAACTTTTCCAATTTAATCTTTGTATTTCATCATGTATATATGTTAAATACATTTTGGTGTTCGGCTGAGATTTGCTGAAGCAGAAGGGAGTTGTGAGGTATAACTTTGTAAGTGCATATGGTTAATGTGAGTTTAAAGTATGTGGTTTTACCTTATTAACTTTATTAGTCACAGATTGCAAGCGTAATACTGTCTTGTTAAAGAATTCCTCTACTTTTTTCTACTTTCCAGTTCATAGACCTCTTCTTTCAAGTCTTGGGTGCACAAATCAACATTTTTCTTAATTGTCTGAATTATTGTATCTGTGATGACCGCTTTTGACTGATTCTCTTTCCCATGATGAGGTAGGAAAGTGACTCTTTGGCCTAAAGAAGTAGATGCCTGGCACAGCTAGCTCCAGATGCAGAACACATGGAGTTTTACTTAGTCCCTGACAGTAACTGTTTTATACTCCCATACTTGTGAATTTCAGACCTCAGTACTGTTTGCAGAAGTGTCTGTCCTACCCAGTCCTGCCCATTCAGTCCCTAATAAACACAAAGAGGTTTATCTTAACTATAAATTCTTTAGCCTGTTGCTCAGACATATTACTAACTAGCTCATACAAATTCACCCATAACTCTTGTCTGTGTTTAGCCACATGGCTTGGTACCTTTCTCAGTAAAGCATTCTCATCTTTCTTTCTCTGTATCTGGCTGTTGACTGTGTGTAAACCTTTCCTCTTCCTAGAATTCTCTTAGTCTGGTTGCCCCACCTATAATTTCTGACTGGCTACTGGCCAATTAGCATTTTATATAACTATTAAAACTGACAAATCTTTACAGGGTACAAGAGCATTATTCCACAGCACAGTACACTCATGCATTAAATAAATGGAAAACATCGTTCATAAAACAATGAAAATTAGCCTTGAGAGATGACTTAGTTGTTAAAGTGCTTTTCACACAGGTCCAATATAAAAATGCCATGAGTGTCAGCATGCAACGAAAAATTTAAGGAGATGTCCCTTTGGGAACAGGAGAATCCCTAAAATTCACTGACCATCCCTTCAAGTCAAATTGGAGCATCAGGCTCAATGCAAGAGACTTTGTTTCAGATAATAAAGTAGAAAGTAATTGAGGAGGAAACAGAGTGCTGACCAGTAATCTGTGCATGGAATGTGCACACACATGTACAAGTACATGTACTTGCACGAGGGTTGGCATGCATGTGCATGCGTGCATGCACACACACCCACACTCAGACAAATGAAATTTAAACTGCTCAGGGAAAGTGTCTCACACTGTACCTGTTTGAGAAATTCCACTTCCTGTTTTTAATTTTCTTTGAACCAGATTAAAACTACTGTCCAGACAGTGAACCTTATGACCAATGCATAGTACAATCATTTCTATAGTACATAAATCAGACAATCTTCTAGTCATTGTGCTTGGTCTTGGCATTTGGGCAGATGATTCTTACAGTTCATCTCTCACAGTAGCTCTCTCATCATCACACCCTTACTTCCTCTTTTGTTGGCTCCTCTTAATCCTTTAAATTCCTGGCATCATCTGCTGCCTGAAATGGCCTAGGTCTCTCTTTTTCCAGAAGGATTTGCATGTTCTGACAGCCAACATCTCCATTCAGAGACACTGGAAGATTGACCTCTCAGTGAGACATTTTACAGTGAAGACATTTTGTTTCTTTTCCTTTGTTTCTTGGTTGCATTCTTTTTAAATTGATTTTATTGAGCTCTACATTCATCTCTGCTCCCCTCTGCCTCTCCCCTCCCCTTCTACCCTATCCCATAATCCCCATGGTCTCAATTTACTCAGGAGATCTTGTCTTTTTCTACTTCCCATGTAGATTAGATCCATGTATGTCTCTCTTAGGGTCCTCATTATTGTCTAGGTTCTCTGGGATTGTGATTTGTAAGATGTTTTTCTTTGTTTTATGTTTAAAAACCACTTACAAGTGAATACATATGATAATTGTCTTTCTGGGTCTGGGTTACCTCACTCAATATGGTATTTTCTAGCTCCATCCATTTGCCTGCAAATTTCAAGATGGCATTATTTTTATTTCCTGCGGTGTAGTACTCCATTGTGTAAATGTACCACATTTTCCTTATCTATTGTTCAGTCAAAAGGCATTTAGGTTGTTTCCAGGTTCTGGCTATGACAAACAAGCTAAGAGCATAGTTGAGCACATGTCCTTGTGGTATAATTGAGCATTTTTTGGAGATATACCCAAAACTAGTATTAATGGGTCTTGAGGAAGGTTGTTTCCTAGTTTCCTGAGAAATTGCCAAACTGACATCCAAAGGGGTTGTACTAGCTTGCACCCCCACCAGCAATACAGGAGTGTTCTCTTTACCCCACATTGTCTCCAGCATAAGCTGTCATCAGTGTTTTTTATCTTGGCCATTCTTACCAGTGTAAGATAGAATCTCAGAGCTGGTTTGATTTGCATTTCTCTAATGACTAAGGATGTTGAGCATTTCCTTAAGTGTCTTTCAGCCATTTTACATTCCTCTGTTGAGCGTTCTCTGTTTAGGTCTGTACTCCATGTTTTTTATTGGATTATTTGTTTTTTTAATGACCAATTTTTTGAGTTCTTTGTATATTTTGGAGATCAGACCTCTGTCTGATATTGGTTTGGTGAACATGTTTTCCCATTCTGTAGGCTGCCATTTTGTCTTCTTTACAGAAGCTTTTCAGTTTCAGGAGGTCCCACTTATTAACTGTTTCTTCCAGTGTCTATTTTACTGGGGTTATATTTATGAAGTGGTCTCCTGTGCCAATGCACTATAGTATACTTCCTACTTCTTCTTCTAAGAGGTTCAGTGTGGTTGGTTTTATGTTGTGGTCTTTGATCCATTTGGACTTGCATGGTAATAGATATGGATCTATTTTTATTATTCTACATGTTGATTTCCATTTATGCCAGCAACATACGTTAAATGTACTTCTCTTTTTTCATTTTATATTTTTTGTTTCTTTGTAAAAAATCAGGTGTTTGCAGGTGTGTGGATTAATATCCAGGTCTTCAATTTGATTTCATTGACCCTCCTGTCTGTTTTTATGCCAATACCGGGCTGTTTTCAGTAGTATAGCTCTATAGTAGAGTTTGAAGTCAAGGGTGGTGAAGCCTTCTGAAGTCCCTTTATTATACCAGATTGTTTTGGCTATCCTGGGTTTTTTGCCTTTCCCTACAATGTTGAGTAACATGCTTTCAAGGTCTGTGAGGAATTTTGCTGGGAATTTGATGGGCATTGCATTGAATCTGTATGTTGCTTTTGGTAAGATTGCCATTTTTACTATGCTAATTCTGCCTACCCAAGAGCATGGGAGATTTTTTTTTCCTTTCTGGTGTTTTCTTATATTTCTTTCTTCAAAGATTTAAAGTTCTTGACATACAAGTCTTCCACTTGTTTGGTTAGAGTTACTCCAAGATATTTTATGCTAGTCAACAGCAACACTAATTCCAGAAAGACCTCAAACACATAGAAATTAAACAATGCTCACCTGACTCATCAATGGGTCAAGGAAGTAATAAAAGGAGAAATTAAAGACTTCTTAAAATTCAATGAAAATGACCACACAACATACGCAAATTTATGTGACATAATGAAAGCAGTGTTAATAGGCAAGATCATAGCACTAAATGCCTACATAAAGAAGCTGGAAAAGTCCCACACTAGTGAATTAACAGAACAATTGTAAACTTTAGAACAAAAACAAGCAAACTCATCCAAGAGAACTAGACAGCATGAAATAATCAAATTGAGAGCTGAAATCAACAAAATAGAAACAAAACAATACAAAGAATTAGTGAGACAAAGAGTTGTTCCTTCAAGAAAATCAACAAAATAGACAAACCTTTATCCAAACTAACCAAAAGGCAGAAAGAGATTATCCAAATTAACAAAATCAAAAATGAAAAAAGGAACATAACAACAGACATGGAGGAAATCCAGAGAATCATCAGATCATATTTTGAAAACCTGTACTCTACAAAATTGAAAGACTTAAACATAATAGACAACTTTCTGGATAAATATCATTTACCAAAATTAATTCAAAACCAGATAAACAAATTAAATAAACCTGTAACTGCTAAAGAAATAGAAACAGTCATCAAAAGTCTCCCAACCAAAAAAGGCCCAGGACCAGATGGTTTCAGCTCAGAATTATACAAAATTTTCAAAGAACTTATACCAGTACACCTCAAATTGTTCCACACAATAGAAACAGAAGGAACATCCCCAAACTCTTTTTATGAGGCTACAATTACCTTGATACCCAAACCACATAAAGACATTATTAAGAAGGAGAATTACAGACCAGTCTCACTCATGAACATTGATGCAAAAATACTAAATAAAATACTGGCAAATCAAATCCAAGAACACATCAGAACCATCATCCACCATGATAGAGTTGGCTTCATCCCAGAAGTGCCGGGATGGTTCAACATATGAAAATCTGTCAACGTAATCCACCATATAAACAAACTGAAAAATAACAACCATATGATAATCTCCATAGATTCTGAAAAAGCTTTCGACAAAATACAGTATCCCTTCATGATAAAGGTCTTGGAGAGAGCAGGGATATGAGGAACATAATAAAGGCAATATACAGCAAGCCAGCAGCCAACATCAAACTAAATAGAAACTCCCAGCGATTCCACTGAAATCAGGAACAAGACAAGGTTGTCCACTCTCTCCATATCTAGTCAATGTAGATCTTAAGGTCCTAGTTAGAGCAATAAGGCACAAAAAAGGAGATCAAGAGAATACAAATCAGAAAAGAAGTCAAACTCTCACTATTTGCTGATAATATGATAGTTTACATAAGCGACCCCAAAAATTCTACCAAGAAACTTCTCCAATTCATAACCACTTTCTGTAATGTAGCTTGATGTAAAATAATCAGTAGCCCTCCTTTACACAGATGATATATGGGCTGAGAAAGAAATCAGAGAAACATCACCTTTCACAATAGCCATGAATAGCATAAAATATCTTGGTTGTATTCTTTATGATAATACTGCTCTTTCTCTACAGTCTCCACTTTCTCCTAAATCCCAGAGAACTTCTATGACTACAGTTCACAGGAATGTTCCTGAAATAATGGCCAACCTCATAGCTCCCTATTTCTTAAATTAGAAAAAATAAACATGTCTGAAGGCTTTAATTTATTCCCTGTTCATTTCTCTTGAGTGCAAACATTCATATTAGCTTCACAGCATTGATCCCATCCAGGAATATATATAACACCCTTAGACATAAAAGAATATATGAGAAGAAATTTGAACAATATAATGAGTAATTTGAATAATAGCTTAATTTAAATGCATTTGATAGCATTTTAGTAAATGAACAGTTAATGTCTAAATAGGACTTAAATGTTATAACCACATGAGGAAGATGAAAAGAGCTTTGTGAAGGATTGCTCATGGTTGTGGGATTAAGTGGAAATAGGGCAGAATTTCAGAAGCAAAGAGGTTCATTCTTTGCAAAGGACTTGGAGGAACTTGGAACAGTCTGAATATATAATATAAAATATCCTTCAGCTGAAAATGTACTATTTGGTGGAGGAACTCCTGCATTTGTAACCCAGAAGAAGAGAACTGTGCCCTCTCTAGCCAACTACACTCAAGTGCATACTGAGTAAATCCAACTGTAAGCCAGAGAACAAAGGAGGCCCATTAAAGCTACTCATATAGGTAGCCATGTAGTCTCAGGCAGGGAGGAAAAACAAGTGAATATATATAAAACAAATCTAGATATGAAAAGCTATGTCAAAATTGTAAGCCTAAGAAATAACACATGAAAGAAAATAATCTTGAGAAAAACACAATTTGGCTGACCACTATGTTCAGAAAGTGAATTTAGGATTATTATTAAATGTCTCATAAACAACTGAAACCAAGGTTTAAATAAAAGAAAAGATTTTCAAAAAGTTTAGTGGGAAGATTTTATCTTCCTCATAGGCTTATTTGCCCCCCACATTACATATAAAGGATTCCCTGGTGCATTTCATGTCATCTACACTTGTCTCCATCCCAAAAACTGTGGCAAAAGATGTCAACCCCCTCTAACCTGTGGAATCTCTTCCAGGGAATTGCCTTAACCCTTCATAATGGGTTCAATATCATATTTTTTTCCCGGAAGCTTAACTATTTATATTGCTGACTCTGCGATTTCTGAAGTGTTCAGCATTCTAGAGGTTCAAGAACATTTGGTGAATTAAAAATTGCTTTCAGTTCCCAAGCCACATTGTTTTGTGTTATGGCTTTGGCACTATGATTGACTCATTGAAACTTTAGCTCGTGAACTGAAGACACACTTTATTAGTTTTGATGTGAAAAGCAGATCAGAAAAAATTGAAGCTATAACTTGAAGAAGGCCTGGTAAAGTATCTGCTGAATGAGCATGAGGACCTGAGTTCAATTTTTATAACCCATGAAAGATATCAGGTCATGCTGGTGTGCACTTCAATCTCCAGAACCCATGGAAAACATCAGAACATGGTGGTGTGCACTTCAATCCCCAGAATCCTTGGAAAACATCAGGTCATGCTGGTGTGCACTTCAATCCTCAGAACCCTTGTAAAGTGTCAGGGCATGGTGGTGTGCACTTCAACCCTTAGAACCCATGAGAAACATCAGGGCATGGTGGTGTTCACTTCAATCCTCGGAATTCATGAGAAATATCAGGTTATGCTGGTGTGCACTTCAATCTCCAGAACCCATGAAAAACATCAGAACATGGTGGTGTGCACTTCAATCCCCAGAGTCCTTGGAAAACATCAGGTCATGCTGGTGTGCACTTCAATCCTCAGAACCCATGGAAAACATCAGGGCATGGTGATGTTGTGCACTTGAATCCCCAGAACCAATGAGATACCTCAGGGCATGGTGGCGTGCACTTCAATCCTCAGAAACCTAGGAAAACATCAGGGCATGGTGGCGTGCACTTCAATCCTCAGAACCCTTGTAAAATGTCAGGGCATGGTGGTGTGCACTTCAGTCTCTCTGGAGACAAAGACAGGTAGATAACTGAGACTCACTGGCCAGACTACCTGAATTGATTAGCTCCATGTTCAGAGACAGAATTGTCTTTAAAAAAAGAAGCAATGGTGGATAGAAATTAAGGAAGACACATAAAACCCTGCCCTGCATTCACACACACACACACACACACACACACACACACACACAGAGAGAGAGAGAGAGAGAGAGAGAGAGAGAGAGAGAGAGAGAGAGAGCACAAACATTTCCACACACATATACAAATACAAATTTAAAATTGGTTCAAGTGGACTCTTGTACTATGTATTTAAACATGGTGGCTCACTCTAACAATTGTAGGAGTAGTGTTAGCATTTTTATCATCTTATACATTATCACCACTCATTTAATATAATACAGCATAATACATATACTAGAGATAATACAATTAGTAGATAATATAATCTACTTTCAAAACTAACTAAAACAAAAGTGCCATTATGCATCAAAACCTCATGGGATTTGTATACAGCACTGTGACATTATACATTGTATTTTTAAACTTGGATGCTCTATCCCTGCATAGCGCCTCTCAAAAATGGAGCTTATCCAACCCCAATGACCAGAAGATCACATTAAAATACACATCCTGCCTGAATCAGTCTGAGAGAATCAACCTTCCACATCCTTACCAAATTCCCAATGTTACTGATGTGACTTCTGGTACTTAGTCTTTGGTCTCCTACTTTACATTTGGAGATAATTTAGGATATGTGTGGTTCACCTGAGATTATAGAGACAGGCTTAAACAACAACAAACAAACAAAAACCCCCGCTGTTTTCTTCTATAAAAATGACTCTCAGGACCATTCCTGAAGTGTGGAATGACCAAAGCACCACGCCACACTGAGCAGCTATATGAGCCAGTGTCTTCCCAGAAGGGATGAGGCATGGCGAAAAGGACAATCTTTACCAAGCCCAGCCTTCATTCAAAGAATGTTGGATACTTTACAATATCTAATACTCAGAACTCAAGCTGCCCCTTTCCCTATAAGTAGTTTTACCAAAATGTGTTTTTTTGTAAGAAAATACATCCAACAATCATTTAGAAAACAGGTCTGCCCTGTGCTGTCTTAAAAATGGCACTGATAAATCAAGTGTGATCAGATATTTCATGTAACTGTGAACATTAAAGTCATGTAATCTCCAGCTTTGAGACAGGGGAGTTTGACCCATCCATCCACATACACCTAGTAGCCCCTTTAAATAAACAAGGGCACACTATCATTGGAGAAACCTGAGAAATAATTTAGCCCTGTTTTATTTCTTTTTAAAAATAAATTTTAATAAATGTTTCTTCAAAAATTCCATACCTATATGTAAGACATTCTGATTACTGTCACCTCTGCTCCCACCTATTTTACCCTCCTTCTTTGCTCCAAGTCCCTTTCCCCTATTCGTGTCCTTTGCTTATGACTTCTTGAATTTAACTAGGGCCATCCTTGTGACTATGAGTCTGGAGCTGTCCATTGGCATCTAAAGGACTCACAGGTGAATCCACAACTGAAAACATTTCTACCCTCCCGTAGAATCCATGAGCAGTCAACAGTTCAGCAGAGAGGGGGCGGGGGGTTTTGAGCCTCTCTAATCTACAATTGACTGTGGCTAGCACGGTGTTGTGTAGGCCATTGAGGCAGCCGCATCTGCAGAGAGATCATGACTGCTTTCTCTGTGTTATTGCCAGAAGACAGTATTTCACAGATTTTCTATCTTCTGGCTTTGATATGGCTCCCCCAACATGTTTCTGAAACCTCAGACAGGGGCATATAGTCTCCTGTTTAGGGATAAGCGCTCAAGCATCCCTTGCTCTCAGCACCCAGCAGTTAGGTTTCTCTGTATACTGCAAGAAAAGTTTCTCTGATTAGGCTGAGAATAGCATTTGTTTGTGGGTATACAAAAGATATACAGAAACAACTTGGGGCCATGACATTTTATATAATCAGCACTAATAAATTTCTTCATGAGACTTACTCAGTTTTTGAGGTTACCAGGCATGAGTTCTCTCATATAGATTGGGCCTCATACATAACCAGAGAGTTGTTGACTCCATAATAGCCATGTCACTGTTTCCCCAGTGTGTATAGCCTGCCTAAAAGGTTAGTTTTGAAGTTTTAGGGTTTACACGGTTGGATAAAACTCCACAGCCTGCATGGAACTTTTCAGCATTGTGAAAGCTAGACAATAAGGAGGAAGATTCCAGCGCCACTCCATGTTGTCTCTGTTTCTTGCTATTAAAATGTGTGATATCTTCAGCAATAAGTTTTTGTCAACTAGATATAGTGGACAACTAAGAAGAATAACAAGAGATAATAGAGTTTGGGGCCAGGGATCTGGAGCCTCTCCAGCCATGACTTTTAGGCGCATCATTAACTAGCCCTACAGAATAGCTCTCTTCTAATTTTAACTGTCCTTAGCTTACAAAGTAGTATATGTCTGTATGGCATTTTCATGTTCCCTGCATTTAGGTTGAGTTTCTCTCCTTTCTCTCTTACATCTCCACTCTGCTACACCATCCCTACTCAAACATCCCTAGTTTTCCTATCTATTTTTCTTATCACCTGTTCTCTGTAATTCCCCCTACTTTTTTTTAAATTTATTTATTTATTTATTTTATTAAAGATTTCTGTCTCTTCCCCACCTCCGCCTCCCCTTTCCCTCTCCCTCCCCCAACCAAGTCCCCCTCCCTCGTAAGCCCAAAGAGCAGTCAGGGTTGCCTGCCCTGTGGGAAGTCCAAAGGTCTAGTAAGGTGATCATCCAAACTGCCTAGGCTCCCACAAAGCCAGTACGTGCAGTAGGATCAAAAACCCATTGCCATTGTTCTTGAGGTCTCAGTAGTCCTCAATGTCCGCTATGTTCAGCGAGACCGGTTTTATCCCAGGCTTTTTCAGACCCAGGTCAGCTGGCCTTGGTGAGTTCCCGATAGAACATCCCCATTGTCTCAGTGTGTGGGTGCACCCCTCGCAGTCCTGAGTTCCTTGTTCGTGCTCTCTCTCCTTCTGCTCCTGATTTGGACCTTGAGATTTCAGTCCGGTGCTCCAATGTGGGTCTCTGTCTCTGTCTCTGTCTCCTTTCATCGCCTGATGAAGGTTAATATTCAGGAGGATGCCTATATGTTTTTCTTTGGGTTCTCCTTCTTATTTAGCTTCTCTTAGAACCCGAGTTATAGGCTCAATGTCCTTTATTTATGGCTAGAAACCAAATATGAGTGAGTACATCCCATGTTCATCTTTTTGGGTCTGGCTTACAAAACACTATCCTGAGTGAGGTAAGCCAGACCCAAAAATGCCCCCTACTTTTAAGGCATACCCTATCTCAATGGCCCTTCTCTACTTCCCTATAATATAAAATGCTAAAAGACAGATTTGTCTTTCTGGGTGTGGGTTATTGTACTCAGTACATTTTTCTTACTTCTATTCACTTATCTAAAATATCTTTTTTATAACTGAATAAAATCATATATATATATATATATATATATATATATATATATATATAACATTTTCATTATCTATTCATGTGCTGGTGAACACTGGGGACCTGTGCCATTTTTATCTTGTATCCTGGCCTCTAACCTCATCAAGAAAGACTTTCTTTTTTGGTGGGAAGTAGATTATAAAGATATAATTCATGCCCTAAAAATTGATCCACTTAAAGAACATATTTAAACTGCGCAATTCTTCCCCCAGTGAATTTTATAACATTTTCCACAATCCAGAAATAAACCCCATGCCCTTTAGAAGGGCATTCTCCCAGCCCCCACAGCTTTAACCAGCTACTGATCCACCTTTTGGATTCACAGATTTGTCAGCTATGGGTATTTTATACAAATGGAATCATACAGAGTAAACTTTGTGGTCTGGCTTCTCACACTTCCTTCTCTGCTGAAAAATGTATTTTTGGGTCACTGTTTTCTGCTCTTGTATGAAACTACTGCATTGTATATAAGTGTGTTTTTAATCTATTCATCAATTAAATTGAGCATTTGAACTCTTTTCAAACTTTGGCTATTATGAATCATGACGATAGAGATATCTGTGTGCAAATTGTACATGTGTATTTCATTCTGCTTTAGTATGGGCCTAGAAGTGGAATTGCTGGGATAATAAAAGGTTTCAATAATGAGTGAAAATCTGTTTTAAATAATCTTTTTAAATGTTAATTCAATCACACACACCCAAAAAATAAACATAGACAGTCCTTAACTCATAATTAATTTGTGGTAGTTTGACTTCTGGTAAAGAGAAAGTAATGTGCACTTGTCTTAATTGCTTTTCTTCTGCTTTCATAAGACATCATGACCAAGGCAACTTATAGAAGAAAGGATTTATTTGGGGCTTATAGTTTTAGAGGGTAAGTCCATGATCATCATGGTGGGGAGGATGGCAGCACACAGGCAGTCAAGGCACTGAAACAATAGCTGGGAGTGTATATTGATCCTCAAGCACTAGGCAGAGAGAGGTAGTAGGGAATGGCATGGGTTTTTGAAACTTCAAAGCTCTACCCCAGTGGCATACCTCCTCAAACAAGGCCAGATATCCTAATCTTCTCAAACAATCCCACCAACTAGGAACCAAATATTTAAACTTATGCACTTTGGGGGGCCATTTTCATTCCAACCACCACATGCACACATTGAACCTTTACTGTGGGGAATGCTTGCTCCCTCTCAGCCTGTTGACCACAAAGCTGAGAAGGCAAGAAGCAGGACCAGCAAAAGAAAGCTTTGTACGGGGTCCATGAACATGAACAGAAACAGCCCTCTGGGAGATATACTTTGGTGAATCACTTCAACTTTATTCCAGACTATAAGAAATATATAGGACTGGGGATCTTGAGGACAAACCCTAATTTGCATTAAGTGGCACACTCCTATCAGGAGACTTTGTATGTGACAGTAAGGTCCTATCAAAATGGCTATAGCACTTGCCAAAATACTGTGTGGGCTGTGGCAGGTAATAATGTCAAGGTCACCCTTGAGATAAGTCAGGCATTCTGGGCCTAGAGACTTCCTCCAGATAAGGCCAGGTAGAGAGCAGGAAGCTTTGCTGTGGGAAGAAAGGAGGTTCCATATTGACAAGCTTAGAGAGAGCTGCTAGGCTATGGTAGACAATGACCTGTACCAGCCAGCAGTGTCTTCCCACATTTTATCTTCTTCTATTCTGGCAATATGCAAAATGGACCCTCAAGATGTAGTGCAATGACAATCTACAAGTCACAATCAGCCAGAAAATCATGAGGATAAATAATTTGCATTCTATACTGTATTGTGTCACTGAAATCTTATATTTGCCAGGTTAGCTAAATTAGATGAAATTTTGACTCATGATATTTCCAATGGATTTATTAGGAAATAACTCCATCAAGAGTAGAAAAGTTCCTATAGTGACATTTTATCTCAATTCACTTATTGAAAAAGACTGGGCAAATTAGTCCTTCAGTATATAATAATAAGATAACAGAGACCAAGAATCTGGGTTCTGCCACCAACTACCTAAATGCCCATATATAAATAACTACCTGTTAGTTTCTACACTGTTCTTACCTGAAAAATGAAGGATTGGAATTTTCATTGTCTAGCATCCTTCCTCCTTTTAATAGACTGTAATTTTATAAACATGTGTGAAAGCATCTTGACACATTAAAAGCAGTTTTAAAATATCAGCCATCATTATCACATATTGCCTCCTTGCTGAGAAATGGCTGTATCCCATGGTGAAATAGCATCAGCACTCAGTCTTGTAGAAAAGTATGCCCAAAATAGAGCATTTTCTCAAAAAACAAGACTATATATTTTCATGCAATTCTCAGGTTCTTATGGGACCTCTCAAAGGATGGGAAGCACATTTATTTTTTTCTGTGTAATTCTATTTTCTTGAACAAAGAATATACTACAAGGGGAATCCTCCATGAAATATATTTGCACAACTTCTCTGGAAACATAAATGGCTTTGGAAAGAAGACAGTGAGTTATAGCCTCCACGTAATTGGAGCCATGGTGAAATTGTCCCATGGTGCACTGTGTTACAGATTTGGAGAAAATGAGAACTCAACACAGAAAATTTTTAAAATTACAGCTAACTGTGTGGAAGGCACACACGATCTAATTTTAGCAAAACCTCTCAGTGTTATTTGGCTTAGGAATCTCAGAATGTTTGTTCAATTTCCTGAGTATTCCCAGTTCACACAAAAAATGAACTTCACACCCAGTCATGAAAAGCTTATTGTTGCTTGTACTTCTGTAGGTTGACTAGATTTACCAGGTTGTTTCAACATGGTTTCCCCTCATAAGGTTGCATAGTGCCCCTGAGGTTAAAGTTTTTCAAATGTGTATCACATAAGGTAATTTGGGGTATTGGGAGGGTTGCTCATCTAATCTCTATTTTAATTCTATACATGACTGGGAATGGAATGCAAGGTCTCTACCCCTGAGCCTTATCCTCAGCCCAAAACTTTAATACTTTATATCAGGATAATTTATCTCAGTTGCCTTTTGTGTTTAAGAAATCTATAAAGGTATGCACAGTGAAGTTAAAACATGGAGTACTGAACTAAACAGAAATTCTCAACAGAAGAATTTCAAATGGCCAAAAGATACTTACGGAAATACTTTCCTTAGCTATTAGGAAAATGCAAATCGAAACAACTCTGAGATATCATCTTACACCTGTCAGAATGACTAAGATCATAAACACTAATGACAGCTTATGCTGGAGAGGATGTAGAGTAAGGGGAACACTCATCCTTTGCTGATGGGAATGCAAATTCGTGCAACCACTTTGGAAATCAATATGGTGGATTCTCAGAAAATTGGGAATCAACCTGTCTCAGGATCAAGCAATACCACTCTTGGGCATATACCCAAAAGATGCTCAATCATACTACAAAAGCATTTGTTCAACTATGTTCTCAGCACCATTATTTATAATAGCCAGAATGTGGAAACAACCTAGATGCCCCTCAACTGAAGAAAGGGTAAAGAAAGTGTGGCATATTTACACATTATAGTACTACTCAGCAATAAAAAAAACAATGACATCTTGAATTTTGCATGCAAATGAATAGAATTAGAAAACATGAGTGAGGTAACCCAGATTCAAAAAGATGAATATGGTATGTGCTCACTCATAAGTAGATACTAGCTATAAACAAAGGACATTGAGTCTAGAGAAGCTAAGTAATAATGTGAACCCAAAAAAATAAAACATATATGGGGGTTGGAGACAAACAGGGTCACCTGACAAGATTGGGGCAGGGTGGGGGGTGTTAGAGGGTGGGGAGAAGGGAAGGGCTGAGGAGAACTTGAAAAAATGGGATGGTCGAGATGGAGGGTGGTACAAATATGAGAGCAAGGAGAGAAATGTCTTGATTGGGGGAGCCATTATGGGGTTGGCAAAAAGCCTGGCTCCAGAAAAATTCCCAGGAATCCACAAGGAAGGAGCAATGGATTGGTGTTTTTTTTTAATTTAATAAATAAAAAGAAATATATGGCATCAATTTCTTATTTATGGAAGCCATTTTGCTTGCCCATACCTCACTCTTTGCTTTCAGGATATTGCAGTAAAAGCCTGATATCACCCTGACTGTAAACATTCTCCTTCACTTATCTATCCAGGCATTATGAATCCGGGTGCTTATATAGGAACTACTGCACACTGCTACCTCCCCTTCCAAATAGAAGGATGAATCTCTTCTTCGAGGTGTTTTAAAATCTTTTGAATCATGAACAAATGGCACTAGGAATTTGTCCCACTTTGAAATGTAAAAATATAAGATATAAACATCTTATTATCTCTAGAGGTCTTAATCTACCCCATCATCCTGAAATGTTAACTATTTGTTCTTTTACCCAACTTTATTTTGGGGGAGTCATGATATGTAAAGATAGCAACACTCCTTATTCTAGGACCCACATTAGTAGTTTAAAGCAGCACAGTCTTCATCCTACTGGTCACCTTATGCTACAAAGTCTGCTTTATAGTTTTTATGCAGTAAAGAGTTCACAGATCCTTCCTTATGCACAAATTCTCCCTTTAGTTTCAAATTTACAGTCTGGATTTCTAGTCAAAATCCCCATAAATTTGCTTTGGGGCAGCATCTGAAATGCAACATAAACTCTCCATCTTCCTTTTTCTGTCCCATTCATTTCCTATTTTCAATACTTACTCTTGCTTTGCAACCATAGAGTTAAGGAAATAAAGAACCTGATAATCTTCCACATTTTCTGCAGCTTCTCTCCACCTCACAAAGATCTTCATAGTTTAAACTATGACCCAGGCACTGAGAATCCAGGCATGACTAACCGAATCAAATTATCTGTTTCAGACATTTCTATCACAGTAGGAAGGAAAAAATATCAAATAATTATAGAATATAATTTGTGGAAATAAATATTAAGGATAAAAAGGAAACAATATATTTGAACTGTATTGCCAGGCAGGGTCATACTTTAAAATGTCATCTTTGGTTTCTGACATAAGCCTTGAATTCTGTGATTTAGCTCAGTGATAGAATATTTGCCTCTCATTCATAAGGCCCTGGATTTAATTCTTAGCACCAGGACAAAGGAAGAAACAGCTTTGGCTTCTGAATCAGGACAACTGTGTCAGGCAGGTACTAGTATATATCATTTTAATGCAGCAACACTGAACGAACATCCCTCAAAGTAAAACTCTTTCCATAATATAAAGCATGACAGAGATTCTTGGACTTTGAATCAGGACCTGACTCCCAACACCTACACTCAGTTCCTCTGTACATTCTACCATTGCATCTTTAAGTACCAAATACTGAAAAGAAAGGGGAGAAGGTGAATATTTTACATTAAAATATAATGAATATTCTGTGCTCCACCTCCTCCAAAACCACAACCATAGAGAACATCAAGAAATCTACATTGTATATTTAAAGTAGAAGAGAGAATTTGTTGAAAGACAAAGATAAAAGAAAAACTCAGCTTTCTCTCTGTAGAATTTATGCATAAAAAGCATATGGTAGGCTTTGTAGCATCAGCTCCCCAGGAAAATGAAAGTTGAGTCCAAAGCACTTTAGGGCTTATAGCATTTCATACATCTCTCTGGGGGGAGAGTCACTGTTTTGTTCATATTGTGGATAAAGTGATTATACATATATACTCAATGGTGATGTTCTGGCCTCATTTTAACCAGATTTAACTACATATTTTCACTACACAAGAAATGTGATGGAAGGTGTGTGCAGTAGTTTGAATGTAGTTGGCTGCCATAATGTCCTAGGCAGAAGCACTACTAGGAGATGTGACTGTTGGAGTGGGCATGGCCTTGTGGGAGGAAGCGTGTCACCGTTGGGGCAGGCTTTAAGTTCTCCAATGTTCAGGATACCGGTAGCCTAGTATCTCAGTTCGATTTCTTGTTACCTGAAAGATAAAGCACTCTCAGATCCAGCACCACGTCTGTCGTCACACTATCATACTCCCCGCCATGATGATAATGGGAAGAGTGGCAACAAAGGCCTTAACTGAAACAGTGTGAATAACAGTATAAGTTCTAACTCTCATGTCTGATCATTTTACAATATGAATGATGAATTTATGAACTTGATCAAGAAGAAAGTGGAGGCAGTGAGACATAATAAATTTATAAACATGAAAAAGTGCCTATTTTATGGATAACTAATGGCACTGTAGGGAAACCTGGGCAAATGAGACAAGACTGATGATCAAAATTGAAACCAAGAAATCAAAGTGCAAGCTGGACCCGATATTGAGTACTTCTTGTGTCACAGGCAAATGCATGGAAGGACACCAATATCTTAGGTCTACTCTGGAAGACACAGTTTGTTTTTAGGGTTCTAAAAAAGTTAAACATCCCACTTATATATAAACCTTAAATATTAATATTAACCTGTATTCTAGCTTTATGTATGTGCTGCTTACATACAAACGTAGGAAGAGACAGTTTGTCTTGAAGTGACACAGGGTAGACTACACATGTGCTACTTTGGAAGTGGGAGACCAGCACTAATGAGATCAATATGGAGAGATAAATGGCTTCACGAAACAGACAGTACCCAGAGAAACATGGCATGAATTAAAAATAAAGAAAACCAGGAAAGTCTCAGAAATTCATCTTTTCCCTTCTCCATATGACTGTGATTTATTTGTAATTAAATAAAATGAAGTGATAGATAAATTGATTTATATTAATAAATGATATATATTAGCAGGTGATAGATAGTAGTAGATAGACAAACAACTAATAGAAATTACATAAATAGATAAATAGGTAGAGCTTAAAAATAAGTTAGAAAATATTGGTAGAAAAAGAAGCTGGACTTAGCAAATAGTGTAACAAGGAAGGCCTGTAAAGGTTATTATAAAGAGCAGCATTATAGTCATTTTCTACTTCTCTGCCATGTCTTCTTACAGCTAGATCCTAAATAAATCCCTCTAGACAGAAAGGTAGAAATAGATATCATCTTTAGAATTAATAACACAAAATGCAATAATGACCACAATTAAGTCTCATCAAGATTGTGACAGCATAATTAGTGCCTCAGTAGAGAGTACTATACATTATTATACATCTTTATCAAAATGGACTTTTAAAATGTAATTGCTCTGTAGTCTTGTAAAATCTTTCCTGCTGGAATATGTTTTTCTGAATTGAGATTTTTCTTTTTCTCAAAACTGAACATCAGTAGTCTTTGACAGTCAGGTTAAAATGCTGATGTATCTTCCAATCTCATCTCCCTTCCTGCTTCCCAAATTTGATTCTGCACACCATGAGGAGTGCACATGAGAAAGAGAAAAATTCTGCTCAGAAACTCTCTTCATTTGTGGATCAAATAAGTGATTTCCATATAGAGCACCAATTTATCTTCTAAATTGACAAGAAACATAAAGCAAGTGTATGATTTGAAAAGAAAATTAACCCTATTGGTATCAAGGCCTGAACTTCCCTATAAGAATTACTTCTTCCTTCCAGAAGTCTTTTATTCCAGCCACAAGATTTTTTTTCCCAGGGGACTGGTACAATAGAATCTTCACAGAGATGTACTAACCCGTATCAAATCATCTCTTCAGGAAAAAGAATGCAGGGAGCGAACAACAGTAGACAGCACGGTGAAAGAATTTTATTTCTCACAGATGAAAGCGTTTCTGTGCAGTTGCTGCAGCTTCCACTCTAAGAGCATAATTGCCACATCTTAAATTTAGGGCTGGCAGAAGAAAGAGGGAAAACCAAAAGAATAAAGCATAGTAAATAAGGAGCACTAACAAAAACAGACCAACATGCTTGCCACAGCAAAATTGTTAGCAGTATTTTTCTTTCCTTTCCCAATAGATTTGCTGTCTGAGTTCAGAGTGTTAGCTTCTGAATTCGCAGGTGCGGGTCTGAAAGGTCTAACAAACTCAGCCACACCCCTTTGCAACCTCTTTCTCTTTCATATGCCAGGAAGACATGGCAGGGTCCCTTGATAGCAGGCATGCAGCATAGATTACATATGAACCAAGCCTGCTGCCTTGTGGTGTAGGACCACACTCCCCAGCAGAGACTTCTAAGAGCAGGTACACAGCTTTGGCAGGGAAGAGTGGAACTTCTCTTGCTTCAGACAAGTTCTATTTGTGGCATTAGTACGGAGAAAAAGACAAGATCTCCTAAGTCTCTTATCCTGAAGATCAATTGCTTTTCCTTCAAACTGAAACCTTCAGCATTCTCTCAAAGACAAGCTCTCTCCTTCTATAGAAAACTCAACTTTTAAATTTTATAGGCAGTTTTTTCCCTGTGAAAATTTTAGGAGTCTGAAAGTGATGTTTATTTGCAGTAAAGATCAGGTAAAAAAAAATTGTCCATTCCTACCAATAAATACAAAAGAAGTATGCTGAGGTGAAGACACAAGATGGTTGATTGAAAAAGAAGACTTACAGCTACCTAGTGGTTGTATTGTCTACAGAGCAATAGGTTGGAAATTCTCCCTATGCTATGCCGACAAAAGAGGACCAGACTGCAAGTAGCAGATCAATTTAAAAGTTCAAGAATGAAAGAACTAGGATCTCTACAGTCAGTCATGACTAATGACATCAGGCCCATTTGTCTGCTGCTGAAGTGGGATCCGACAAGATCCAGCTAAAATAGTAGAATTTATAATGATCTACACTCACAACATAAAAGGTCCAGGGTTCAATGAAAAAAATGATTCTTCAATAAGAAGATTTAGGTGAATTCCAAACACAATGAAAAGAGACACTGGATTACAACACTAATGTGGCAGAAAGTTGGAAAAAATAATGCATTTTTGAATAGCCCAGTGCTGAATACATAAAATCATTTAAATCAAGTGAAAAATCATTTAAATCAAACTTGAGCAGAGAAAAAGAAAGCGTCAGCAAAGAATGGGGTGGTAGAAGGAACAATGAGACATACAATTTTAAAAGACAAAATGCTCAGTATAAAAGCCGATTTTCAAAGTGGACTCACCTCACACATAGCAATATGGTGCATCAGAAACCACTGATGTTATCTAAAGAAAGGGATGTGCTACACAGTAAATCTAGGCTAACAGGAGCTACATAGCGGACTCTATCTCAGAAAAGTGGAGGCAGGAAAATGAGAAGTTCAAGATTATCCTCAACTGCATAGTGGCAGTCTTTCCTGCATGAGGCCCTATCGAGGGAGAGAGAGAGAGAGAGAGAGAGAGAGAGAGAGAGAGAGAGAGAGAAAGAGAGAGAGAGAGAGCGGTAAGATTGTGACCAATGGAGAAAAGGGCAGCTTTCTCATCAAAAAGCAAGAAATGAAGCCAAATGGTGGAGCGTACCTTTAATCCTGGCACTCAGGAGGGAGAGGCAGGTGGATCTCTGTGAGTTTGAGGCCAGCCTGGTCTACAGGAACTAGTTCCAGGATAGGCTCCAAAGTTACAGGGAAACTCTGTCTTAAAATACCCCCAAAAAGCAAGAAATAAATATCCCAACATCTTCCAGATGGTGACATAAAAGAAAAGTCACCTCAGAAAACTAACTTATAAGCAGTAGGATTATCCCTCCAGAATAAAGGTGAAAGTGACACATTCTCCCTAAAACAAAAAGGTAATCTTTCTACTCCTACATCTTCTAAAATATTGTAAGATAGTCAATAAACAGAAAGTAGTAAAAGATCTTTGTATCATCATGAAGAAAAGAACCAAAAGAATGTGATAACCAAAATAAGAAATAAGAAACATTTCTGAAACATGTTTGATGGTTCAAATAAAAATCAAGAGACTTTGAAGTGGTTTTAATGTGTCTACAGGAAATTACTAAATCACAATTACTAAAAAATAATGCATAAACAAATAGATAGATAAAAAAATAAATAGCTGGAGAAGGCTGGGGAATGCAAATGGAAGTAGGGTCCCATGCATAAAAACATGGTGCTCAAGCTGACAATGTGCTAGAGAAATAATAATAATAAATAATAAAATGCAAAAAGGAATCACATACAGAGCTCTGCAAATGCACACTCAAAGGTGCAGTTGTGAGACCAGTGGAGTGAAGTTATCTTGTCCATAAAAGCCCAATTGCGGAACATACTTTTAAAACTCTGGGAAATAAGATTTATAGCATTACAGACAGCACTTGCTGAAAACAGAAATAAAAAATCTGATTTTTTTTTAGTAGGAACAATAAGCTTTATCATGAAAAGATTTTTAATTACATTTGATTGTTTGTTAATTTATTTATTTATTCATGTGTGGGCATGTGTGTGTGTGATGTGGGATGTCCTGTATATATGTTGCTTTTATTGGCTAATGAATAAAACTGTTTGGCCAAAGGCTTATCTATAGGCCTAGCTTTCATAATTAATAAGAAGTCTCCATGTAATTATTTGGGAGGTAGTTGATAATATAGAAAAAGATTTGTTACATATAAGAGGAAATAAAATTCGTGTCAGTCATTCAAATCTTAATTTCTGATGATACATGAATGTTCCCAGACACAATTTGCTCAAAGTACAAAGCATGAAGCAAGCAATTAGTTTCATTCTACACTTCTATAAAGTACTGGGTTACCTGTGCATGCTCTAACCGGTATCCAGGGACTCTTTGGGATACCACCGAGAGCTTAATTACACACCCAACTGAAGCACCCTGACATCCCTGCTCCAGCTCTTCTTTCTTTAGAGCCTCTTCAACACCCAGTTAGTAGACCATCTCGCACTTGCATGCTGCAGGAAGTACACCACCAACTTAGTGAAACACTATTGAGTTATCTGCCCACTTTCCTGAGAACTATTTTTATCTTATTCTTTTTAGGACACCATTTCTACTTCCTATGGCAATAAGAGAAAGGAAAACATTTATAGCACTGCTAAGGGAATACCCCTTCCCAACAGTGACCAAGGCACCAATATTTTTCTATTCTTTCTCAGTGAAGCAGAAATACAGAAAACAGCATGTGTTCAATTAGTGGTGCAACCTCCAACTCAGCAGGTTTGAAGTAGGACACTTAATACCTCTGCCTGGCAGACCTTTTGCCATTAAAGTAATAATAATTTTCTTTTCTAGGTCCTACTGCAAATGACCATGAAATTATAAACAGACTCAACTACTGGGATGCAATAAACCATTCAGCAGAATTAAATACTGTGGAATTAAAACAAAATAGACTCAGAGAAGGATGAATAAATGTAGGGTAGATATTATTGTAACACAAAATAAAATCAAAGAAGGAGAGTACATCCTTCACCTGAAAATGACAATGTGAGAGAATGTTTTAGAAATATCTATGGAGTGACATGATTATATTGTTGTCTGTTGATAATTATAATGATTTGTTGAAGATGCACAGACATCTAAAGCCATGTTGCATTTGATCAAGGCTTGGAGTAGAATACTGAATTTGGTCTAAGCTGATTTAGGATAGAGGTTTGCTTCTGATACAAAGTCATGTCAGTCAAGCAACCACATCATAGAGGTTTGCTTCAGATACAAAGTCATCTCAGCCAATCAACCAGGTCAAGTTAACCTTAAAATGCTAATCAACCAAATTAAAAAATGGGGCACTGAACTGAACAGAGAATTCTCAACAGAAGTTCAAATGGCCAAAAGACACTTAAGGTCATGCTCAACCTCTTTAGCGATCAGAAAAATGCAAGTCAAAACAACTTTGAGATACCATCTTATACCTGTCAGAATAGCTAAAATAAAACCACCAATGATAGCCTTTGCTGGAGAGGATGTAGAGTAAGGGGAACACTCATCCATTGCTGGTGGGAATACAAACTTGTGCAACCACTTTGGAAATCAGTGTGGCGGTTTCTTAGGAAATTCGGGATGAACCTACCCCAGGATCCAGCAAACCACTGTTGGGAATATACCCAAGAGATGCCCTATCATACTACAAAAGCATTTGTTCAACTATGTTCATAGGAGCATTATTTGTAATAGCCAGAACCTGGAAACAACCTAGATGCCCCTCAATGGAAGAATGGATAAAGAAAGTATAGAATATGTATGCATTAGAGTATTACTCAGCGGTAAAAAACAATAACATCTTGAATTTTGCATGCAAATGGATGGAAATAGAAAACACTCTTGAGTGAGGTAACCCAGACCCAAAAGGACGAATATGGTATGTACTCACTCATTCTAGCCATATAAAGGACATTGAGCCTATAATCCGTGATCCTAGAGAAGCTAAATAAGAAGGTGAACCCAAAGAAAAACATATAGTTATCCTCCTGTATATTGGAAGTAGACAAGATTGTCAGGCAAAAATTGGAAACTTGGGGGTGGGGTAGGGATAAGGAGAGATGGGGAGAAAAAAGTAAGCAGGGATGGGGAGAGCTTGGGGGAATGTGACATTTGGGATGGAGGAAGGGTGGATATGGGAGCAGGAAAGTATATATCTTAATTAAGGGAGCCATTTTAGGGTTGGCAAGAGACTTGACTCTAGAGGTGTCCCCAGGTGTCCATGGAGATGTCCCCAGCTAGATCCTTGGGCAGTTGAGGAGAGGGAGCCTGAAATGACCCTATCCTATAGCCACACTGATGAATATCTTGCATATCACCATAGAACTTTCATCTGGTGATGGATGAAGCTAGAAATAGAGACCCACATTGGAGCACTGGACTGAGCTCCCAAGGTCCAAATGAGGAGCAGAAGGAGGGATATCATGACCAAGGAAGTCAGGACCACGAGGGGTGGACCCACCCACTGAGACAGTGGGGCTGATCTAATGGGAGCTCACCAAAGCAAGCTGGACTGGGACTGAAAAAGCATGGGATCAAACCGGATTCTCTAAACATGTCAGACAAAGAGGGCTGACTGAGAAGCCAAGGACAAGGGCACTGGGTTTTGATCCTACTGCATGTACTGGATTTGTGGGAGCCTAATCTGTTTGGATGCTCACCCTCCTAGACCTGGATGGAGGGGGGAGGACCTTGGACTTCCCACAGGGCAAGGAATCTTGACTGCTCTTTGGACTGGAGAGTGAGTGGGAGGGAAATGGGAGGAGGGGGAGGGAAATGGGAGGAGGGGGGGTAAATGGGAGGAGGGGGAGGGGAATAGGTGGAAATTTTTAAGTAAAAATAAATAAAATTAAAATTAAAAAAATTTTCCCTTGTGTGTATCACACATATTTTAATGTTCTTTCTTAAAATATTGACTTAATGAAGGCCTGTATAAAGGATATGCACAAACAAAAGCACATTTGGGGAAAAATAGTGAGAAGACACTAACAAAAGTAATATTTTGTGCAAGTGCTTCCCACATGGCTTTTCTATCCTTGGAGTTCTGAGACTTTCCAAAAAGGAGCAGGAGTTAATGTTATATCTCCTGGTCTGGCTCCCCAAAGCATGTATTGTTTGTTATAGGTTGCTACATGTTTTGTTTTCTAGTAAACAAAAGACCACCCTGTGAAATTATGTAATGAGCTTTATTTAACAAGCTTGCAACTAAAAGCTCACTGCTATTGGAACCAAATAATAATTGATAATATCAATCATCACCAACATTAAGCACAACAGGGTGCTTTGATATCAATGTTCATATTTATTTCACATCTCTGATCAAATTGAAGTATTATCCTGGTTAACCAAAAGAGAGAACACACATCTGATTAATATAATCTCATAAAATATTGTTGCTGTGATTTGTTAAAATACCTTTAGAGCTACTCTACCATCAAGAAATATCCATTCAATTGCAATGGACACAAATTCTGGAGAGTGGCTTGACACATGAGGGCTTAGTCTTAGATGGAGGATTACAAAAACACCCACTCCTCACAGTGCTGCAGCCTAGTTTCATGTCTACCATAGTACATTGGGTGCTCCTAGGGCTCCACTCGGTTCCTTCATTTTTTCTTTAACCTTTCCCCTCTTTTTCTCACTTGTTCTGCCTTATTCTTTTATTCCATATATCTCTTACTATTCCACACCCATTCTAAGTCATTTTTAAACTTTCTAACATACCATATATGATTTGCATTTTCTGTTTTATGGTCATTATTAGTGTGGTAGTTGGAGTTAATTGATTTTGAGCATATTTCTTCTGCTGCTTTGTATTTATTTTTACAGTTTTACATATCTAAGTTTGTATACTGACCACTGTGAAATATTTTTTTTGTGGGGCTTGCTGCCGTTGCTGCTACCATGGTATTTTATTTGTTCTGTTGTTGTATTTTTTCTTCTATTTTAGTGGTGCTGGAGAGGAGACTCTCAAGAAAGGCTTTCTCAATACAAAAATTTACAAATAAAAGCAGAAGAAATATTCAAACCATGAGATGCTCATGGCACAATATAGAAACATCAGAAAGGAAGACAAAATGATTCCTTGCAAGATGTCGTTCCTTCATTATCAAGTTCAAGGATAATGAAGCAAGCAAAATGCTATTTAAATTTACTACTAAAATTACCAAAGGTCTCAGTTATACAAACAAGCAGATGAATTCAATCCAAGACCTGGAAAAAGTCAGCAACATGGAAAAATGAGAAGTTCTACAGTGTGGATTAAAAAGGAATCTCCTGGGAAAATATTCAGCAAAGAAATTGAAATTTAAAAAATATAGAAATGAAAAACTCAGCGAACAACAAAGAATATCAGAGATGGAGGACAAGGCTGAGAAAAATACATTAAAATACCTATAAAAAATTCTGGGATGGGCTGGATGGTGGTGGCACAAACCTCTAATACCAGCACTTGGGAGACAGAGACTGAAAGATCTCTGTGAGTTTGAGGCCAGCCTGGTCTATAAAGAGAGTGCCAGAATAGGCTCCAAAGCTACACAGAGAAGCCCTGTCTCAAAAACCAAACCAACAAAAAAATTCTAGGATGCAACCAGGAAACCAAACCTAAGAGTTCACAGGATAAAAGTAGAGTAAAAATTAATGCCACAAGCAATTTTTTCACTGAAATTGCAGAAGAAAATTTTCCAAATAGAAGCATAAATGGACATCAATATACAAGGGTACTTAGACCTCCCCAAAGACATGACTATATATAGATATATATGTATATATAAATGACTATATAGAGTGAAAATGTATATGGTATATATAGAGAAAAATATCTTTAAGACATATAAAAGTGTCAAATATTTGACATACTAATATATTAAAAATACAGAGCAAAAAAACAATATTAAAGCCTACATTGGAAAATATGCACCTATGAAGGCAACAAGACTAGAATATTTTTGGGTCTCATATCAATAACTTGGAAAGCAAGGGAAGCCTCAAAGCACTAAATTTTCAAGCACTAAAATAAATAAATGTAAACATTATCGTTATGCCCAGCAGTTATATTTTTTAATGTATAAAAATAAGGACATTTTGATGCTAGCAAAAATAATTAGTAATGTTTAATTATTAATTTCTAAGCAATTAAGTATATATGTTCTGTGTGTGCACATGTGACATTAGATACTCTGGAATTACAGGTGTTTGTGGATCACCTGATGAAGATGTTAAGAATCAAATTCTGGTTCTCTACAAAAGGATTAAATGCTCCTAACTGCTCAGGTATCTTTCCAAGCCCTTAATATCCTCTTTCTAGTCTTCATTAATTTACAGCACATGTGATATAATAGTTCACAATGTGATTGATAAAGCAATAAACAACCCTTTCTACTTCTAGTAGTAGAAGCATCTATCAAGAATGTAGCTTAAAATGGCTTGCAGAATCTACTCTTTATAGTTTCTTAAAACATCAACTTAAATAAGTGGATTTCAGTTATAGAGTCATATTATATGCCTTCTTGTCTTTGGGTTTCTACTTTTATGACACAACACCAAGACCAAAATCTACTTAAAGAGAAACTATTTATTTCAGCTTAGAGGTATAGTCCATCATGAAAAGAAGGGAAGACAGGAATTTAAGGAAGAGACCTGGAGGCAGGAGCTGATGCTGAGGTCCTGATAGGGAGGGGTGCTGTTTACAGGCTTCCTCCTTATGGCTTGTTCAGCTTGCTTGCTCAGCTAGCTCAGGGCCACCTGCCCAGTGATAGCCAACCCACAGTATGCTAGGACCTCACACATCAATAAATAATCAATGAAATGCTCCCATAGACTTGCCTAAAAACCAACTTTATAGAAGCATTTTTTTTCTCATTTTAAGATTCATTCTTTCCATATGACTACAGCTTGTGTCAAGTTGACAAAAAAAAAAAAACCAAAAACATCTAATGAGCATGTTTGTCTTAAGGTCTAATAGTCAAAACTTCAACCCAGAAATCAACATCCTTTGCTAGGTATGTTAATGAAATGCTCAAGGCAATCATATTTCTCTTCACACAGGAAAGAATTTCAATTTGATCAAGGTGTTCCTCATTCTTCCTTCCAATTTCTATGAGATTCCTCCCCTCACACCTCCCTCCCAACTTCATTTCCAGCCAGTACTGTCCTCAAGCATGCAAACACAGGAATGTCCACTGTAGCTTAGGCAGCCCCCAATGGGTCCAGGCCTGAAGAAACTGACTTTCTCTCCAGCTGGCGATTTCTTAGAGCTTCTCAACCAGAAGTGGGACCTTGTGGGCATACCCTTCCTCATCCGTGCTGGAATATTGACAAACTGACTCTTGTAGTACACAAGCAAACATATACATAGCAAATCCAGCTGTTGCAAGTGTTCTGAAGACGTATTCCCAGTTGTCCTCCTTAACTGCTGCCTCTTAGAATCTTTCTTTCCCCTCTTTGACCTTGTTGCCCATGCCTTGTTTGTAAGGGCTGTGATATAGATGTCTTCTGTGGAGCTAAGTACCCCTCAAGTCACTTAGTCTCTGCTTTTGTATGAAAGTATTAATAATGATCCAAAAGTACAAAAGTGTGGATGCTGACAATTCAGATGTAATTCAGAGAAGCCATAATATATTTCCTTTAGTAAACAAAAATTTCCTTGTGGCATATTTTTAAATAATAATTCTTGAGACTCTCATACATATATACAAAACAAGATCGCATCTATTCTCCATTTCCTCTCTCCAACTCTCCCCATATCCCTCCCAACTTCAGGTTTTTATTTGTTTTTTTGATAGTCCGCTAAGTCCAAGCAGTGCTATCCATATGTGTTGGCCATCCACTGGTGCGTGGGAACTCTACCAGGGGCCACACCCTCAGAGAAAAACTAATTCTCCCATACTCATCAACTCCAGCCTAAGACCTGATGCCCAAGATAAAATCAGAGAGCAAGTTTCAACCTACAGACCCAGGGAAGGACTTTCTGAGCAAGACTCCAACAAGGAAATAAACCCAACAGTTGACAAATGGGACTGCTTGGAAATGAACAGTTTCTGCAGAGCAGAGAAAATCAAAGCAAGTTAGTAGGCATCCCACAAAATGGAAGAGGTCCTCTGCCAGCTACTCATCTGATGGAGGATTATTGTCTACAAAACACAACAAACCAAAAAGAACAGAACAACAAGAAAACAACCAACCAAATTTTTACTAAGAACCATGGAAATTGTTCTTTTTTAAAAAATGCTGCAAGATCCCCGCGGTAGTAGGCAGCAGAAATGCTGTAGGTCCCAAATGGTGGTAGCGGACCATGTGGTGGCAGGCAGCGGGCTCTGGGAGCAGCCAGTCCCAGGCAGAAATGGCTGCTGGTACAGCGGGCCCTGGAAGCAGCCAGTCCCAGGCAGAGACGGCTGCTGGTCTCAGAGCAATGGCTGGTCCCAGGCAGGGAGACACATGGCGGGCGGGCAGAAGACAGAAACATGGATAGACACGACATTCAGGGAGAGGTTGAATGTTTATTCAGGGGGTTATGGAGGAGGAAGGGTGAAGGGGGGGACAGAGAGGGGGTGGAGAGAGAAAGAGAGAAGAGGAGAAAGAGACAGAGAAGGGGGAAGCAGAGAAGTGGGGAGAGAGGCAGAAGCAAAGCTGCCTCTCTGAGAGGAAGATGGAAAAGAGAGCGAGCTCAGGCAGGAAGCTGAAGATCAGCCTGCCTCAGCGGATGGGGGAGGGAGCGGAGTGGGAGTGGCTTGTCTCTTAAAGAGACAGAAAACCATAACATTCCCAGGTCTTCCTTATAATAAAAAGCAGGAGATTAGACACCACAGTTTGAAGGAATTGGGGCGGCGAATTCTCAAAACTGCTTCCTGCTGATTTGTGGGTGTTGCCTTGAGGGGGGGACCTGAAGAAGGCTGTGTGCTGGGAACATCCTGGCATAGCTGGTCTCTTTGCTTCTGACCGATGTCTGTGGCATGGAAATATCTGGTATCTCTTATCCTGTTTAAGGTATTGGCAGAACAAAGAACGAAGTTAAATTAAGGAAAAAAAAATTTGTGACCAGGGAATTGAGGGGGATGTATCTGACCTGTTTAAGGTGGATTTCTTAATTTGGCTCCCTGGAACTCACAAGAACTCCTTGGGTTTGTGAAAACAGAAGTTTTAGACATATAATGACTGTAGCATAAGAGATAAATTTGGTTTGAAATTTGTTTGGTGAGGTAATCTGGGAAAACCTCTCAGCTCTCAAACTGTCAGAGATCTTTGAGAAGGATAAGATTTTACTTGAGTTACTGATTAAAAAATGACAGAGAACTTACTTGGTTGGCACCCAGAGCTACTCTTTTTTGGGTCCTCCGTGGTCGCTGAAGGTTGCACTTGAGCTTTGCTGTTTAGCGCAGGGCCTGCCAGGCTCCTGAAGATCCTGTGGGCTAAGAAATCTGTAGGAAGACAGGCCTACCTTGACCTGAGCAGCTAGGCTGTCGATTCTAGTGATTCCGTCCACATCTAGCGGTCTTTAGTTTAGATGAAAGGCAGTTTTGCCCAATGGTCAGCACTCTGCAGTCGAAGCAAAATGCAGAAGAACGTTGTTCTGTGTGTCCATTTGTCTTCTGTCTTCTTTGGAGGAAATAAGAGTGTGCTGCTAGGAGCCAACCTGTCTCTTTTGTTATGAAAAGTTTTTAAATATTAAATACTTAAATATCATATTCCCCAGATCTCTGAGCGGTCGAGGGCTGTTTATCAGGAATAACTATAGGATAGAATTTGTTTGGAAAGTTGGGTCTGAGCTTGACCACACTGGCTCAACAGGTAAGATTTACATTTGTAAAAAGACAGAGGGAAAAAACTGCTCGTAATATAAGGTTAGTGGCAGAACTGACAATGGTAGAGAACAGCTCAAGAGATTTAAAGGTACATACCAGTTTAAAATATGAGACTCATGTTTTGTAGTCTGAAATGAGATGTAATAAACAATTATTATAGAGAGAGTGAACAAGAATTGGGCAATGTGGATGCCTCTGACGGGCCCTATCAAAGGCATTTGACCATTGCTCAAAATACATTTAACAGAGTTAGCATGAGGAGTTTAGTGAAAACCAAGTAAAGAGGCAGGGTAAAACCAGGAGAGTGTGGTCACGTGATCTGGCCCTCAGCCAAGATGGCGACCACCACGTGTAGTCTGCTCTGTTGGAAAGCCTGCCATGCCACAACAAAAGCCACAGAGGGGAGGGGCAAAAGGCTGGAACCCAAAAAACTGAGGACAGGACAAGGTGAACTAGAAACATGAGGTGAGAATCTCCTCAGAGCAAGGTTCTCTAAAGCAATTGGATCATCAAGTTCATAACATAGGAAGTCCATTTTAATAGTTGAAAAGAAAAGAAACTTAATGCTAGCTACTTATAGATAGAACATGAATAGTTTACTAGTTATTCAGATTTAGTGGTAGCAATTTCCAGTTTTGATCTGAGAATTATCTAGAATTGAAAATCTACAAAGATATGAATTCTGTCCTTGTCAAATTCTATTTAAGATAGCTTAACTATGCAATTTCACTGTCCTAATATCAGATAATAATTTATAAATATCAGGACATGCACCAAAACACACTTAAAATTTTCTCTAGTACATTTACTAAGTAATAAGAAATTGAATGTTTTACATTTTAAAAAGCTGTGGATCAGTACTGTCAATAAAAATGGGAGAATCAGATATGCAATATAGATATCAGTGTAAGGATATAGCATTCTGCATATTAAAGATTCTTAGACTCCAAGAAAAATCATCTTTGAACCCTTGAGATATATTTCCCTCATGTGTGACCTTGGACCGTGCTTGTCATGCTTCTAAAACCTAGATTCCTGATGTGCAAAATTAGTCTGAATGTCTTCTTCCTATGCTAAGAGGCTCTACAAAGATAATAAAGCAAATGTGTTTAACAAGCTCCCATTTCTGAATAATTGTCAATGTGAAACTATATATATATGACAACTGAGGCAAAGGGTAAATTAAGGCAAACTGACCAACTTCTTTGTACTTTAAGATTGAAAAATTCCTAAATGTAGGGCTTGGTAGACAATGAAATGCTTTTGTTTGGAATTACCCCTTCATCTGGCTCTGTTAAATATTTGAGGTCCCTATATCACAATTTTATATGAATTAAGGCATTAAAACCTCAGTTAAAAAACCCACATGTTTGGTTTATGTGGTAGATAGACTAGCAGCTTCTGAAGAACGCTACACATAACCTGGAAATATGCTGCATTACAGGCCACAGAAGATTACAGATGCCAGGGCCTCGAAGTGAGATGATTACTTGGCTTACATGGGTGGGAAAACTCCCATCACATAATTGTTATAATTTGCCTGGGATTATTTTGGCTATCCATGATCTCTATGCTTCCAGATGAATTCTACGGTTGTGTTTTCTAGTTCTCTGAAGAATGCCATTGGAGTATTGATTGCAATTTCATTGAATCTGTAGATCACTGTTAGAAATTTGACCATTTTTATTATATTAACTGTGTTAATGAATAAACATAAGAGATATTTCAAAAAAAATGGGAGAACTCTCCCTGGTCAGATGAGAAAGACAGCAGAAGAAGGCATTCAAAAGTACTGATGAGCTCAACCTGTCATAGATGTTTTTAAGTAGAGGAAGGGGGCAAATGTCGGCAGTCTCTACCAAACCAGCAGCTGACAAGAAACAGGGACGTCTCAAAGGACTGAATTCTGCTAACATTTGGTATGAATAGGAAGCAAGTCACCACCCTGTCCATCAGGGATCCCAAAAATGAGCACATTTTGTCTTGATATAAGCCCAGCAAAATCCATGTCAGACTACTGACTTGGGAATTGTAAAATAAGTTGTGGCACTCAATCTGCCTGTGGTAAGGAGTTTGACTTCACCTACAGTTAGTTTCTCTCCTAAGTAGTAATGTCTAGGTTCTCAGAATGTCCTACCTGATAAAGGAATCTTTGTCTGACATCTTTGGCCCCTACATATCCTAAAATAATTATTTATAATGGAGACTTTGGACAAAACTGTAACTCTTCTAACATCTAGAAGAACTGGAGACTAATGTGAGCAGTCAATTATTAAACCTCAATACAAATTCTAGACACGCAGGGCTTTGGGAAGCTTCCCTGTTGTCCGTACACACACCTTTAATCCTGAAAGACCCGGATAAATCCAGACCCTCTAGCAGGAAGAGAAGAATCAGAAATCTAGGATTAGCCAGTTCAGTGACTCTGTTTCAGGAACTAGCTGAAGAAAAAGTTAGATTGTAATCTTGAGAATAATCTTGAGAAACAGGGAGTTACCCCCTTGTGATTATCACTTGTATTTTCAGAATTTTCAATGATTTGGATTACTAGGTTGTGGTTTCTTCCTTTAAATACCCCATTCTCCCAGCTACTCAGGGTCCAACTCCTCCCCTGCGTGGGTTGAGTCTCAGCCAGTGCACTGGCTCCTGTCAATAAACCTCTTGTGATTGCAGCAAGGATGGTCTCTCTTGAGTTACTGGAGTGGGGGTCGCGTTATCCGGAGACTTGAGTGAGAGTCTCCCCACACCGGGGGTCTTTCAATCCCAGTAGCTACAGTAGTCTGCCATAGAAACCAGGCAGTATTGGTGCATGCTTTTATTTTTTTTATTTTTTTATTAAAAATTTCTGCCTCCTCCCCTCCTCCCTTTTCCCTCCCCCTCCCTCATTCCCCACACCCCACTCCCCTCTCCCTCCCTCTCCAGTCCAAAGAGCAGTCAAGGTTTCCTGCCCTGTGGAAAGTCCAAAGTCCTTCCCCCTCCATCCAGGTCTAGGAAGGTGAGCATCCAAATAGGCTAGGCTCCCACAAATCCAGTACATGCAGTAGGATCAAAACCCAGTGCCCTTGTCCTTGGCTTCTCAGTCAGCCCTCCTTGTCCGCCACGTTCAGAGAGTCCGGTTTTATCCCATGCTTTTTCAGTCCCAGTCCAGCTGGCCTTGGTGAGCTCCCAATAGATCAGCCCCAACGTCTCAGTGGTTGGGCGCTCCCCTCGTGGTCTTGACTTCCATGCTCATGTTCTCCCTCCTTCTGTTCCTCATTTGGACCTTGGGAGCTCAGTCCATTGCTCCAATGTGGGTCTCTGTCTCTATCTCCATCCATCACCAAATAAAGGTTCTATGGTGATATGCAAGATATTCATTAGTATGGCTATAGGATAGGGCCATTTCAGGCTCTCTCTCCTCAGCTACTCAAGGACATAGTTGGGGACATCTCTCTGGATGCCTGGGAACCCCTCTAGAGTCAAGTCTCTTGCCAACCCTAAAATGGCTCCCTTAATTAAGATATATACTTCCCTGCTCCCATATCCATCCTTCCATTATCCCAACCATCCTATTCCCCCAAGCTCACCCCATCTCCCCCTTCTCACTTGTCTCTCCCGATCTCTCCTTTACCCCATTCCACCCCACCCCTCAGTTCCCAATTTTTGCCCAGCAATCTTGTCTACTTCCAATATCCAGGAGGATAACTATATGTTTTTCTTTGGGTTCACCTTCTTATTTAGCTTCTCTAGGATCACAAATTATCCCTGCCTTAGAGAGGTAGGATGTTCTGTCTCTGGGTCTTTATAATTGTGTTTCCTTTACCTAATGATAGCCTATTCTTTTCTCCATGCAAAATCATAAGTATAGTAGATTTTAGTGGGTTCTGTGAATCAAACCTAAGGTCTGGTGGGGGCTTGAATTTTCAACAATCTGGCTTGAAAAGAAGGTTCTGAATTTATGACTAGGTCTAAAATAAGTCCCTGAAACTGTTACCTCAGACTATCTGTCTGTCTCAAGGAAAGATACTGACTACAAGGGACATTCTCTAGTGAAGCAGATGCACAATTAATAAAAGCTCAGAGAAAGAAATTGGGGTTCATTCTGAAAATCTGAAAAGCAAAACAGCCAACCACTCACTCTTACGTCTACCTCAGTCGCAAATAGTAATCCTGCTTCCAGGAATCTCAAAATAAGACTGTCTGAGAGCTGTCTCTTCCCATTTTATGATCCTCTAGGGCTGGGATTAAAGACATGTATCACCTGGTTTCTATGGAAAACTAACATGGTTACTGAGATTAAAGATGTGTGTTACCACCGCTGTGAAGGGCCAAAAATAAGCCTATTGTCATCTTGTCTGAAGGTCAAAGAGTTTGAGATTGCTCAAAATTGTTGACAACAACTACAGCTATACATCCTGACCTAGGATGTGATTACTTAGTCCTTTTGAAATTAAGATGGCTTATACAGATCGATCCACTGCCCCCTGACCAAAGGTCAGTAAATTCAAGCATATTTCTACTCCTTCTTTTGAAATAGGAGGTTTGACCTTAGGAGTGGTTGCCTTCAGGATACATGGATACTTGGTGTAGGGAAGGTTAAACAACAAAATGTTAATGATTTGATGTCTCAAAGTATTGAAGCAAATAACTGTTCTAGTTATCCTTTGTATCATGTTAAAGCAGTCTTTTGTCTTCTTCCCCTTTTTGTATTGGGGTATAAAACTGTATGGGAAATAAACCCTGGTGAATTCAGCATTCAGTATTCTCTGAGTTGCCCTCCCATTACTATCCTACCTCTTAGTGATTATTTCTTATCTCTGTTCTTCCTACTTAACATTTTTCTAAAATTTTCATGCCCCTACCCTGGTAAGTGGTATTCTTGATTAAAATGGTTCCCAACACACTGTCTGATCTGTAAGACTGACCAATTGAGATGTTTTACTCTCTGATCCTCAGGCAAGTTTTATTTAATAAAATATAAATGGAATGCCACTACACTCTAGTTATTGTTATATCAAAAAATAGTCAACCAATAATTTTTAAAAAGGCAGGAGCTCTGTGTTGCTGTTTGAAAGTGAAATGGGGCTGGAGAGATGGCTCAGTGGTTAAGAGTATTTATTGCCTGCTCTTCCAAAGGTCCTGAGTTCAATTCCCGGCAACCACATGGTGGCTCACAACCATCTGTAATGAGGTCTGGTGCCCTCTTCTGGCATGCAGGTATACACACAGACAGAATATTGTATGCATAATAAATAAATAAATAAATAAATATTAAAAAAATTTAAAAAGTGAAATGCCCATAGACTCTTGTGCTTGAATACTTGATCTCTTCCTGGTAGCGCTGGTTAAGAAGGAGTTGAGATCTTAAAAAGTGTAATTTTGTTGGAGGAAGTAGGTCACTAGAGGATGGGTATTGAAATTTTTATAGCCCCACCTACTTCCTATTCACTTCCTGCTTCCCGATACAATATGACCAGATGCCTCACTCTCCTGCCAACACATTTTTGTTACCAGGGTGAACTGTAACCCCTTGGACTGTACATAGGAATACACCCCACCCCCATATAAGTTGCTTTTCTTCAGGTGTTCTGGTCACAGCAACAAGAAAACCAGGTAAAGCACTGTAAGTGTAAACAATTTGCCAGGAGCAAACACTTTCAGGCAGGAGATGATCATTTTGATGGGAAATATGTCTGAAAAACAGCAAGGGGAAGTCAGTAGCAAAGGAAGCAGCAGCCTGGGTGTCAATGAAGTGAATTCCACACTGGGGCAGGACCTGGTGCAGTTTGAAGAGCTATTCAGTCAGGGAACAAAATGTCTAACAGGTCACGGCCCAATTAGGGCAACCACTTGTCATTTAGGAGTTTCTGAAGGTCAATAGATTTCTTTCACAGACCTGCCTTTCAAAGCTTCAAAGCGAGGCTAAGAAGTCTCTCATGGCCACAATTACTATGGAATAAATCTCAAACTCATGACAAAAGTCACAATAGCAGCATTTTTCTAGGAACTCACTGTATTTTTTGTTTGTTTTGTTTTTAGGTGTGTGGTGTCCATTCCTATCTTCAGATCTGCTTGTGTATGGATACATATGAACATATTTGTGTGTGTGTGTGTGCGTGCGTGTGTGTGTTTGCACGTGAGAGCCAAAGATTGGCAGGCAGTTTTTTCAAAGGCTCTCTATCTTACATATTGATGCAGTCTCTCACTTAAACACAGATGTCCAATTCACCCAGTATAGTTATCCATCTTCTTTCAGGATGCTATGTGCCTTCATCCCAAATGCTGGCATTATAGGTGGCCCACAATATTTGTTCAGTTTTTGCATAGGTACTGGGGATATGAACTCCATGAAGTATTTTAAACATTGTGATCTCCCTAGTCCTAAGAACTCTTTCTCTTTTCTTGGATTGGTTGACAGAACAGGAAGTTTCTTTTTGATGTGTAATCTCTTACTTAGCCTCATCTAAACTCATGATGCAGCCATCATAGAACCCCCATGATGTTGATCTTTAAAGTTAATGAAAGCACTTAATAACTCTCTATATAAATAGTGAAAACTGGCTTCTCTAAATTTTAGATTTAGACCTTCTAATGAGTACTAAGTCTTTTCTTTTTTAAAAAATACTATTTTATCTTTCATTATGTGAGTATGTGCATGTGACTACAGATACCTGCATAGTCCAGGAGAGGATGTCTGAGCCCAAGAAAGAGAATACAAATGGCTGTGAGCTACTCAAATGAGTGCTGGGAAGCAACTATAGCCCTCTGATAGAGAGTGTGTAGTTTCAGTTCCTAAGCCGTCTCTCCAGCCTCCAGTTTTATTTCTGTTACAGATCCATGCTGCAAACAATCATATTTGAAAATATCCCTTACAAAGTTTTTCATTAGCTGAGCTGAAGATTTGTGTTATTTAAAGAGGGAAGTAGAAAAAAAATAGAGGTTAGGAACATGTTGCTTTCCAATAAATTCAGTTGGGGAGTAAAGAGTTCTGGTTTCACTGAGAAAGAGGCTCACCTGTTCACTATGCCAGCTTCTGTGACCATCATATCTTCTCAGTCATGTACTTAGGATTCTAAGCACAGAGTCCTGATGCTGGTCCTGGAAAGGATCCCATACATGACACCTGGAGTTTATTTAGGCCACGTCCTTTCTTCTAAGAGGATGTCCATCTGTTCACAGATTGGGCATTGATAGTGAAAGGCAGGATAAGCAGTGTTGGGCATTAGATAAATTTCTCTATACAATTTTAGAGAAAATCGCTCCACCTATCCAACAGCCACTGAGAAACAAAAGGTCTATTTTATGGTTTGTGAGGGGAAATCCAGTAAGATGCCTGTTCTCAGAGCCATTCTCAAACCAGTGCTTTGACTTTGGCTCCTCCTCCTGGGATCCCAAGCAAGAAATGAGAGGTATGAGGAAGCAATTATCCAACACATCACTTTGGTGTGAGCAGTTCTGATTGAGCTGCAGCCATCGGGTTACTTGAGAGCTTTCTCTGGCTCTTTGTAGAGGAATGCCTGTAAGAACTAATTTACTTTCCAAGTGGAACTTCATGTACTTTCCAGAAGTAGCACAGAGACATGTCAGCACCAATCTGATCAGACGTCCTCAGAGTCAGGCACAACTAAACTCTCTTTCTACTGGGAATCACAGCAGCTGAGCAATAGAAATAGAGAGCTTGCATTTCGTGTGTCCTGTGTTGGGGGTGGGGTGATGTTAGGCAGTGTGTGCTAAGAAACCAAGCAGAAGAAAATGCTTCTCACATGTGGGTGAAGTCCTGGGCACTGGACTGCCTGTCTGTACAAAGTCACTCTTCACCATTCGGCCCATCTCTAGGACTTTTGCCATTCTTCTATGAAGTGTCCTATAGTCATTCTTCCCTTGGCCACTGTTTAACAATCCTTAAAACTAAGACTACTATCACGCATTTGATCTCCAGATGACAATTTACACTGTACTCTGGTGCCCTGTCAATCTTTCTGCAGCCCATTCAGGACCCAGGAGACACATTACCTCTCACTTGTGTTCAGACATCAGAACCTGACTTGCAGGTCTGGCCACGTTGGCCTTATCCTTTCACCCATGTATCTGTTTTTCTTACAGATCATACATAAATTTATTTATAGCACTCTGAATACAATGGTTGCTGGCTCTTTCCTGGTGTGGCTCCTTTTCCATGGTATGTGCATAGAGGTCATATGTTAACTTGTGGAAATCTGTTCTCTCCTTCCAATAAGTGGGTCTTGGCGATTGATCTCTGGTCTTCAGGCTTGGTGGCTAATGCCTTCCCTAATGAGTCATCTCACTGAGTAGGCTCCCTCCCTTTTTTTCCCATACTTACTTTACGTTGCCTTAGACTTATATCATGTTTTAGTTCAGCTATTGGAGTATCCTCAAAACATCAACAGACTGCAGCTTTCATCTAGCACTGATCACACTGTCATTCCTGCACCAAGTTATGAACCCAGAGATTGCAGAGTTGCTTTCTGATATAACTCATGGTCTGTCGTTGTGTGCTAAGAGCCTGGCATATAATTCAAAGACAATCAACAATTCACTCTGCTGTTTTGGCTTCCCATTTGATCACCTGGTTATTTAGAGAGAGAACTTAGAGTGTGATGGTTGAGTCCATCATCTGGAGATCAAACTACTTGAATTATAATCTCCCATCTGCCACCTAGGATCTGTTTGATGTTGGGTAAGTTACTAACAGGAGATAATAAGAACTTCAGGGTCACTGTAAGAATTAAATGAGTTGGTAAGAGGGAAACATTGTAGGGCAGTACACAATTGGTAAAGGCTAGCAAATTTGGCTGAACTTTCCACAAATGGTGATCACGGAAGAACAAAGAAATGGCAATGATTGGCAGAAAGCATTGCTTAGAATGGGGCAGGAGTTGTTCTATCCTCTTAAACTGTTGGCAACTGTGACTATCCAAAGGCAACCTGCACAAGATCAGGCCCTCTAGCATTTCTCCATGATGATGGGAAGATTACAGGAGGCTCCTCCTCCTTTTCTAAATATGTACTTAGAAAGTGGTTGCTGCGGGAGGACCCATTAGGACCTAACCTTATCCTCCTCTAGGCAGTTAACAGTTAGTGAAATTTTTCTTTTAATTTTTTGGAAAAGTCATCCATAAGTTACTATGGTGGTTTGCATAAGAATGGACCCCACAGGCTCATATATTTGAGTGCTTAGATATCATGGAGTGGCGATATTTAAAAGTGTGGCTTTTAAATACAAGGTGTGGTCATGTATTAAGAGGTGTGGCCTACCTTGAAGGAAGTATTTCACTGGGGGGTGAGCTTTGAAGTTTCAAAAACCCATACCCAGCTCAGGCCAGAGTCTCTGTCTCTCTCTCTTTCCCTCCTGTGGACAGGATGTAGCCCTCAGCTATTGCAAGGTTTTTCCCACCACGATAATAATGGACAAAGCTTCTGAAACTCTAGGAGAACTCTCAATTACTTTTCTTTTAAAAGAGTTGCAGTCATGGAATGTCTTCACAGCAAGAGAGCAGTGACTAAGACACATGCCTTTGTCAGTAATCTTTCATATGCTCCTGTAAACATCCTCAGTTAAACTCCTTGGTTCACCAACTGTACTTGGGTAGAATTGTATCTGCAAACTGACTGGTTTCCTATCTGAGATAAATAGAACACTGTTTACAACCTCAGAAAAAGTTCGCAAAATCCATGAAAGAAAATATTTGGAGTTAAAAATGGCCTGGCAGATTCCACAAATGAAAGAAAAAGCAAACTAAGATAAGAGAGCACAAAGGCAGGAAGGAGTAGGGAGATCCACATAGGTAGAAATCAGACTAGAAGAGCACAGAGTTCAAAGGAGCAGAGAGATAAATAACCAGAAAATACTCATTCCCAGAATAATTTTGGTTTACTGCTCGCTCCAGCTTTGGGGAGTGAAACCTGGGTAATAACACAGCCAGAGGAAACCAAACCATAGGCCCAGTCCTCCAGAAGCAATGACATAAAATTGATTAATCCTACATTGCACAACTGCCCATATTCCCAGGGCTTACCCCACACGGCTGTATCAGCACCCAGCTCAGATTTGAACAATGTGTCTTGCACGATTTTTTTTACCTTCCAAAGTTATAAGTTGCCCTTCTAGGAAATGTGCAAGCTGTGAAGAGTGCAACACAGAATGCCAGTCTCTGTCTTCTCCCTTCAGCACCTAACTCATTTTCTCCTCATAAAATATTCAGAGCATTTAAAATTATTACTTTATGCCTGAGTCATAATGTTGTTAAAGCTTATAAAAATCATCCCAGTGTTAATTCCCCAGACCCAACTTTTGAAATATATTCCTCCTCAGAATCTGTCTATAATATAACTAGCAATGGTTCTGTCTCTTGAAATTAACTGGAATAGTCAGAAAATAGATGAAGTAAAGAAGACAAAATTCTGGTTAAATGAAGACAAGGTTTTGATCTGGGAGATATGAGCATGGTTCACAGACCATTTTGCTGTAAAAAGAACACTTTCGTCCCTAGTCACATCTACCACTCCTTGTGGACTGAGCAGGAAACTATGCCACGAAGAACATTTACAATGAGCTGGAGAAATGTCTCTGCAGATAAGTGCATTCACTGCTCCTGCAGAAGACCCCAGTTGAGTTCCCAGTAACCACATCAAGTTACTCCCAGCCATCTGTAACTCCAGTTCCCACAGAATTGATGCCCTCTCTGCCTTCTACTGACAAGGCACATATGGAGCATATGCAGAAAAAAAACACAAGCACTTAAATAAAAATAAAATTGGAACCACTTTTCAGTTTTTTCTTACCACTGTTCATAAAACAATCTAGGAAAATTGCCTACTTATTACTTCCTTTATTGCTTTTTTGTGAGACTACAGTTTTTTGCCTTTTCTTCTTTCCCCACTCCAAATCATCCTATATACCCCTTCTTGATCTTTCAAATTCATGGTCTCTTTCATCATTAATTATTGTTACATACACATATGGATATTTATATACATGTATATTCCTACATACATAATTACAACCTGCTCAGTCTATATAATTTTTCTTATGTGTATATTTTCAGGTATTCCCATTTGGTATTGGATTGTCAATTTGTGTGCTTTTCCCTGTGGGAGACTAGTAGAGTTCCTTAGTTGCTGTAGCTCTTTCTGAAGGGTTGAGGACTAGGGATCCTTCTCCTGTCCACTTTGGCATGTTTGTTGCTGTTGTCCTTGTTCAGCTCATCTTTATGCAGTCATGCTTGTGAAACTTCATGGGTTTTACTAGGAGACACAGTTTCACAGCAAACTCTGTTCCTCTCGCTCTTACAATATTTCTCCCCTTTCTCCTGCAATGCTCTCTGAGCCTTAGGTGCAACAGCTAATTTGCATGTGCATCCACTGGGACCAGACTCAATAACTGCATTTTCATTGGTTTCAGTTTTCTTTAATGGTCTCCATCTGTCGAAAAAAGAAGTTTCCTCTATGGGGGGTGAAAAGTACACTTACCTGTGGATATAAGAATAAATATTTATAACGTAGATTATACTGGTTTTGTGATTTTTCTTTGAAATTCATTTCTGTCTCACAAAGAGGCATATTCAGGAATCATGCCTAAACCTGCCAACCACAAAAAAGTAGACGGTGAACTCGAGCCTGGATTGCTCAGAAGAGGTACTAGCAAGAGTTGTACACAAAGTCTAAGCCAAAGGTGCCAGAAACTGTGTAATATTAAAGAGGGTATGGTCTAGTTATTAAAGAGGGTATGGTCTAGTTACCACTTTTCTGAAAATACATCATTGTTTCTCATCAAGACTGTGTAAAAATGGACTATGACTCAAAAATGTTAAGTCACTGCCTCAGTGGTCAAATAATAAGTCAGGCAACAATGTCCTAAAACGGTGTGTCAATAAAATGAACTCTTAGAATGTGGGTGCATGAGAAATTAGCTTCCCTTTATCATAGACAGATGCAATTGCACAGGAAAGTTCAAATTCTAGGTGAGTGCCAGCAAGCACAGAGCATGGCTTTAATGCTAAAATGGATGGGGTGTGACCAAAGAGGTCCCATTTTGATAATGCAGAAGATAATGAGAAATTATTGACTATTTTACAAGAAAAAAAAGTCCTCACACATTCAAACAAGTTGGGGTGGCTTGTTTATCTACTTGGTTGGGTGTCTTAATCCTTAACATGAAGACTACTTTTTAGTCATGAAAGAATGGCAACCCAAGTACCAAAATGAGATACAAAATCTCCTAGAGACACCTGAAGCTTCACAGTATAATCAAGTAAGATAGATGATAGATTTTCACATTGGCATTACAAGCTCCGGTTCAAGCACTGTACTTGTTGGCAGCCTCACTCCCAGTTCCCAGTGCCTATTATCAGTTTACACGATGCACTAAAAGTGCATAGTTAAAACACACTGCATCCCATAGATGGACCATTTCATATCCTTGCCTCATGAGTGAGCACCTGATATTAAGAAGTACATTCTGAACAGCTGAATAAAGATATCCTGCTTAAGTAATTCTACTAATTTCTGTTTGCTGACATTAATATTCAGAGTTGAAATTGAGACCACTGAGCAGAAAAGAGAGCATAGCAACTGGGGTATTTTTAAAAGAGATGCCCCCCATAGGCTCATGTATTTGAACACTTGCTCTCTCCAGTCTGTGGTGCTGTTTGGGAAGGTTACTGAACCTTTAGGAGGGTGGGTCTTGGGAGTTTATAGACTCTGCCTGTTCTAGTGCATGCTCTCTGAGGTTGCAGTGTGGTCTCCCAACTCCCTGCTCTTGCTTCCTTGACATTATGGACATCTCACCTTCTAGAACAACAGGCCCAAATAAACCCTTCCCTCTGTAAGCTGCATTTAGTCATGGAATTTTATTACAGCCACAGAAAAGTAACCAGTACAAAAGTGCATGCAGAATCTTAGAATGAAAATAGCTCTTAGCGGAATAATCAAGCAATGCATATTAGTATAAATGGTTCTGGTTGTGAGAGTGGAAAAGCAATGTCTAATGAGATGCCTGCAATTACTCCAAGGGAAGGGGATTGTGAGAGCTATTACATTTGACATTGAAACTGTGACTCTAATAAGCACCAATAATAACATAAAGCAGAAATGCAGAGCGTCGAGTAACTATTAGCTCAAATAACAGGAGCTTCCCCCCTCCTGTGTGTTGTGTGTGTGTGTGTGTGTGTGTGTGTGTGTGTGTTCATGGGGAGACCAGAAGAAAACACCAGGTATGGTTCTTCAGGTGCTGCCTACATTTCTGTGTGGGACATGGTCTCTCACTGTCCTGGAGAAGCCAAGTAGGCAAGGCTGGTCAGCCATGAGTGCAACACTCTGCTTTTTCTGTCTCCCCAGCGCTGGGGTTACAAATAAACACCAGAGCACCTGGATATTTTTAACACTGATTCTGGGAGCCAAAGCCGGTCATTTTGTTAGCAAAGCAAACACTTTACCAACTGAGCCTGGGCTCCAGCTCCTCAGGTTCCCTTTTTCTCTTGGATGAAAAATGGTGAGATTTGAAAAATTGGGATGAATATTTGGGATTTGGAGAATTTTAACACAGCTGTTCTCAGCTCAGTGTAGTTGTAATTGATTAATGTAGTCATTTTCATCTCTTAAGTGGAAAATGTTTATTGGACTCATTTTGGAATGTTTTAGCAGTAAGATATTAGAATCTTGTAACTAGAAGTATGATGCAATCAAATTTTATTTCTAGAATAGTGTTAATTAAAATATCCTATCACAACAAAAATCAAATTGTCTTTAAAATATGAATTGTCTTTAAAATATGAATATATAAAGGCTAATACTTTTCCACTCTACTTTTTTTTGATACTGTGCATTTATTTATTGTTTTTTTTTAATTTTTTTTCTTTTTTTTATTGAAAAAAAAAATTCCCTGCTTCCTCCCAGCCTCCCATTTCCCTCCCCCTCCTCCAGCCCCTCTCCCCCTCCTCCCACTCCTCTCTCCCTCCCTCTCCAGTCTGAAGAGCAGTCAGGGTTCCCTGCCCTGTGAAAAGTCCAGGGTCTTCTCCCCTCCATCCAGGTCTAGGAAGGTGAACATCCAAACTGGCTAGACTCCCACAAATCCAGAACATAAAGTAGGAACAAAACCCCATGCCATTGTCCTTGGCTTCTCATCAGCCCTCATTGTCCGCCATGTTCAGAGAGTCAGGTTTGATCCCATGCTTTTTCAGTCACAGTCCAGCTGGCCTTGGTTAGCTCCCAATAGATCAGCCCCACTGTCTCGGTGGATAGGGGCACCTCTCGTGGTCCTGACTTCCATGCTCATGTTCTCCCTCTTTTCTGCTCCTCATTGGGACTTTGGGAGCTTAGTCCGATGCTCCAGTGTGGGTCTCTGTCTCTATCTCCATCCATCACTAGATGAAGGTTCTATGGTGATGTGCAAGATATTCATCAGTATGGCTATAGGATAGGGTCATTTCAGGTTCCCTATCCTCAGCTGCCCAAGGAACTAACTAGGGACATTGCCCTGGGCACCTGGGCACCACTCTAGGTTCATGTCTCTTACCAACCCTAAGATGGTTCCCTTAATTAAGTTATATGATTCCCTGCTCCTCTATCCAACCTTGTTTTATCCCCAATCATCCCGTTTCCCCAAGTTCCCCCCATCCTCCCTTTCTCACTTTTCTCTCCCCATCTCCCCTTACCCCTATCCCACCGCATCCCCAAGGTCCCAATTTTTTGCCCGGCAATCTTGTCTATTTCCCATAGCAGGGATAATAACTATATGTTTTTCTTTGGGTTCACCTTCTTATTTAGCTTCTTTAGGATCATAAATTATAGACTCAGTGAACTATATTTATGGCTAGAAACCAATAATGAGTGAGTACATCCCATGATCCTCTTTTTGGGTCTGGGTTACCTCACTCAGGATAGTGTTTTCTATTTCCATCCATTTACATGCAAAATTCGAGAAGTCATTGTTTTTTATGGCAGAGTAGTACTCTAATGTGTATATATTCCACACTTTCTTCATCCATTCTTCCATTGAAGGACATCTAGGTTGTTTCCAGGTTCTGGCTATTACAAATAATGCTGCTATGAACATAGTTGAACAAATGCTTTTGTCATATGATAGGGCATCTCTTGGGTATATTCCCAAGAGTGGTGTTGCTGGGTCCAGGGGTAGGTTGATCCCAAATTTCCTGAGAAACCGCCACACTGATTTCCAAAAATTGCACAAGTTTGCATTCCCACCAGCAATGGATGAGGGTACCCCTTTCTCCACAACCTCTCCAGCAAAGGCTATCATTGGTGTTTTTGATTTTAGCCATTCTGACAGGTGTAAGATGATATCTCAAAGTTGTTTTGATTTGCATTTCCCAGATTGCTAAGGAGATTGAGCATGACCTTAAATATCTTTTGGCCATTTGAACTTCTTCTGTTAAGAATTCTCTGTTCAGTTCAGTGCCCCAATTTTTAATGGGGTTAATTGGCACTTTAAAGTCTAGTTTCTTGAGTACTTTATATATTTTGGAGATCAGACCTTTGTCTGTTGCAGGGTTTGTGAAGATCTTCTCCCAGTCAGTAGGTTGCCTTTTTGTCTTAGTGACAGTGTCCTTTGCTTTACAGAAGCTTCTCAGTTTCAGTAGGTCCCATCTATTCAATGTTGCCCTTAATGTCTCTGCTGCTGGGGTTATACTTAGGAAGCCATCTCCTGTGCCCAGCTGTTGTAGGGTACTTCCCACTTTCTCTTCTATCAGGTTCAGTGTGTTCGGACTGATATTGAGGTCTTTGATCCATTTGGACTTGAGTTTTGTGCTTGGTGATAGATATGGGTCTATTTTAATTTTTCTACAGGTTGACATCCAGTTGTGCCAGCACCATTTATTGAAGATGCTTTCTTTATTCCATTGTATACTTTTAGCTCCTTTATCGAAAATGAGGTGTTCATAGGTTTGTGAGCTAAAAACCGGGTCGTCGATTCGATTCCATTGGTCGACTTCTTTGTTTTTATGCCTGTACCACCCTGTTTTCATTACTGTAGCTCTGTAATAGAGTTTGAAGGCAGGGATTGTAATGCCTCCAGAAGTTCCTTTATTGTATAGGAATGTTTTGGCTATCCTGGGTTTTTTTGTTTTTCAATATAAAGTTGATTATTGTCCTCTCAAGATCTGTGAAGTATTTTGATGGTACCTTGATGGGAATTGCATTGAATCTATAAATAGCCTTTGGTAGAATTGCCATTTTTACTATGTTGATCCTCCCAATCTGAGAGCAAGGGAGATCCTTCCATTTTCTGGTATCCTCTTCAATTTCTTTCTTCAATGCCTTAAAGTTCTTGTCAAATAGATCTTTCACTTCCTTGGTTAGAGTTACCTCAAGATATTTTATGCTGTTTGTGGCTATCGTGAAAGGTGATGATTCTCTGATTTCCCTCTCCGCTTCCATATCATTTGTGTATAAGAGGGCGACTGATTTTTTGGAGTTGATCTTGTATCCAGCCACATTACTAAAGGTGTTTATCAGCTGTAGGAGTTCTTTGGTGGAGTTTTTGGGGTCGCTTATGTACACTATCATATCATCTGCAAATAACGAAAGTTTAACTTCTTCCTTTCCGATTCGAATCCCCTTGATCCCCTTATGTTGTCTTATTGCTATTGCTAAAACTTCAAGCACAATATTGAAGAGGTATGGAGAGAGAGGACAGCCTTGTCGTGTTCCTGATTTTAGTGGGATGGCTTTGAGTTTCTCTCCGTTTAATTTGATGTTAGCTGTCGGCTTGCTGTAAATAGCTTTTATTATATTTAGGTATGACCCTTGTATCCCTAATCTCTCCAAGACTTTTATCATAAAGGGATGTTGAATTTTGTCAAATGCTTTTTCAGCATCTAATGAAACGATCATATGGTTTTTTTCTTTCAGTTTATTTATATGATGGATTACATTGATAGATTTTCGTATGTTGAACCAGCCCTGCATCTCTGGGATGAAGCCTACTTGATCATAATGGATAATTTTTCTAATGTGTTCTTGGATTCGGTTTGCCAGTATTTTGTTGAGGATTTTTGCATCGATGTTCATGAGTGAGATTGGCCTATAATTCTCTTTCATGATTGAGTCTTTGTGCATTTTTGGTATCAGGGTAACTGTAGTTTCATAAAAGGAATTTGGCAATGACTCTTCTGTTTCTATGTTGTGAAATACATTAAGGAGTATAGGTATTAGGTCTTTTTGGAAGTTCTGGTAGAATTCCGAATTGAAACCATCTGGTCCCGGGCTTTTTTTGGTAGGGAGGTTTTTGATAACCGCTTCTAATTCTTCGCGACTAACAGGTCTATTCAGATTGTTCACCTGTTCCTGGTTTAACTTTGGTATATGGTATTTATCTAAAAAAGTGTCTATTTCTTTTAGATTTTCTAGTTTTGTGGCATACAGGCTTTTGTAGTAAGATCTAATGATTCTCTGAATTTCCTCTGTGTCTGTGGTTATGTCCCCCTTTTCATTTCTGATCTTATTAATTTGTAAATTCTCTCTCTGCCGTTTGATTAGTTTGGATAGGGGTTTATCAATCTTGTTGATTTTCTCCAGGAACCAGCTTTTTGTTTCATTGATTCTTTGGATTGTTTTCTGTGTTTCTATTTTGTTGATTTCAGCCCTCAGTTTGATTATTTCCAGTCTTCTACTCCTCCTAGGTGAGTCTCCACTCTACTTTTTTAAGCAATAGCAGCCAAGCATGATGGTGCTTACCTGCCAACGCCAGCTCTCAAAAGGCCAAAGAAGGAAGACCACAAGTTCAAGCTAAATTAGAGCAACTTATCAAGCCCTTGTCTCAAAACAAAATGCAAAGAAGAGCTGGTGATATTGCTCAGTGGTAGAACATTTGCTGAATGATGGGGATGGACTGACCAGATATCTATACAGAACTTCAGCACACTTCTTCCATGTTCTCAACATGACTCTTTTGAATGTTTTCTGGTCATCCAGATGTTTTATGAAATCTTGAGTTACAATCTTTAAAACCCCAAATCATTATATTTATTTTCTTTGTTTTAAAAACATCCCTTAGAAGCTGCTTACAGTAATCAAGGCATTCTGGCCTTCTTTCTTTATAATTCAATACAATTGATACTATAGAATTTTAGTGAGATAAAAATTGTTTACAACACATACTGTTAGCCACATAACAGTATTAGCCATTTCTTTGTGTGTGATATGCACCTGCCCACATTCTATTTGAAGATTTGAGTTTCCAATTAGGTAATTGTATTTTCCCTTAACTTAGGAATAATAGTGATGGTGATATTCTAGAATGTAAACATTTTGTTCAGTTTTCTGAAACAAAACAAAACTTAATTTCAAAATAGTGTTTGATTCACAGAGTCCCTAACTCCCAACCTTGCCTGGTCATTACCTCCTCCCCATTTTCCTTTATCTATTTTTCTCTGTACTATAGTCTCTTGGACTTTTATCCGGACACAACATGGATACTTTAATGTTATGACTGTTCCTGTCTTGCTGAAGTGTGCATTTATAATGAGGGGTATTAAAGTGATTCATCATCTTAAACAAGTGTATCAAGGATGCTAGAAGGGAACCAGTCACAGTATGTTAGAGACTAGTGCTGAACACTCTGAGAATTATACCCATGGTATAAAGAAAAGTGTAGCCCCATCACTGTTCTCATCTGAGGAATAGCATCACTGTATTTATCCTGCTGTTATTAATATATGATCATGAATTTTTGGACAACTTACATGTCCTAAACAATGAATGCCTCAAGAATTCAAAGTAAAAGTTTTCCAGAGATGTTAGTAGTGAACAAGAAAGTCTATCTTTCAATAAGTTGGGTGGCTTTAAGGACTGATTTGGCCTGTTTGCACAGAGGGAGAAGACAACTGCATATTGGCAAAGATACTCAAACCCAAAATATTAGCACAGGAACTTTATATACAAGTTGCCTAGACCAGCTAGCACAATCATCCTAAGAGGTGGGCAGTTATAGACTCCTCTGACCTGAAGTCAGACACATTATCCATTGCACCACTGGCCCACTGAGGTAGGCAGTTCTGTGTTCAGGAAATCGCTAAACAGTTGGGTGAGCTCAGGTGATAAACAAGAAACTGTTCTTGGGTTTTGTTTGATTCTTTTTATTTTTTTGTTTTCATGCCCTGTGGTATGAAACGAGAGTTATTATCATCCTGGACCAATCTAGGAATATCTGCCTAGTAAATCAATGGGTGTGACGCAAATTGTATGGACTAGTGAGTCAGAGCCATGAAACAACCTGAAGATCACCCAGGTTATGATTCTTTTAAAAAAAAAAGTAGTCTATGAAGAGAATGTGACCCAGAGACATTTTGTGTAGTCCAAATTATCAATTAAAAATATGAGTCCAAAGTTTAAAATCTCAGGTTTCACATACAAATCTGTTAGTGACTTCACATAAAGCATATTGAGCTATGTGATTGCACGAGCTTCCCCTTCAAATTAACAAGGTGTGCGAAATTAAGGTTTTTTTAAATAAGAATAAGCACTATTTATTATAATAGCATGAAAATAGGGAAATTTCAATAATTTCAATAGATAAAAAATTATTTCATGCTCCGATAATGTAGGAACTCTAGAGTGGGGCAAACATTTTGCCACCACCTGGAAGGTCTATTTTCTGGAACATTTGGGTTCTAAGGCACTGTGGAGAAAAGAGCTGGAAGAAAGAATCTACTTGCTTTACAGATTATACTTGCCACTGACACTCACAATCCATTGGCAAGGCTATCACATGGACCAAACCTAACTGCAAGGGAATCCTGAAGAAAATGATCATAGTAAGGACCATGTCTGCACAGAAGAAAACTTAGATTGAAGGAAACATAAATTCACCTAAAAGTAAGAATTAGAGTTGGTGACAATGCTGTCACCTTAACAATTGGAAAACAGAATAGTAACTGACAAAGGGGAATGGAAACAAATGAGAGAGGAAGAAAGAAATATGAGAGGGGGCAAGAGAGGAGTGTATTGAGTCTTTTTCTGTCCCACCAGCCAGCTCCCAAATAATGACAAGGAGACTTCTTATTAATTATAAAAGTTTGGCCTATAACTTGTTCCTAACTGGTATTAGCCATTTCTTTGTTCCTAATTAGATCTTATAACTTAGATTAACCCATTTGTGTTAATCTACATTCTATCATGTGGCATCACCTTTCTTCCATCTTGCACCTCCTGTTTCCTCTCCATGTCTCCAGATGTCTCCTGCATGCCTAGATTTTTGTTTCTCTTCCTTTCCCCAGAACTCCTGCTTGTATCTCCTGTCTAGCTATTGGCACTTATCGCAACAATCAATCACAGCAATACACTTTCAGACAATGTACAGAGGAGGGAGGAAAAGAGAGGAACTGGGGAATAGTGATCTCATGAGATAAAGACATGCATGAGAGAGCAATAAATCTGCAAACAAGTTGCATTTAACTGAGTTTATTATGATGACCAACGAAACAAATTTCTTGTGCTTATATATTATCACTAACACACTGAACCATCTTAATTTCCTTAAGCAAACTGGAAATACTTTAAAATTCAGAGCATGCATTCATCCATGGAGTTAAAAGCAACAGAAGAACTGAAATAGCTGTTATTTGAATGGTAAAGGCCCTTCTAAGGACACGTTATTAATCATGGTTCCTAGCTTGGTGCTATGGAGGAGGTGCCCTCAAGCCCTTGAAGGAGATATTGGAACCTGGCCCCTCCTCCTTCTTCTTTTGCTTTCTTCCTGGTTTTTAGGAGAACCTTTTTGCCACATAGGCTTCCAGCACCCTCATAGAGGCCTAAAAGTGACAGATCTGCCCAATCACATACTGGAACCACCACTATGAGACAAAGAAAACTTTTTCCTTTATAAATTGTCTCACCTACCTATGAATGTTTAAGAGAATTAAAAATCCTAGCTGTTAAATCTTCTATAAGGAAGCTATAATCCATATATCCACAGACACTAGGTACAAATTAAGGGACTAGATAGAGAGAAGGAACTTCCTAGGAAAGGAAAAAATCAGTTTTTCCCAAACCGAGACTCACTGAGTATACAGATCATACTTAAGGGCAGTTATGAATGGTTGATATGGGGACAGGGAGTGGAATAGGAAGATCAAATAGGGAGGGAGATGGAAGATGGGGCCAATGGAAGAAATATGGGGAAGAACAGCTAAAACTAAAAAGCATTTGAGGCATCATATAGAAACCCACTACAGTTTAAGTTTCTTAAAATATATACACATATAAAAAATCTAAATGGAAACACCAAATAATGAAGAGACAAAACCTCAAGTGAATATCCTTTGCCATCAAATATACCTAGAGCCATCACCCCTACTGACTAGGTTTCATGGTACTGGAAGATATCCTGCACACTACCAGAGGAGAAAGGTAAACACCATTCCTGAAACAAACCCTATGATCTGCCTGCAAGATACACTGGTGCAATAGTAGCATAAAGTTGTAGGAATAATCAACCACTATCTTATTAGAATTAAGGCCAACTGAGATGGAACCCATGCCCAACACTGCTCAGATAGCCAAAACCCGGAGACTAGATAGACAATGGACCTGGGGGGGTGGGACAAAGACTACTTTTCTGCTAAAGCAATGCAGCAATGCAGCAATAAAATGACTCCTAATAACATTTGGGCATACTCAAATTTCTTGCTCAACCATCATCAGAGATGTTTCATCCTGGGAACAAATAGGAGGCCCACAACTGTACAATGTAGAGAAAAAGAAAATGAGAGATCTTAAAACAGTCCTAAATGAGAAGCTTCCATCAAATACCTCCCCTTATAGTTCTGTGGAAGAGGAGGTGAAGAGACTAAGAGCTAGTGGGGAGGGGATGAAGGACACCAAGAAAACAAGGCCTTGTAGACACAAGTGAGCTCACAGAGCCTGTGGCAGCAAGCACTAGGCCCACACATGTCTAAGCTAAATGAATCCCAGTGCAGCGAGGGGAAGACAACACAAGCCTACATGCTTAACTCAGAAGGATCTCCAATTGCTAACCACTCACAAAGAAAATAGGTGTTCTCCAATGGGCTCTCACTGTGTATACAAACCACACAAGGTCAGGTCCCATGTCCAGCCATAGACAGCCAACACAAACAAACTTGATGGTATTTTTGGAGGTTTTATTGTCTCATGATAGTATGTTGGGCTTTTTTTCTTTTACAGATCTTTTGCATATATACCATGGCTTCCAATTTTCTTTTTAAGAGTTTTCTGAGTGTGAATTTGTATGTCTCTGAGTCTGTCTGTTTCTTGGGCTTTTTCTTTGGCTCTGTTTTTTTTTTCCTACTTGTGTGTTTGCTTTTTGTTTTTGCTTTAGTTTGGTTTTTGTCCTATTCTGGTTTGTTTGTTTTTATTTTATCTTTTTAATTTTATTTGTTATTTTATTCTTTTATGTGCTTGTTTGCTTGTGTGGGTTAGGATGGGTGGAAAGGATCTGGGAGGAGATGAGGAAGAGAAAATCACATTCAGAGTACATTTCATGACAAACATCTATTTTCAATCAAATAAATAAAATGAAAGAAATAATTTTAAGAAAAATTAATTTTAAAATGGAAACAGGAGGGCCTGTGTCTTGGCCAAGATGCTAATGGGAATTGACGACTGCTGAGGGAATAAAGAATCGCCTCTCTGTGAAGAGAAGCAGACATTGGTAGGTTGACCACACTCCAGAGGATGCCCACACAAGTACATATGGGCAGCATTCATTGGGTTCAGTGGATCTGTAAACCCAAGGCACGTATTTGGGAGGGAGACAGGGACTATTTTAGGACTGGCTGAAGAAAGCTGGAGGGAGGAAGTGGGGAATGGAGATGACCTGGATACACTGCACGTAAGTAGGAAATTTTCAATAAATTAAAAGAGAAAATAAATTCTAGTAACTTCCTAATTACAAACAAACTAAACCATGGATTACTGAAATATTTGTCGCAACTGTATATCTATTGTAACAGAAAGCTAACAAACACCTAAGGGTAATTATTGAAGGATAATGCCCTTGACTGACATACCTTTGTCATTGTAGGTAAGGATAGCATAAAACTGACCAGATTTGTTGATGATTATCTAAGACACAGAGGCCTATAACAGTACAGGACACTTGCAAGAACCCTCTCTTCAGTCTGATGTGTTCGTTGTCTCCTATTTATCTCACTGATAAGTAGTAGATTACTAGGTAGTTACAGGGAGGGCTGAGCACATGACCACTAACACTTAGCAAACAAGACAGCAGATTGTTAGTTATATAGACTGAGAGCCGTGGATTGGACTATATCTACCTCGTGCAATGCCAAAAAGGTTGTAGTCAAGAACTCATAGCACCAATAAGAAAACATTTGGCTTGTCTAAGAAACTGCAGGTAACTGAGCCTGTGCTTTGGGGCTAAGAGGGAACTCAGCCTGATAACCCAGCACAGGGGAGGCTTGGAAAAATCTGGTACCTGGAAATTAAGTGATGAAGGAAACTTGGAGCTGAGCCATTTGAAACACTCCTGCCTTTCTCATGTGTCAAGAATATATAACACAGGGTCATAATTTTAGGCATTATCCTAAATCAAGGAACCAGCATATTAACATGGAGCTCAAAATCAAATCCAAATCTCAGCAAAGTACAGATCCAAGAAAGGGAAAGAACATGGCAGACACAAAATAGATGCTTGAGACATTTGGTGCTTATAGAGGGGAAATAAAGAAGAAAATCGAAGGAAGGTAAGTGGCCACTCTCTGCCAGAAAGTCTGACATGCCCTAAATTGTCGTGTTTAAATTATCAATAAAACTGTGAGGTGATCCATACTATTACAAGGAAATAAATTCTTACAGAAGATTTTTATGTAGATATTAAAAAAAAACAGATTCCAAGAGAGACATTTGCATTCAGTAATTACATTGTTCACTCATTGATGATGACATAGGCTGGGAACAGGACATAGGAAGTTGGGATGAATAGAGTCTCAATGGAGATCTCGATAAACTCACAGGAAGCTAAGGGCTGGGATGGCCCCGATGAAAAGCTGGGTACTCACTCCAGCATCAACTAATCATTACAGACAAGCTGTCAGCATGGAAGAAATGTGACCTTGAGGAAAGGCAGCTCCCTGAAGTTGAGGCAATTCTCAGGGGAGGGACTCAAATCTGTCAGGCACAGAGGAACTTATTTACTGAGAGATTAGGCATTGACATCCCAGAGGGAAAAATTTGAGTGAAACACCACAGAATACATTGCAAAGGCGTAAACAACCTGCCCATATTCACACCGGTATTACTCTTTGGTGCCAGACCTTACACCCAAATCTATTCTGTTCCAAATCCATGTTCATCTTAATAGTGTCCAGTTAGCTCTCCTGCAGTGCAGAGCTGAGAACGTCTTCCTCTAACACATGCAAACTGGATCCTGCTGTTAGGTCCAGCACAGACCCACGAAGACACACCCCTAGATACCCTCTCCCCTGGCTTCTTCTGTTATTCACTCACTGCCATCAGAGCAGAGATCTTATATTCAGGTGACTTTCACCAAGCTTTTGCATAGGCTGATTTTAACCATCAACATCCTAAAACAGGTTGTAATGTGCTCCTTTGCCTTGAATCACTGCAAAACCTGTTTAATATGTATGTAGTACACATATCCTAAATATACAACATGTATCATATGCAGAATGCATAAATGTATATATCAGCAGAATTTCTACATTTAATATCTTTTGCCTCATTGCTTTTGGAAATGTCCATTGTTACCAAATGCATATTGCCCGAATTTGCTGTCTGTTGCTTTGATAAATCACTGGCCACCATCAAGGGTGGGAACTCATGGCGGGAACCTATAGGCAGGAACAGAAGCCGAGAGCATAAGGGAACGCTGCTTACTGGCTTGCTTTCCCTGGCCTACCCCACTACCTTTCTTATACAACTCAGGCCCACCTGCACAGGAGTGGCACCACCCATGGTAGGCTGGCCTTCCCACATCAATCATTAATCAAGAAACAGCCCCACAGGCCAATCTGATGGAAGCAATTTCTCAACTGAGATTTCCTCTTTCCAAACAACTCAGGTTTCTGTCAAATACACCCAAAATAGAAAACCTCACCAGCACACACCTATTTTCTGTATGTATGCATATGTATATGGTGTGTGCTGTGTATATAGTCTATAGTCTATGGACATTATAATGCACAGATATGCCAGTTCATGCATACACATGTGGAGAACAGAGGAAGATATTGGAGATATTGTCAAAGGAGATTTGTCTTCCTTTAACACTCTTCACCTTAATTTTTTTAGGAGGGGAGGTAAGACTTATTTTATTATTTTTGTTCTCTCCCTCACACACACTCTGTATGTGTGTGTGTGTGTGGTTACCATGTGGTAATCATATGGGTACCAGAAGGGGATGTCAATTCTTCTGGAGCTGTAGTTACATATGGCTGTGAGCAGCCCAATATGAATATTGGAAATCAAACCCAGGTGCTCTAGAAGAGAAGCAAGCACTTCTAACTGATGAGCCATCTATCCAGTTTATCAGCTTATTTTTTTTGTTTTATTTAAGACAGGGTTTTTCTGTGTAGCTCTGATTGTCCCGAGATTCACTTCATAGATCAGGTTGGCCTCAAACTCAGAGAGATCTGCCTGCCTCTGCCTCCCGAGTGCTGAGATTCAAGGCGTGCACAACCACCACCAGGCATATCACCTTGTTTATTAAGACAGAGTCCCTCATTTAAATACAAAGCTCACTATTTTGGGAAGAATGGCTGACAAGTCATTTCCCGGAATCTGCTCGAAGTCATAGGCGTGTGTAGTCAAGTATGCCTTTATGTGTGCACTGAGAGTTTGAACTCAGTTCATACCTTCACAGAATGTGTTCTTACCCACTGAGCCTTCTCCCAGCCATGATCAACAAATCTTTATGAGCCAATTTTTTCTTAGAACATAAAATGATGGTGAAAAGAAAATATAAAGGATCAAACATAGATACTGCATAAGGTCACTCAAAATGAGAAGAAAATCCAATTTCAGCCCTACATCCTTGGGCAGCAAAGGGAATTAGTAGGTTTTGAGCATGTAATTAGGTCCAGTCCACATAGAGTTGGTGGGAAAGTGTTCAGTCAGCTAATTTCACTGATTAGAAATGAAAAACAAGTGTACTAGTCAGAAATATGGTGGATATAAAACTGTGTGTTGGAAAGTGTGTGTGTGTGTGTCTGTGTGTGTGTGTGAGAGAGAGAGAGAGAAAGAGAGAGAGAGAGAGAGAGAGAGAGAGAGAGAGAGAGAGAGAGAGA